>JACGCM010000984.1:0-50657 GCA_014058105.1 Kingdonia uniflora | reverse complement strand
CATCTGATCATTTCAGACGATCGTCCCTCATAGATGATTCTCTATCAATTTGGGTTTTATGATTCAATCAGAGAATCGGCATCGATAGTTCGTGAAGCAGAAATAAGATTTACCGATCGAATTAGTCACCAACGGATTCTACTGGTTTTCCTTCTGCGATAATTCACCAATTCTGATCATGATAATTACCATCAGTCTCTCTGAAACTCGATTCGAGTTTGCTTTAATGGCAATAACAACCCAAAAAAGCTTTAACCTCTACTACAGATTCCTCTAATATAATCGGCTTGGTTCAAGAGCGGTTTGATTTCAGATCGATGACGTCTTGCTCTTATGATGATATGCTGAATCAAGATAGTTCGAATGGGGAAATCCATTCTACTTCCTGCTTTTAATCCGCAGGAAGAATCTATTTACAGGTCAAATTATCTTTGGGAGAGCAATAGTTCATGAAACTCTAAGTTCGAATAATATCTACTTCAACAGTTCGAGAAGCTCTAAGTTTTGAATTCTTTACATCGATAGTTCATGAAGCTCTAAGTTCGAAAGATCTCTACATCAACAGTTCATGAACCCCCATGAGATTACAATTGAACAATATCATTAGCGTTGGTTGTACCCTGCGCGATATTGTGTTCCGCTTGAAAAGATAGAACTAGCTGTCGTCGCCGTATTTTTTTCCTTTACCCGATCAGTTACAGTTCCAAGGATTCTGCTGCTATTTCAGTAGCGTCAAGGATCGCAGAAGCCGCGGTTGTTAGCCGCATTCTAATGGATATCCGAAGGAGTAACTTTAGCACTCGACTAGCTCGCCATTATATCTGCTACTCCTCGTACTCGTCGATGTTGTTACTGCGACTGCACTTATACCCTCACCATTAACAGTTTATGGAGATGGTAAGCAAACTAGAAGTTCTAATATGGTTCTAATTTGAACTCATTCTGGATGCTCAACTGCAACTACGTCTGATTATCTTCAAACAATCATGAACATCTCAGGTAGTCTTGCTGCAACAGATCTAACAATGTCGTTGTCATTATCATCTTCGTCGCGAAATTCAATTTTCACCTTATGGGATTAGCTCGATAGAACATTATTGATATCAAATCGGGTGATGAATCATTGATATCCATTAGAATGTCCAGGTTACTACAGCCTTAACCGCCTAACCACAAGTATGAAAAAGGCACAACAATATCATTATACTTCAGGGCGAGCCCGACCTCAGCTTCAGATAATGTTCAACCTCAGCCTCAAACTTAATAATCGAACTTATCAAACCACATTATGAAGGTGCTCGAGGTTAAGGTACGCGAGGCGATTACAACTTATTCAAGCTTATACTCGGGGCATGCCCGATCTCAGCTTCAGACTCAATAATCAAACTTATCAAACCACATTATGAAGACGCTCGAGGTCAAGGTACTCGAGGCGATTACAAACTTATTATCGAGCTCGGTATTAAAACTTATACACGGGGCGATCCCAATTTCAGCTTCAGACAAAATGTTCAACCTCAGCTTCAAACCTCAACTCGATTTCTTTATTCATTTAATTATACTAATGGCAAGCTCGACTAACATCTTACAGGTCAGTATTAGTTCGTCCAATCGACCAAACAGAATACTTCTACAAATCTAAAAGCTGCCGCTGGATACAACAAGCCCAACTCTACATACTATATTTCTCATTATGGTCGCTTATTGATTTGCTCAATTTGACCTATAACTGAGAACTACAACATAGTTCTTCCAGTATACACGCTCTCTCGAGGGTCGCTTATTGATTCGCTCAATTCAACCTGACCGAGACATGCTATACATCTATTCAACATTCAATATTTCTCATTACGGTCGCTTATTGATACGCTCAATTCGAACTATAACTGAGACCTACAACATAGCTCTTCCAGTATACACGCTCTCCCGAGGGTCGCTTATTGATTTCTCAATTCGACCTAGCCTAGAAATGATATACTGCTATTACAACTGCTACAATTCTCCTCACGGTTAGTTATTGATTCACTCAAATCGACCTGTGCTCAAGACACATTATCATACATTTTAATACATTATCATCCATTCTACTACATTATCATACATTCTAATACATTATCATCCATTCTACTACATTATCATACATTCTAATGCATTATCATCCATTCTACAACATTATCATACATTCTAATATATTATCATCCATTCTACTACATTATCATACATTTTCTTACAATCGAACAGTTGCTTCAACAAATCCAACCATGCAGTTTACATATCCAAAGGTCAAAGATGTGTCTCAACCAACACCACTCGCCCATGATGTTCTCATGCTATTGGCTGAGATGGGGCGAATGTAGTGACTTATTTCCAATACTCGACCTAACCCAAATTTAACCTTCAGCCTGATTGGATGCAAAAGCCAGTTCTGAAAATCAAGCTACGGTCTCAAACATTCGACCATCACGCATTTTACTCGACCTCGTCAACAAACACGTGGCCATTTATGACTTATTATGGAGCATTTACAAGGAATAAGAGTTACTCAAGCCGTTACTCGACCATTATGAAGACTCATCAAAACCTGATATTGTAACGTCCTCATTAAAGCAAATAATGGTCATATAACGGATATTATAAGACCTATAAATAGACCAGAGAGCTAGATTACAGAGCTTCTCTGAGACCTTCTAAGAGACATTTTCTACATCTCTTCTCTCGTCTCTATGTAATAGCTAGCAGTCATCAACAAACATCTCTCTCTCTTTCTAAAATCCTCAGGAGAGGTCATGGATTTTAACCGATTCAAGGGTTTTCTACGCTAAATCTGGGGTTACTTCTTCAGTTCGTAGCTAACATTATATATTCAAAGGTATAAGGCACTATCTTCATCCAATACGAAAATAGGTTATTACAAATATAGTAGAGATGCTTCTCCTCGCTCAGTCCTTGACCCGAACAACTTCGAGTGTTCCTTGTAGTTGCCATCTTGATATGATTTGATAGATTTCGGTAAACAATGTATTCGAGCATTTCTCCTTCCATAAAATGAGTTCGAGCATCCGCTGTATAGCATAACAATATCAGTAGAATGATGATTTACCTCATGGTGTAGGCAAAATGGTCATTCTCGATGGGCTCTAGTGGTTGAGAGGCGCGGTAGAGCGGGTCTTTCAACAGTAGTGGAAAAAGTGCAGAGATTCAGACGTTCAGCTTTGGGAGAACGTGTTTGTTTGTGGACCGCTTCTCCGAAGGTACCCAGTGCTTCCCTTGGTGCGTTTATGATCTCCCTGCTCCTCCTTAGGCTCATTGGTTTGTTTCGTAGGTGAGGACTTGGTGGAGAGGATAAACTTAATAGACTTTTGTCGCTCAGACATCATCTCCAAGTTGACGTACCGTTGACTTTGGTGGTCATCTCTTCTAACGCCGCAGGCTTGTTAAGGAAGAGGTATTCTTTGGCCTTGTAATCAGGCCGGAGAGCATTGGTGAAAGCGGTCACAGCTGTCTTTTGGTCGAGGTTATCCACCTTTCTTGCGAGCTCTGGATTTCTTTGAAAAATCTTCAAGCTTTTCTCCATGTGACTGCTTAAGACCGATAAAAGAATACAAGTTCTCCTCTTTTTCTCTGTTGTGGGCATATGATTTAATGAACTGCTTCTACAACTGATCAAATGTGTAGATAGATTCTTCAGGAAGAGAGTGGACCATTGGAGTGGCTCCTCCTGTAAACTTGTGGCGAACAGACGGTAGAGAATGTGGTTGGGATTGGAGTACAACCCGATGAATCGCGATATTACTGGATATTCTCATTCGGGTCTGTACCTTTGTACTTGTGAATTTGGAGAGTATGGAAACCTTTCAGTATTTTTATATCGAATACTTCTTTGGCAATCGAACTTCCTTGTAACTTTGTGGTATCGCGGTGGTATCCAAAATTTGTGCCTAATCAGTCCTCAATTCGTTGGTCAATGTGTTCTTTGTGACGTAATGATGTGTGGTTGAATCGCTGGACGTGTTGGCAGGGGATGATGTGTCTCCGTACCTTCACTCACCGATCTCGTACTAGAATTTGAGGTAGAGGTCGCTGGTCTTCCTCCTGATGGATGGGAATCTGGTGACCTCGACTGACTTCTGATTTAACTTCTCCCCCCAAATGGATGGAGAGTTGCGGTCCATGTGGTAGATTTATGGAAATAGCTTTACTGTCAACTCCCCGAGGTCCTAACCTTTCCCTTGCCGAAATGCGAGAGGTCACTGAAAGTTGTTCGTGACCCCTGGCTGGAGGAGCCAACAGAGTATTTTGCAGGGCCTCGAGTGCAGTCTGCATCGTCGTCATCTGATCTTCTTGCCGCTTGAGCGCTGTCAAACGAGCTTGTCGTTCAGCATCGAGCTCTTTCTCTCGGAGCTCGTGATCCTTTGTTAATTAATGTTTGAGCTCGGCGTGTTTCTCTGCCTCTGCGTGGAGATTTGCCCATAACTTTGTGAGTTGTCCCGGATCCACAAAAATTTTGAGCTGAGTTCCGGCGTCCTGTCGTCTAGAAGAAACCATAGTTGAAAATTATAGTGAAAGACTGCCTTAGGGTATCGTAGAAATGCAATTTTTCCCACAGACGGTGCCAAATGTAATGGCCAAATTTTGTTGCTCGATACGATTAGGAATTACCTATCACACCAATGAACCTGTTACAATACTCGACTATAAAGCAAAAATTGGAGACGTGTGTTTTTAGCGTTAAAAGCCTCTGAGCAGGTAAAAACCCACAACCTCGTATGGAGGATTTTTATAAAAGTATATTTATTGCTTGGAGTGGATATCTTTATTACAAGTAATCTTTAGAATATAAAAATGCTTTTGATCTCGTAAATAAGAAGTTTGAGTAATTTTTCTGGTTACTGTCTCTTCTGAAACTTTTCATTTTTATAGAACTCTCCACAACTCTTCATCGTGCTAGAACATATTTTCCGAATAATGTGGTTCGTGGTGGTTGACTAAATAACTAACGAGTTTGTGTGTGACAGGTGTCTTTGACTGAATAATGTTTTCTGGGTTTAGCTCGACCCACGTTCTTGAGTAGTTCGTGGGGCTGACTGGAATATTTGACTGGAGTGTTTAAGTGCTAAAATTGTGTGAGCCCGAGATAACGCTTCTAGCCCAGAGTACACTTCTAGGCTACTGCAGGAATAAAGACAGCTACCTCCGATTCTCGAAGTAACAGATATCTTTTTCATCATTTTAATGGCCGAGCCAGCCTACTACTTTAGAGAAGGTGTAAGAAGAGAGAGAGAAGATTGAAATAGACTCATGATCTCAAAATTTATCTCTTTTCATCAGTCTATTTCAATCTTCTCTCTCTCTCTTTCTTACACCTTCTCTAAAGTAAAGAGGGAGGGAATTAAGATCATTCATGATTTCTCCAAATTTTACCCAAAAACATCTCCGATTCAAACCTAATTTGATAGTCAAATAGTTGCGATTTTGACAGCTCTAATTCATCTATAATAGCATCGACAACCCTAAACCTTTCTTCACCATCAGATTCAGATTCAGATTCTGACAACACAACCACCAGCATCGCCAAAGCGATTGTTCGCATCGTTTGTTTTAATGATTTGGGATGCTTTGACAAATGGTAACTCTGTTCGGGATGTTGTTATTACGATTTGCCGAGATCACTTAGTCTCTCTCTTTGAATCAAACTTGAGCTGATATCGACCTCAATAATGGCCGGTCTAGGAACGACCTCAACAATGAGGTCTCTTACTCACTTTCATTGATTCGAGCTTGAAGGTTTCTCTCGCACTCAATTCGTCAGTCACAGTCGATCGAAAGTTTTCTGAATTGGTTTGTTTGCCAACAATTCCAACAAATTGAGCTCTGTTTCTCGCTCGAACTCCAGCACAGAGAGTTCATTCATCTGATTTAAATCAAGCTTTGAGTTCTCGTACACGAGTTTGATCGAGCTCGGAATAATTAATCACTCAAGCTCCACAGTTTCATGCCCACAATTCGAAAAAAGGTCTTTGAATCGAGTTCGAGTTCGGTTCAACCTAAACAATGGCAGGTCTTTGATAGGCAATATCAATCCCTTTATGGGGTTCCAGATGCTCATCTGATTTCGATTTGCTACTACTAACTTGAAAGGTGGCGCAGTGGCTTGATATCCGCTTCAGATCTCGCTTTCGAACGCATTGCTAAGTTAGTTTGCGGTATCCTGAATTAACATCTGATAAGCACTTTTATATCGGATTTATGCAATGATATTTTGGCTGCTCTACGCACCCTTCAGTCAGCAATGCTAATCCAAGCTTTGGAGAGGCACTTGCAAAGGAAAAAGAATTTGCTACTATTCAAAATGATACTTTTCAGCGTTTCTCTAATTGTTTTACAATTACTAAAGCATTCCGCTCCGACTACTACTATTAAGACGAATCTGCCAAATCCTTTTCGATGCCTATCTTGGCCGGAGCAACAAAACCGTCACTTAAGGGGTCTCTGTTTTAATTGCTATATTAGCCTGGTCATCTATGCAAGGTCTCGCAGGGGTCTACTCACAATTTCGTGCATCCATCTATTGCTAAGCATTGAGGGTGTGCTATTCAGCGTGCTCACAATATTCATCTTACAGTTGCCAATGGTGGATTTTTACCAAGTTTTGTCTTGGCTATAAAGCGTTCCCCCAATCCAAGAAAGCCTTCCTCAACAAAGCCGATGGAGGATTTTTACCAAGTCTTGTATTAGCTATAAACCGAATCAATCTCAACACCATCAGGCGACAAACTGAGATCCTCAGTCAAGCCTTAATATCTCATGCAGTAACTGCAATATCATAGAATTTTGTCTGGCCGAAGCCATTGTTGGAGTAATTGATCATTTTTTTTGGAGGTAATCGAGTTTTAGATACCCCTTTCTGAAGTGAACCGAAGGCTTCGCCAGGAGTAATAGGTAAACTTGCTTAAGAGTTCAAATTTGGCGTCCCTACAGTTGAACCAGCTAATATGAATCTATTTAACAATGGTATCTTGATAGCCGATTCAATTGAGAAGCGAGCAATTGCAAGAGTAGCTCTGAAAATAGTAAACTTGCTGAGACGCCAGTTGGTACAGGACCACCTGGAACTAAGGGAGGATTCCACTTCCTAATGAAGGCCCATTTCTGAGCTAGTTGTGAGCAACGCAAGCTCATTTCTGAGTAGTAAACTTGTCAATTTCGATTACTACGATCTCAATACTCAGAACATCTCTCGTATGAAGACGCAGATTTATGTAATGATACGGCATTTTTCCTATATCGAATCCAATTTTTTCTCCAAACACATACAAATGAAATTCCTTAGTCGCCTGAGACTAACCAATTTCGATCGTTTTAGGTCTAAATCGAAAGGGTCATAATTCTTTTGAATTAATGGTCAAAGATTATACTAAAACAAGTTAGTCAAAGTATCTAGTGTCATCAAGCAATAGGAAATTAAAGACAAGGCCAAACAAATTTTAACCCTGTGGGAAACTTTTCTCAGGAGAAAAACCCACATGTCGCTGTCGAATCACCTGACAGCTAAACAATCCACTATTAAAATCAAATTACAAGAGTTTGACTACTAACAGACTCAATAAACGCATCTCGTGGTTACCTCTTATCTAATCAAGCTCCTAGCAGCCAATTCAACGTTCTCGCAACGCCTCGCTCCAATCTCTCGTCGAAGCTTCTAATCTTGAATCGCTCAAGTTCTTCAATCCAGTTCTTCAATGCATGAATAGGGTTTCTTGATCAATTGATTGATTCAAGATTTGAGTGATTTGATTTTCTCTTGAATCTCTCAAAGATAGAGGTCTCTCTTCACTCTAAAAAACAAGCCCTCAAAAAATAGGTTTTCAAGAAGTGAGTCTTTTAAAAAAGGTAAGTATGTCTTAAGAAAGAAAACATAAAACACGGGTTTTGTTCGAATAGACATTAATATATTTGAATAGGAATCAAACTGATGAAAGTTATTCTAACAATAATTAATCTATTCGAATTGAAATGCAACTGTTGAAAATTATTTAAACAAAAATAATTATATTCGAATACAATTCAAACTGTTGCAAAATATTCAAACAACATTAAAAGTTATTCGAAGAGAAGGAATCTTTCTAGTTCTATTCGAATAGAAAATAATCTATTCAAATAGAAGTTTTATTTTCTTTAAGGAGACATTCTTATTACTTTTTCCTACTCTCTAAAATACATAGGCTTGACTTTTTAGAATAAAGAGTTAGAAATCCACTTACCTGTTCAGTGTTAGTCTAGCTGTAGTCGCTCAAGGTGCAATCTCTGACGACGCGTAACCACGAGATAACGCTGACATCTAAACTAGACACAGAATAAAAAAAACTCCAACTATGGATGTTTCAGAACCTGCTAATATGAATCTATTTAGCAACATCATCTTGATAGCCGATTCAATTGAGAAGAGAATAATTCCAAGAGTAGCCTGTTGTGACTCAGAAAATAGTAAACTTGCTGAGACCCCAGTTGGTACAGGGCCACCTGGAACTAAGGGAGGATTCCACTTCCTAATGAAGGCCCATTTCTAAGCTAGTTGTGAACAACGTAAGCTCATTTCTGAGTAGTAAACTTGACGATTTCGATTTCTACAATCTCAATGCTCTGAACATCTCTCGTATGAAGACGCAGATTCATGTAACGACACAATGCTTTTCCTATATCGAATCCAATGTTCTCCTCAAACGCATACAAATGATGATGATTTGATGAAGTACAATATGTTTGATTACAGTTACTCTGATCTCACTGAGTCACCGACTTCTCTCAGGCGTTCAACGACATCTCCAACGACTGTAAAGTGTTCCCCAATCTGAGCGCATTAGTAAGTTTTATCTACAGGGGAAGAAAGCTTACCTCGGTCTCTTTTTTACTTCAGAATTTAAGCGCTGAAAGGGTCTTGTCCTGATTGGCTGATTCTCTATTAATCCAGTCTTGGCAAGAGTTTTAGCCCTCTCTATTAATCCAGTCTTGGCAAGACCATTTAGGCATCTCATGACGCTACGTTACTAATGCTCTACTTACCTTCGTGTGTATCATATACCGATTGGTTCAAACTTGTTGCTTCTAACTTATGAGCCAGGTCTTGATTCTGATATGTGGAGTGACTTCTACGACACTCTCGGCTGGTCTATCAGCTGACTGTAATCTTGGCTCTGGTATTTAAGGCATCATCATGACGAGTTACGCATACTGTCTAGTTGTGAACAGCGCATGTCGCCTTAGCTCTACAGCAACAAACATTCCCATGTAAAGCAACCTCAACAGTCTCTCCGGTTGCTGTTAGTACACCAGTAGCATTTGGGCCGATTATGAGTTAATGAAGGGGATAGAGCATGAATATTTCTATGCCTTTCTATATGTTGGGCTTTACTATGACTTTCAGGCTAAAAACAGAAGCTGCAACACTCCACATACTTGCTGCAAGTCAGTTTTCATATTGACTAAGGTTTGATGATTATATGGCTGCCCTTGTAAAAGTTCAATATCTATATTGTAAATGGAGCCAAGACATTATTACGTATTGAGAATTGAAGTAGCTACTCTCTCTTCTCCTCGAAGAACGAACGCGGAAATCGCCAACACAAGAAGTAAATCAAACAAAGAACAACAAAGGACACAAAGATTTTTCCCAGAGGAGGGAAGTGGAAAACCCTTGCAGATGAAAAGTCGCTCCCCACGAAAAATTTACTATGATATCAAATAGGTTACAATGATCTCTCAAGCTACTCAAGCTTTAATGGAGTTTCTTCAAACTCAAGTCTCTCTAAGGTTAAACTTACAAAAGATGATAGGCTAACAACTAACCCTAGACTCCCTTATAAACACGGGAAGTCATTACATAAGAATAGGATCGAAGTATGGATCACAAGACAGACCAACCTCCCCAAAAAATCACCTTTTAAAACTGACTTAACAAAGTCTATTCGAATGGACTCTGGATCTATTCGAATAAGATGTGTTCTGAACATTTCTATTCTAACAGACAAAATTTCTATTCGAATGCACTTCTAACTGTCTCTTTCTGTTCGAACAGACAAAGGTCTATTCCAACAGGACTTTGAAAAAACCTTTTTCAAACTGTCTTCGATCCTCAGTCCCATGAGTTCTGAAGAACTTCCTATAACACGATTCAAGTTCATACCATAACAATCTTCCACTTGAAATCAAATCCCGTAACCCATCTCCAGATCTCTCAATAAATTGCTCGCACTACCCGGACCTTCAATCCTGAAGTCCCACAGAAGTTGTACATGTTGTCAACTTCTGAAAAGTCACCACCTTTGTAAACATATCGGCCGGATTTACATCAGTGTGAATCTTCACAAGCTTCAACACACCTTCCTCGAGGAGCGAGCGAATATAGTGATACCGAAAATCAATGTGTTTGGTCTTAGAGTGAAAAGCTAAATTCTTCGCTAAGTGTATAGCGCTTTAACTATCACTAAACAACTTTGGAGATAATTATTCTCTACCAAGCTCTTTCATCAACCCTTAGAGCCAAACCATATCTTTGCACGCTTATGTAGCTATAACATATTTCGCCTCCATTGTAGACAAAGTTACAATCTTCTGCAGGCTAGAAACCCATGTAACTGCACTACTTCCCAATATAAAAATGAAACCACTAGTGCTCTTCTGCCTATCCATGTCACCTGCCATATCAGAATCAACAAAACCCTATAAGCATAACTGAGGACCCCCATAACATAATACCACATCTTGAGTCCCCTTTAGATACCCCAGTTTCTATTTCATATCTCTTTAATGCTCCTGGCCTGAATTGTTCATATACCTACTAACAACTCCTACTGCTTGGGTAATGTTCGGTCTCGTACAAATCATAACGTACATTAGGCTACCAACCGTGGATTGATAAGGAACTTTCCGCATCTCATCGCAATCCTTTTGCGTCTTCGGACAACAACCCTTTGATAATTTGAAGTGACATCCTAATGGTGTACTAACAACTTTAGAACCATCCATATTGAATCGTTTCAGTACTTTACCGATGTACTCAGCTTGAGACAACTTCAATTCTAGCCGTTTTCTGCCCCTTGTAACACGCATACCAAGAACTTGTTTTGCAGCACCCAAGTCCTTCATAGAAAACTCACGGAATAATAGTTCCTTCAACTTAACTATTTTTCCCATGTCGGCACATGCAACCAACATATCATCTACATACAAAACTAGAATAACATCCGAGTTCCCCGTATTCTTAATAAAACAACAGTAATTCACATTGCTAATCGAATAACCATTTCTGGACATGAACTGTTCAATCTTCAAATACCACTGTCTCGGCGCTTGTTTTAAACCGTATAAACTCTTCATAAGCCTACACACAAGATCTTCTTTCCCTTTAACCGAATACCCTTATGGTTGCTTCAAATAAATTTCTTCATCAAGGTTACCGTGAAGAAATGCTTAACATCAAGTTGTTCAAGATGCAAGTCTTCAACAATAATTATATTCATCACAACCCGAATAGTAGACATATTCACATCAGGAGTAAAAATCTCATCGAAATCAACGCCCTATTTCTGCTGAAAGCCCTTCACCACAAGTCTAGCCTTGAATCTCCTTAAACCATCAGATTCCTACTTTAGCCTGTATACACACTTGTTATTCAATGCTCTCTTCCCCTTTGGTAACCGAACTAAATCCCAAGTTTGATTAACTGATAATGACTGCCTGCATCTCATCATCCATAGCAAGCTCCTACTTGCTCTTGGCTTCTACATCTAAAGCCTTCTTGTAACTTTTAGGTTCACCACCATCTGTAAGTAACAAGTGATTTAAAGAACTTACCGACCTTACCGGAATTCTTGCAACTCTCAGCTCCATTTGAAGTGCTATTGGAATGTCAAGATCATTAGGTTCCTCATTCTGATCCTGTGCATCGAACTCAACAACAAATTCTACATCATCCTCTCGAGAGGGTTCATCATCTTCAATGCTGACACTTTCTGTTATTTTATCTCGAATCCTTTCCATAGGTACTTCGAAGTCTTTATATAAAACTTCCTCATTGAATGCAATATTGCGGCTCCGGATAACTTTCCGATTCTTTGCATCCCAAAACCGGTACCCAAACTCATCACCACCGTATCCAATGAAAACGTACTTCATCGACTTTGTATCTAACTTGGTCCTTGTATCTGAATTATCAAGCACATATGAGATACAATCGAAAATACGCAAGTGATTAAGGTTTACCTCTTTATTGATCAATGCTTCTTCAGGAAGTCTAAAGTCCAAAGCCATCGAAGGCCCTCTGTTAATCAAGTACGCCGCCGTACTAAACGCATCTGCCCAAAAACACTTTGGCAATCCAGCGTTGAGTCTCATACTCCTCGCTCTTTCGTTTATTGTTCGGTTCATGCATTCTGTAACACCATTTTGTTGCGGTGTTCCGGGAATAGTCTTCTGTCTCCTAATCCCGTTTGATGCGCAAAAATCTTTAAACTTGTCATTGCAGTATTCACCCCCGTTATCCGACTTGAGACACTTCAGTTTCAAGCCGATTTCATTTTCAACTAGAGCCCTCCATCTCTTGAATTTATCGAACACATCTGACTTGTTCTTCACAAAGTAGACCCACAGTTTAGGAGTAACATCATCGATAAAAGTAACATAGTAATAAAAAATACCAAGAGAAGATACCTTGGTTGGCCCCCAAACATCCGTGTGTACAAGATCCAGCTTTTCGGGTTTCCTTGATTTTCTAGATAATTTGAAACTGACCTTCTTCTGCTTCGCAAGAATACACTCTTCATAAAACTTGAGATCAACCTCAGCAAAACCCTCTAGTTTTCCCTTAGTTACCATTATCTTCATCCCCTTCCACTCATGTGACCGAGCCGTTTGTGCCACATACTTGTATCAATCCCCAGAGTTGCCGCACAAATGGTAAAAATTGTACTTTGCGTTATATACAATGTTCCTTGTCGCAAGCCTCGAGCTACCAACATAACTCCCTTTGTAACATTCCAGAAGGTTGTGCCAAAGGTACACTCGTATCCAGCATCATCAGCCAATTTGCTAACCAATATAAGGTTACGCCTCAGTTTAGGTACAAGTCGCACATTCTATAAAACCAATGTTCCCCCTGAAGACAATAACAACCTAGCGTTTCCCTTTCTAGTAATATTGCGTTCACTCTTATCTGTAAGAAAGACCATACCGAAGTCGCCTTTAACAATATTAGTAAGAAAACCTACGTTTGTAGTAGCATGGAAGGAAGCGCCTGAATCAACAATTCAAGATTCGTTAACATCGTCATACGATAGTAGTAGAGCCTCGTCAGAACTAACCTCCTCTGTAAGGTTCATTGTATCATTCTCTTCAACATCAATCTTCTTAGAAGAATAAGAGTTACAATCTCGCCTGAAGTGACCCTTTTTTCTACAAGTCCAATACACACCGGACGGCTTAGACTTCCCTCTTGACTGTGATCGACCCCTTCTAAATTTTGGCCTCTTATTGTAAGACCTCCCTCTTTCCTCGACGTTCAATATACTGCCGTTTGAACTCGAAGATAGTTCAGATACTTTACGTCTATTCTCTTCACTCATAATTAATGAGACTACAGCGTCAAATTTGATGTCTTCTTTCCCATATGAGTTCCTCACAGCTGTAATGAATACTTGCCAGCTTTCTGGCATCTGCCCTAGAAAAGCCCACGCTCTCACCTCTTCGGTAAAAGTAATTTTAACGGATTTCAATTTAGCATGTATGGTATTGAACTTACTGATATGGGCTTGTACACTACCATTCTCCTTCATCTTTAAAGTAAACAAGCACCGTAAAAGGTAAACCTTATTTTCCCCAGACGGTTCCGAGTACATAGCGAATAACATCTCCATCAATCCTTTCGTCGTCGTAACTTTGGAGATCATGTGTAGAATTTGAGATGACAACGCTAACCTAACGTTTCCAAGAGCTTTGTAATCCAATCGCGCTCACTTAGCATCATCAAAATCTACTGGCTTCATCTTCAGCTCCACCCAGTGGTAAATCAAGATCCTTCTGATAAAGGTAATCTTCTATTTGCATCTTCTAGACTCCAAAGTTCAACCTATTGAATTTTGTGATCTTCAACTTCTCCTAATCGGCCATTGCTCTTCACCATACAAGCCCTAATACTTGCTCTGATACAAATTGTTGAGAATTGAGGTAGCTACTCTCTCTTCCCTTCGAAGAATGAACGCAGAAATTGCCAACACAAGAAGTAAATCAAACAAAGAACAATAAAGGACACACTGATTTTCCCTAGAGAAGGGAAGTGGAAAACCCTTGCGGATGAAAAACCGCTCCCCATAAACAATTCGCTATGATATCAAATAGGTTACAATGATCTTTCAAGCTTCTTAAGCTTTAATGGAGTCTCTTCAAACCCTAGCATCTCTAAGGTTAAACTCACAAAAGATCATAGGCTAACAACTAACCCTAAACTCCCTTAAAAACATGGGAAGTCATTATATAAGAGTAGGCTCGAAGTACGGATCACGAGACAGACCAACGTCCCCAAAAAAACACCTTCTAAAACTGACTTAACGAAGTCTATTCGAATAGACTCTGGATCTATTCGAACAAGATGTGTTCTGAACGTTTCTGTTCGAACAGACAAAACTTGTATTCTAATACACTTCTAACTATCTCCTTCTGTTCGAATAAACAAATGTATATTGGAACTGGACTTTGAAAAAACCTTTTTTAAGCCGTCTTCGATCCTCGCTCGTCCCACGAGCTCCGATAAACTCCTCTAAGACGATTCGAGTTCATTCCATAACATTATGCACTCCAAAAATGTTTGATTCCGCCAACATACAAACCATAAATCATACTTGGGAACAAGCTCGATCTCAGCTTCAAAGCCATCTTAGCTCAGACTCAATACTCGACCTCATTATTAATTTAATCGACTAAAATCATACTTGAGGGTGAGCTCGACCAACACATTACAGGTCGGTTATTGGTTCGTCCCAATTTCACTACCCATTTAATACATTACAGGTCACTTATTGAATCATTCCAATTCGACCGCCCATCTAAATACATTACAGGTTGCTTATTGGTTCATCCCAATTCGACCGTCTATCTAATACATTACAGGTTACTTATTGGTTCATCCTAATTTGACCCCTATCTAATATATTACAGGTCATTTATTAGTTCATCTCAATTCGACCAACCCATCTAATACATTACAGGTCAGTTATTGGTTCATCTAATTCGACCAAACAGATTACACATTACAGGTCGGTTATAAGTTTGTCAAATTTGGCCAAACAGATTACACATTATATATTGATTATTGGTTTATCCAATTCGACCAAACATGTTATACATTACATATCAATTATTGGTTCATCTCAATTCGACCAACCCATCTAATACATTATAGGTCGGTTATTGGTTTGTCCAATTTGACCAAACAAATTACACATTGCATATCGATTATTGGTTCATCCAATTTTACTAAATAGGTTGTACATTTATTATCGATTATTGGTTTGCCCAATTCGACCAAACAGACTACATATTACAGGTCAAATTTCTGAAAGTAAGCATTCACGACAAAAAAATACATCAGAATCAAGACAGCAACGTCAGGTAACGAATATATAATGAATTTCTCAACCAATACGAATCGACCATGATGATACTCGTGCTATTAGCTGAGGGTCCTTTTATGTTAGGAGCTTATTCTGCATCTCAGACTCAAGCTTTATCACGTGGCACATTTATGAAAGACATATTATGGAGTAGAAGTTACTCAAGCGTTACACAATCATTATGAAGACTAATCAAAACCATATATTGTAACGTTGGTCATTAAAGTAAATAACGGTCATATTATAAGACCTATAAATAGGACCATAGAGCTACATATTAAGGGAAACTTTTCCTGTCAAGAAAGTCTCTACAGAACATCATTGTAATAGCTAGCATTTTTAATAACATCTTTATCTTTCTAAAATCCTCAAAAGAGGTCGTAGTTTTTAACTTATTCAAAGATTTTCCACGCTAAATTTTTGTGTTAGTTATTATTAGCATTCTGATTACATTTGGTGCAAAGGCTAAGTCCGAATCCCAGAATTAGGCTATTTAATTTTGTAATAGCTGATTTTGAATCTCAAACTCAAGCTTTGCCCTCGATCTTATCAGCAGACATGAAGTACTATTGATGACATGATCAACTTTCCTCAGTTCACAACATCTCTCTTGACCTTCACAACAATAGTTCAACTTACGCAAGTGTACAGTCATCAATAGAGCCGTTGTACAGCAACAGAAGTTAGAACGTTACACTATCTGGTCAAACAGTATATGCATATACTTTGTAATGCCCATCATTAAGAATATTAAAGGTCATCAAACGATCATATTGTAAGACCTATAAGTAAAACCAGAAAATAAAAGATTAAAGACAGGCAATTCTATTAAGAAGAATCTTGACTATTAAATTACAGACACTCAGAGTTCCCTTTATAATAGCTAGCATTCTCAATAACATCTCTCCTTTTCTAAAAATCCTCAGAAGAGGTCGTGGTTTTTAACCTATTCAAAGATTTTCCACGCTAAACTTGTGTGTTTGTTATTATTATCATTATAATTACATCTGGTGTAAAATGTTAAGTCTGAATCCCAGAATTAGGCCATTACAGCTACGTCCATACCCACGGAGCCAATAAATCTACTATGTATCTGAGAAACCGTTACAAGCTCTAAAGAGAGAGATCTCACCCCATAAGATCTCTAACCTCACAATAAAACTCAAATAGACTTTAAAGGTATACAAGTAATCAAGACAACCATCAAGAATTAAAGTTACATCAACCTCACTGAAAACCGCTATGACCCATCTCAAATGAAGTTTCTATGTAAACCATCATTTTCAAACTATCATTTCTTTTCTCCATCGCTGATTACCTTCTTCTTTAACCATCTCTCTATTCTCTAACCTTCTATTCATATTTGAGCTTAGCATTGGAAAGGCCATTTGTTAGAAATTAGGGTAGCTAATCCCAATCATTCGCCCAAGAACGATAAATGGAAATGCCAATTGAGAAATTAAATGAAATCAAAGCATAACAATTTACCCAGATGAGGAAGTAGAAAACCCTTTCGAATAAAAAACTACTCCCCGCGAATAATCCACTATGATCAAATAGGTTACAAGCAATCTCTTAAGCTTCCTCAAGCTTTCTAATGGAGTCTCTCAAACCCTAGTTCTATAGAATTAAACTCACAGAGATTACAACCAAAAGATTGCTAACAAATAACCAAAGTCCCCCTTATATACTTAGGAAACTTATTACAAACAAAATAAATCTCGAGGTAAACTCATCGTCCCAAATGAACTTCTAAAACTAGCCTACGCAGTTTTCACTCGAACGACTCTAAGCTCGTTCAAATGACTTCGACGAAACAAGGTTTCTAGCCCTAGAAACAAGTATCTCGTTCGAACGACATCCAGTCTCGTTCGAACATTTTTGATGGTCCAAGTTTCTAATGTAGAAAATAAACATCTCGTTCGAATGACATCCAGTCTCATTTGAATGACCATCAATTCGAGTTCACCCTTAACAATCTCCCACTCTAAATTGAATCTACCGTAACCCATCTCCAGATCTCCAAATAAATTGCTTGTACTTAGAGCCGGCAAAGTGACCCACGACCCGCTAACCCGACCCGACCCAACCCTGCTTTTGGCGGGTTTGGCCTTAATAGGTCGTGGATCTTTTGACCCAAACCCGTTTAACCCATTTAATAAATGGGTTGGGTTAAGGTTTACCATAAACAGTTCGGGTTGACCCGTAGCCCATTTTAGTTTGATTTAGGCTAATTATAATTTATAATTTTTATGCTTGAGAGTAAACGAGGTACCAAACAAATTACTTTACTGTAACTTTACATGGACTTTATGTTTGAGAATTATCTCAGTGTTGCCAAAAGTTAACACCTTTCAGCTTAAAGTATCTATGTAAGTAACTTAATATAAGAGCTGGTCAAGGGCGTTTGGGACCAAGAAAGCTCAATAAATAGTCCTACATTACCTTCTTTAAAATGGAGATAAGGCGTGCATAAGAATTGTGCATCTATCTTCTTTAGAATTAAAATTAACACATTATGTCCCTATCACTTTACTTTAAGAGATACGAGCCTAAGAATCATACACTGAAAGCCTATTTCTTGGTAAAAAAAGGTAATAAGCGAAAAAGATCAAAAAGCTAGAGCTAGGAGCTTCGGGCATGTGACTAAGGTTGCTAGGAAAGCATAATTTAAGGCTGCTTGAAGTATTACTGAAGCAAATTTATCCTACATGGAGCTAATTTAAGGAGCATTAAGCATTAATTAACTCAGAGCCTCAAGCATTGTTAGGGATACTCTGATATTGGTAATGTTTCTTCTTCTTCTTCTGAACATACACAAATGATTAGCCAGACAACGTTAAATCATTGCCACAAATTCTCTATTAACTCATATATCAATATACGCTTAATGAACGTGGATATTTCGTAATAATTTTGGCGAACTGCCTGGGGATATTTTAAGAAATTTCAATAATATTTAAACACATGACCCGACCCAAACCTTAATTAATATTTAAACAGGTCAAAAGGGTCGTGTTAGGTTGACCTGTTTAAATTAGGATCGGGTTTAAGTTTGTATTTTTGACCTGTTTAACTAAACCGGTCGGGTTTAGATTTGTATTTCTGACCCACAAACCCATTATGACCCAACCCGTGTAACCCAAACTTGACCCGTTTGCCACCTCTACTCATACTACCCAGACCGCCAACAAATCTCCCACTTGAAATTTGAAATGCAAGGTTCCCGTAACTTCACCCATCTTCAAAGTAACTACATTTGTAATCGTGTCAAGCCGAACTCTTCACGCCAAAAGCTATTGTACCACAAAAAACCATGTGATAATATTTTTGAACGAAAAAATAAATTAAGAACATTCCCTTGCAAACTTTCAAAGCCGCATCGTACTCATGCCTTTGTAATCAATGATGTAATTAACCATTGTCATCTCGATACCCAAGTAGCTTCGGCATAATACCATAAAAACTGCAGTCATTTCCATGTCACTAACGTACTCTGCCATCACAAGTGAACATAACCCTGTAAGCCGAACAAGAATCACTTCATAGCTATGAGATATAACCGAGTCTTCTTCAAATACTTGATATTCATTATCAACGTCTCACAGCTCCCACTTCATGGGAAAACTCTGGTCTCATATAAACAATGACATACATTAGCAAGCAAATCATCAATGAGTTAGACATACCTCGATCTAAAATCATATCGCATTCTATAGCCAAAGAAACATGTGTCTTAATCCCGAAGTAACAACAAATGGTGTGCTACCAAATAACACTCCAACCAGTCTCAATGTACTATGCCAATAATAACTTCTACTTCGCGTTCTTCATGTTGTACTATACTATATATATGCTAAGGATTAGCCAATCCATTGGTCCAACCCTTTATTAAGATAACCGTTCCCACGACTCTTTAATCTCACCCATGCTAGAACTTACATACGCAACTAGCATTTCATCCATACTCTAAGAATTGATGATTCATGAGTTCTCGAAACTCATAACATCAACAATGGTCACTGTGGTGTTTCCTGAGCCCACCAATGATATAAACATATCCAACATCGAGCCCCATCATTTTGGTGTATATCTTGAACACGCATATGAGTTCTCATGTATGAGCCTCCATAATGAAACTCTACCCGGTAACTATGTATCCATGTAGCCGACTTACATACCCATCTTCAATAAGATCAATCATGAAGAATTTTTTATTCAGTATCAAGAATTACTCAAAATTCAAAAAAACAAAGCCACCATAAAATAACTAGCTTCACAACCGGTGAACCAAAAAAAATCTTGACATAAACACCTATTTCTTCTTGAAAGCACTTTACCATAAGTTTCACCTTGAACTGCTTGAACAAACTTGTTCTCGTTTAACTTGTAAACCAACTTGTGAAATAAAGAGTTTTACCATCGATAATAAGATTACATCTTATACTCGATATGACGATTGAGATCCCATCTCATTATCATCCATGACCAGCTCCCACTTGCCCATGACCTCACCTTGTGAAAGTATCTTGTAGTCATAACCAATACCGGCTAGTAACAATCAATGCCAGGAGCAATGATAACGGGCCGCAGGTCTTGAAATTTTGGTTCTTCTTTTCATTACAATTGGATGAGTATACAGTTCTCGTTGGACCTTTTCAATAAATGGTTCCAACACTATCTCTGTAGAGATTTTTACATACTCACATGACCCCAAAAAATCTACTTTTCTGGTCCACTTATCCATGCCTTTGCAAAAGACATCATCATTTGATATCACATCAATAAGTTAGATAATTTTCTGATTCTTCACATCACAATATGGGTCATCAAAATCATCACAAACATATCCAATGAACATGCACAAACTAGACATATAATCTAGTAATGATCTACTACTAGAATAAACAAAAGAAGTATAAATGATTACCTCCTTTTTCGCCCAAGTGATCTCTTCTAATAGTCTAAGATTCAATGCATACCAAGACTCTATATCAACCGCCGAAACTACCAAATTCGCCCAAAACTGCTTTAATAACCCGATGAAACATTTCATACTTCGCGCCTTTTCAGTAATCTCACGGACCACACTTTCAGCCATACCAAACTCTTGTAGTATTATTGGGATCTTCTCAAGCCTTTTAATCCTAATAAATGCTTTATCTCATCACAGCAAAATTGATCACCATCACCGTTAAACCTAAGATGCTTCAACATTGAAACAGTCTCAATCTCAACCCAAGCTTTCCATCTAGCGAAGACATCAAACCAATCCATTTTATTATTCAAGAAATGTACACCAAGCTCTCGTGTGGAATCACTAATGAAAATAACAAAAACATGAAATCCACAATTGGAACTAACTTTAGTCGGTTCCTATACATCATTGTATAAGTGGTTCGATTCTATAATCCATTTTCTTTTCTTCCTAGGAAACCCAACTTTCTTTTGCTTTACCAAGACAAAGTCTTTACAAAAGAATAAATCTATTGATTTTAACTTGTCAAGTATTATCCTCGAGAACAATGCTTTCATCTAAATGCTCACGTGACCAAGTTTTTCATGCCATGCTCTAGAGTTCACCATCGAAGTAATAATACCAATAATCTCATCATTAGCGTTACATGTCCCTAAGAACGCATCTTGTCTTTTGTCCCAAGCTAAAATAGTAGCATTCTTCATGATCGCAAAAACTTCATCGCCGAAGGTAGCAAAAGACCCAAGTCCGATAGTTGGCTTGAAAACATATTTCTGGCCATACTAGACACATATTGCATCGTGTCCGAACTTAACGAATTATCATTCATTAATGCAATCCGAACATCTCCATTATCTACTATGTGATAACACTCATCATAGCTAGACAATTCGTTTTTACCTTACGTAATTTCTAATGGAGCATCCAAGTCTAGCCTCGACCTTTTACAAATACCATAAGACAACCAACATGACTTATCCCGAGTACCATGAATCACATTACATGGTTTATCCCAAATATCACAAGCCATATCACACAAATCATTAGAAATAAGATTGGAGACACTATCAGAATCTTTACCTTCCCCGAAGGAAGTTACCGAACGTCTCTTTACAGATCTTCTCTTTTTCGTAGATCTAGAATCTTCCTTCTTATGACCAACTTTACTGCAATTCCAACAAATATCTTATTGATTGGAATTATATTCCTTTATGTGCATTTTGCTTCTATTTTCAATATGTGAAACTCTATTTCCTCTAACTTCAACATCTAAGTAATTACGCGATGTTAACAACGAAGCTCCAAGAGGTATTATGCGAGAATCATCACCAAAAACTTCTACTATGTTACTGAAAGTAACCCGCTTACAAGAATTTGAAACACTCGTAGCACACTTCTGAGAGTTTAAATTACTTGAAGTTGATTCAAACATCTTTGATAGTTTGTTCATCATCTCTAACACGGTACTCACTTTAGGCAATTTAGAATAAATAAATTTTGAGAGTGCTGAACAAACTTTACCTAGAACATCTCGATTTAGAAGCTCCAACTCCAAACGATCTACATCGGCCGGCTTTGCCAAAATCCTTCCTAGAAGAAAATCGCAATCCTCCGCATATAGAAAATCTTCTACTTGCATCTTCCAAATCCCAAAGTTCAATCCATTGAATTCATTGATTCCAAATTTCTCCATATCGACCATCACTCTAATTACACAAGCCCTAACCTTCACTCTTATACCAGTTGTTAGGAATTAGGGTAGCTAATCCCAATTTATCACCCAAGAACGATAAGTGAAAATGCCAATTGAGAAATTAAACGAAATCAAAATACAACAATTTACCCGGAGGAGGGAAGATGAAAACCCTTTCAGATAAAAAAACCACTCCCCACGAACAATCTACTATGATCAAATATGTTACAAGAAATCTCTCCATCTTCCTCAAACTTTTTAATAGAGTCTCTCAAACCCTAGTTCTCTAGAATTAAACTCATAGAGATTACAACCAAAAAATAGTTAACAAATAACCTAAGTACTCCTTATATACTTGGGAAACTTATTACAAATAGAACAGATCTCGATGCAAACTCAGCGTCCTAAACAAACTTTTAAAACTGGCCTACACGGTTTTCGTTTGAACGACTCTAAGTTTGTTCGAACAACTTTGACGAAACAAGGTTTCTAGCCCTAGAAACAAGTTTCTCATTCGAATGACATCCAGTCTCCTTCGAACGACTTTAACGGTCCATGTTTCGAACGTAAAAAACAAACATCTCGTTCGAATGACATCCAGTCTCATTCGAATGACCATCAATTCGAGTTCACCCTTAACACCATTTTCTTCTCTTCATCAAACCCTAAGAGAACTTTTTCAACTTCTACATCCTTGCAAAGACCCCTTCTCTACAAGGCTTAGCCACGAATGCTACATCTCTACTAGGTTAAAAGATACAATCTTTCTAGACCCCTAGGTCTCTTTTATATCATAAGAGACCTTGGATATAAAACTTCGATCTACGTATCACGAGGCAAGATTACAGTGACCCAAAAAACTTAAGCTAAGTTTATTTTCCTTATGGTTGTCCTGCGAACATGACGCAAACAACTTAAGTTAAGTTTGTTTGCCTTTCGTTCATCTTGGCCCAAACAACTTAAGTTTTTTCTTCCATTTTTGGGCCGTAATCCCAACATATATATATCTATCTACTGTAGTTCCATTGTGGGACTACAACCATTGGGATTTTGGCCAGTGGTGGTTGTACCTCTCGTCTTAGAGAGAGGTTGTGGGTTCAAAATCTCATGGGGTTGAAAACTCAGGGTTACGGATCCCTATATAAAACTGGCTGGCCTTGCATATATATATATATATATATATATATATATATATGTGGGACTACACGTCTACACCAAAGCTTATATAGCAAACAAGGGTTGGTGTCATGGGTTCAAACCTTCACAGAGTAATTTTATAAAACATTTTATTATTATTTTTAAGCCGTATATTAATAATCAAAAGAAGTTACAAAACTTGTCCCATCACATCTGAGCGACTCCTGTAACCACTCAGGCGGGGAACTAATCCAAGAAAAGCATAAATTATCACCCATAGGCCTACCAGGAATAACATGTGCAACATAGTTAGGGCTCCAAGATGAATAACTAATACAAATATCCTCAAAGTGTTTAAACAAAGCTAAAGCATCTTGCAAAATCGCTTTAGTAACCCAAGAGATAGAAGCAGCTCCCGTTTGACAAAAAGAGGAGATCACCTCAGCATCTGTTTCCACTATTACCCGCAATAAGCCCTGCTCACGGGCCAAAGTAACACCACCCAGGACCGCTAATGCTTCCCCCTCTTCGTTGCTCGTAAATCTGCAGGATGAGACTCGGGCTGCAACAAAGATACTATGAGCATTACGGGAAATAAGCTAATGTGATTATAATACTTATCCTTACAGTAAGAGGCATCAACATTTATTTTGGCCCATCCTAAGGTCGGAGGAGCCCAGGAAACCTTGACATTCAAACGATAGAGACGAGAAAACGTTTTATCATATAACATGTTATTAATTGTTTCTGATAGCCGAGCCAGATCCAGCCTAGTCGATTGGAACACCCAAGCACACTGGGCCTTCCAAATAAACCAATAAAGAAATCACACCACTCTAGACCATACCTCCCTATCTAAAGGCCAAACCAAAAGTGGCTCGAACCACATTGTTATCCACTCCAAAGGAGATAGATGTTCAAAATTGGGTATCATACCCCCCAGAGACGTGCCAAACCAAACCGCCCTCGTGAAGGGGCAAACAAGAAGGAGATGATGAAGAGTCTCCTCAGGGGCCAAGCAGAGGAGGCAAGAGATATCAGTTAAACCTAATCGCTCCACAATCTTAGCCCTACAAGGAACCAGATCCCGAAAGCATTTCCAGGCAAATAATTGGGCCCGGGGGGTCGCCTTATTATGCCAGATTTTCAACAGCAGGGAGGAAAAGCTCACCACGATTTTAACCACGGTACCCTTCATGATCGCACGATAATCCAATTTAATCGAAAATTTCTCTTCCTTTGAGGGACACCATTTCAAGTCATCCGATTCACCCTCCTGAGAAATAAAAAGCTGAGAAATCACATTGACCGACTCATCATCACACTAATGACTTAACTCATCCTTGCGCCAAGTACGTCTAATTGGGTCAATAAACTGGCTAACCCAAACAGGCCAATCCTCCATACAGACACTCCCCCTAGGGGTAGGTCTCCAGCCAGGCGTCGTCGGAACCCAAGAATATGTCCAAAATTGAATTTGGGTACCTGTGCAAATCTGCCAGCAAGAATGGGTACTAATAATATCGATTGCAGAAAAAATGCTTCTCCAAGTCTATGACGCATCCGCTTTTGGGGAAGCCTGCAAGACACTGCACCTCGGGAAATATTTGGCCTTCAAAACTTATCCCCAGAGGTCGTCCAATTTTTGATGGAGTTGCCAGACGTGTGCCTTATTAGTCGTCTCTGCCTCTCTAATCTCTAGACCCCCTTCCCTCTTCGGGCGACATATCTCCTTCCACTTTTTAAGATACAAAGATTTCCTTACCTCTTCCCTTTTTCCCCACCAGAAATCCCGTTGAAGGCCATTAATACTTTTGCAAGTAGATTTGGGTAATGCAAAACAGGGCATTTGATACGCCGGAATAGCCGAGGTCACTGATTTAATGAGAACAGTGTGACCTGCCTGGGATAGGAGTTTACCTTTCCACATCTGAAGATGACTAGAAATGTGTTCAATAATCCGATGGAAGGTCTGTGTCTTAGACCGGCCATAGAACAGGCTGGTCCCTAAGTATCGTTCGTCCAGAGGCATCATTTTTACTTTAAGAAGACGAGCGATAAGGCGACCAAAACGAAGAGGCAGGTTCTTACTAAAAAAGACTCCAGATTTGTCGAGGTTCAGTTGCTGCCCAGTGGCTCTACAAAAATCATCAAGGGATTCCTCAGTTTCATTCGCTTCGTCCAGATCAGCCTGACAAAAAATGAGGCAGTCGTCCGTAAATAACAGATGAGAGACTGGGGGAGCCTGGCGGGAAGTTCTAATACCATGGATCTTCCCTATGACTTCTTTCACCCCCAAAGCTCGCAACAAACCCTCCATTAAGATAATAAAAAGAAAGGGGGATAAAGGGTCCCCCTGTCTGAGCCCCCGAGTCGGAGTGAAATAGCCATGGGCCGACCCATTAATAAGGACAGAATACATGACCGTCAAAATACATTGTTCAATCCATTGGCACCATAGAGGGCTAAACCCAAGGGCTTTCAGCGTTTGAATTAGAGTGCTCCATTCAATCCAATCATACGCTTTCGACATATCCAACTTAATCCCCATTAGACCCGAACGTCCTTGTTTCCTCTTCATCGTATAAATAAGCTCATGGGCAACCAAGACGTTATCTGAGATTTGCCGCCCTCGCACAAAGGCCCCTTGGAAAGGGGAAATGATATTATCAAGGATAGGTTTAAGGCGAATAAAGAGGATCTTGGATATCATTTTATACGTCAGATTGCAAAGACTAATCGGGCATAAATCCCTCGGATGCGCTTTAGAATCATTTTTAGGGATCATCACCACATGGGCGGCATTGATAAACTTTGGCATAAATCCAGGGGAAAAGAAATTGGTAACCAGGTTACATATATCAGGACCAACAACGTCCCACGATTGCTGAAAGAACAACGCATGGAACCTATCCGGACCCGACGCTTTGAGGGAGCCAATACTATCAAGAGCCGCCTTAATCTCCTCAGGCATGACTCCCCGCACCAGAGCAAGGTTTTCCACCTTCATAATACACGGGTTAAAATTATGGAGGAAAGTCGGAACTCCTTCAGGATTGGAGGTCTGGTAATTCAAATCCATATCGCAGAGGAAAATCTTACCGATCTCAATAGAACCCAAAATCCACAGGGCGGTCTCGCGGAGGAAAACCTTTTTATTCCAGTTCCTAAGGCCCGCTTTCGTGTTTAGAAGTTTATCCTTGATCAGTTGGGCTGGGGAACCTCTAACAGAAAAGCTCAAGAGATTCCTAATCATATGGGGAAACTGAGGTTCCCGAGTCCACATAGTCTGGAAATGAAAGCATTTAGCTAAGGTCGCATATTGAGGAAGAGTGTCAAGGCATAGAGGGGTGTGATCCGAACCCAAAGCGGGTAAATGAAAAACTTTTGTTGTAGGAAAGATAAACATCCAATCAGCGTTAGCCATGCACCGATCCATTCATTTCTTGATGTTATCCCCTCCCCGTCGTCTATTGTTCCAAGTAAAAGGGTGTCCAGGGAAACCCAGATCAATAAGGCCAGCTTTTTGAGTAACCTATTTGGCGAAAGCACTCGAGGCCGCACGAAAAGGAATCCCCTCCATCTTGTCCGCACTATCGAAAATGGTATTAAAATTACCCATAATAAGCCAAGGTCCAGTATACCCTTGGACAGTAGTTTCCACCAGTTTCCAGCTCTCGAGCTTATCCCGTTGATATGGGCTCCCATAGAAAAAGGAGATCATCCACGGCTTGTCAATTGGATCCGACGTCACCAGAACATTTATAATAAACTTATTACTAAAAATAACTTCTAGGGTAATATTATCCTTCCACATAACGCACATGCCCCCCCCCCCCTCCCGTGCGTCCCTGGACGCCCGAGGCTTGTACATCAATCTAGTTAGGGTATTTGAGATTACGTACCAAAACCTACATTTCTGCAGCGGATCTTTTGGTTTTAGATAAGAAAATGATGTCCCCCTTAGAAGAACTAATAAGCTCTCTAAGATATCGAACTGCCGCCGGTCGACCCAAACCCCTGCAGTTCCAAGAGATAATAATCATAATGGCCCGAGTGGTCTTCGAGGAGCCACTCGAACCCTAGTAACCTGAACAAACATTAGGTAACTACGGCAGATGCGTGAAAAGGAAAAAGATAAGGAGTAATGCACCTGACCGTGAGAGAGTCTGCGGGAACTAACCAATGGAGCATGGAAGGTTATAAACATCTCAGTCAGAAAGGTCGCAGTACGCATATGCCGACGAGCCACCCGAGACGATAACGGAGGAAAACCGCTCGAAAACCCAGTCGCCTGTCGGAACCCCTGCTAACCCTGGCCTCTGGTAGAGGATCTCCTATAATCTCTCTGGCTAGCATAAAATCTCACCGGCTGGGGGTTAGGAGGGATAATCTGAACCTCCTCTGCTCTGCCACTCCAAATTTGGATCAGGCCGTCCCTTCCACCAGCTGACCGGAACCCACTCCCCCCTGTCAAAATATTATCTGCCCTCTCCTCAGCTCTATCTCCCGTCTGCCCCCACACCTGCTCCGTCTCGACGGAAATCCCTCTTGCCTCAGGGGCCAACCCTGCTACCTGTAGAATGAGACGTTCCTCCTCGAAAAACATCTAGCGTGACTGCCTACCTCCTACCAGGCCAGCAAGTGTATCCTCCTCATCCTCCCCTGTCCAACGGAACATCGGCCCCCCTGATGGACCTCCCACACTGGAATAGTAAGGTCCTCGCAGACTGATAAAACAGCCCCTCTCTGGATAGGAGGCCAGCCAGATGGATCCGCCATATCCCCCACATCTCCCTCCGAGTCATGTCTCCCTCTATACCTAGGTAACAGCTGCTGACCTGTCTGTTCCGTTACCACCTGACATTTTTAAGAAACCATGTTTTGTTCTTTAAGGAAATCCAACGCTTGGCAGTCATTACTGCAACTCTTTACTTTTTATTTTTTCATTTTTCTAAAATGTCCTGCATGGTTTGCCACAGTGAGGTACAATTGCATTCACTTGCTAAGTTGCAATGTGGCTACAAAATGCAAGCTTTCGCCATCATAAATAAATTTGTATGGGTACAAGTGAAGAACAAGAAACCTAATGGCCGACTGAATTAGAGGTTTTATTACTGATTGAATTAAACTGAATGATCAAAGTTTTCTGCAATTATTTGAGGAAGAAAATTGGCACAATGTGGCAGTCACCGTAAACATAAGCTATTTTGTATGGTCTCAAAAGAGCATATTAGCACTTGATTACTGCAGATCTATGCAAGTAAAACAAATGAGGCTAAGAGAATGTCCATCTTTATTCTGAAAAGAAAAGAAGAAAAAAAATCTACAAGTCAAAATGAATGTTGCAACCAAAGTGCAGAAGGAAAAAAAAAAAAAGGCAATTGCTTCATTACTTGCATGATTCTGAGACAGACCACTTCATCTACATACTAAAAACCTTGCCTTTTTGTAAATTCTGTAGAATTTTTTTTTACATCACCCGATACTGTAAGCAAGAGAATCACAATGATCTCCTTAATGGGCAGAACAGGAGAGAAGCTATATTTCTGTTATTATAGACAAGAACATTAGTCTGACTAGTTTGTCACCACCATGGAAGTATCATCAACAAAAGAACATACAGTCTTTAAGGTCATCATGCAGCTTGAAGAGACCCTGGTCAAATAATGCTGGAGATGCTGCAGTATATGATTCTATCAAAGAGTCGAGGTAGAGGCGGCCTCTAGATGCAGCAAGTTTAGCATAGTAGACTGGGGGAACGAGTGATACAGGTTTGGTACATCGAGCACAGGTGTAACACAGGTTGTATATGACTTTCTGTATATCTTGAGAAGAAAACCCATTCTCGTCAAAAAGAACAGTGTAGCGGACTGGCTTGCTTGTCCCGTTGATCCCAGAGTGACTACAAAGATAAAAATCGAAATTGCGTGGATGTATAATCTTCGTATCCACAACAGTCCCCGAGAGCACGTTTTTCTTTTCAAGCTCTCCTCCGACTTTCATGTGAAATAAGCGGGTCAAATGCTGCTTTTGTGCTACCACAATTGTTATCATAGGTTCGCAATTATGTGACTTAAGTACTTTTTTAAGATCCTTCAATTCGGTGTTCAGAACCATGTCGAATTGGGTGTCACTGACGCCATCCCGAAACACTACAATCTTCGCCGGATGGACTTCATTGAGGCGGGTATAAGTGTTGACGAGCTCCATACAGATCTCCCCAAAATTATGAATACTCCCTTTACTATGGGCTTGTGGGCGAATCCTTGCGGCATACTTGTTGGCCGCTGGCCAGTTTGTAGTACCTACCATGGCTGCGATTGATGGGCATGATGTGTTTTTCGAGCCTGGATGATATACAGTAGCCCCAACGAACATGACACTGTTGTCTTTTTCTAGATGGGGGAGCGGGTCAAAGAGCTCCATAGTACTTCCCCCTACCTTTGCGTTGATTTTCAACATGCTCACATTATGTACCAGACAACATTGTGTTAAGATCCCTACCTTGGTTTCACAGATGCGCTTGAGGTTTTTGTAGCCCTGATCCTTCTCTTTCATAACACAGATGAGAATCTGAGATGAAGAATTTTGTCCTTTTAAACTACTTAGGAGACTAATGAGTGCAGCTTCGTTTTTTGTGAGAATGTCCATAGTTGACGTTGTCCGGTCAAAAAACCTCGATTCCTGGATATGGAGTCTTTGAGATATATCCGTGAAATTCTTCACGAATTTATTCATGTCTAGGATGCCGAAATCTTCAGAGGCAGTAAAGTCAAGAATTTTCCACGGCTTAATTTGCATCCCCTTTAACACAGATTTTTCCTTAAAATTCCACAGGCGGTCCTCACTTTCCGGCAAAAACTTAATTGATATGTTCTGGGAATCACCGAGTTTCAAGTAGGGTGGACTCATAACATAGCCGGTCACCACTGTCATCGATGTGTTCACTGTGATTTCAAAATGTTCTGCAATGTCTCCTCTGTAGAAAATAGATCAAGTAAACATCCATATGACGAACAAATATTTTTAACTAAGCTCTCATGACATACATGATGTTAGAGCTGCTTGATAAAAGGGTACTTAAGCTATGTTTATGAGCGTCTTAGTCTGACAAGTGTATGGAATGCCAGATTGGCAACACCGAGAAAAGTAGGCTTGAATTTAAAATTAAATTTTCTGTTTGACTAACCAAAAATCGTTCATATTATCATAATGTGATAATGGAGTTAAAAAATTTGTGATCATTGTCAACTTTTTAAAAATAAGATGGATACGACATATAATAATACTATGATTCTTATGCAAACTCAATTTTGAAGGAAGAAAAATCATTATACATGGATTAATGTGTTATAATTCCAAAGAAAAGAACCAGAACTAGCCCAGAAATTTAGGAATTAGATACTCAGACATGGATGAAGTAAAGGCCAAGTGTTGGCAGCCCACCACCCTTGAAGTAAGGAGGTTTTAATATTTGACCCCTTTGCCACTTAATTTTTTTGTAAAACCAATTCTTGTAGAAAATTAAAGGATAAGATAACTATCACATGAAAAACCTATACAGAGCCAATCTATTACTAATTTTCTCTGTATCATGAGATAATCACTACTTTAATATGCAATCTACAACAGGGTTGAGCTATTTATGGGGGCCATTTTTCCCCCTGGTTTCATATTTTAAAATACGATGCCTAAGAACCTTGAGAGTTCATATTATAATATAAGATGCCATGTCAATTACATCATAACATACAAAAGTGAGGGTTTTAGAACTTTACGTACCCGTGAGGACCATTCTTTGCTTCAACGGCTTTGCATATTAACTCCTTTCTTTCCAACGGATCAGGCATGGCGATGTTTTTCATTTTTCTAACAGAGTGCTGTAAGTACTCCTTTAGGTACCTCTGCCTCTCAGCCAACACACAAAACTCTATTGGTATGTAGTTATTACTGTTCCTACTCACATCCAAGCAAGGAAGATTTTTGTATTCTATCTCCTTGTATGTCTCCATGTAATAATCAATAAGCCTCACCTCCTTTGACTGATTCTTTTTCTTAATCTTGAACTTAAGATCATTTGAGGGGTATAGCGTAACTCCTGCGATTTTGTAGTTTTGATCGGTTTGCCTGTGAATCACTTTCACTTCCAAATCCTTCAAGGCCTTTTCGACCTTCTCCCTATCTGTACTATTCAAAGGATCTATCTTGTTAAAATTAACTTGAAGAATCTTTTCGAGGTATTCTAGTACCGAGACAGGCTTTTGAGAGGACAAGACAGAGTAGTCGACACATACCACTAAACCCTGTTTCGTGGGCTTTAGGCTATGCTGAAACCCTCTGGAAGCAATTAAGCCGCGGCCAAAATCATCAAGTTCTCTGGAGTAAAAGCCTCGACGAAATGAAATCATATGCTTGGTCAGGTTTTCCTTCATGACCAAGTCCAACCCATGTAAGATATTACGGGGATTTGGAAGAAAATTCCCTTTCAAGTATCCATCCAACTGTGAAAGTTCTACATCCTCTACTGAGTTTATTTTGAAGTTATATTTGGGTCCTTCCTCCCTAATATTCTCTACCTTGAATTCCCCAATAGTTAGCTTTACTGAGCTAAACATGAACTTCTCCCATCATAGACGGTCTTTAATAAGGGAAATGTTTCCGGGAATTTTGAGCATAATTTTTCCTTGATTAAATGCCCATCACCCTTAGATATCTTCGCAGAGCTACCATAATTGGCTAATTTGGATTGTTCGTCTGGCTTAAGATCAACATTGTACTTGAATATGATAGAACTGTTGTTGAATGTGACTGGGAAATGATTTACGAAAAGTTGGATAGGTATACCATGTATCCCACCATTGTCTGGTCTTCTTATAACTTCCAGAAGGTCAGATTGCACTGTTGACTGAGAGATGTTCATCGATGATAACGCGGAAGTTGGGGGCTCTGTAAATGAGAATATAAGAGAGTACACAATTCAGTTAGGTTATTACAAGCTAACATATATGAAATATAATTGATCTTTGAACTTTTGTACAAATATTAAGCGGCTTTCATAATATGTAAGACTAGAAGAAAGATGATACCAAGTGAAATTTCATTACAGGAGATCCTAGCAAATTTTTCACACGGATAAACAGCCAGATAGCACATACCATGTCAAGATTATCAAAAAGAACAACTTCCATCAAGTGAAGAAAAATAATAAACTGGATTTAATTGATTGACTAAAGGCCAATACCACATATCATACTTTGATTCGAATCTTGTCAATAAAAAAATGAGGGAAACTTTCCTAGTAGATAAGACAATTCCACCAAAATTTAAGCAACCCCAAACATCATCATCAAATCTACTTACACATTATCAATAATATCTCAAACGTCTAAGGTAATGTTGTCCAACACCCAAAAAAGCACAAAATTGAGCGATTATTTTATAATTAGTTAATCTAGGACCAAACAAAATATCAGCAATGGGCGTTATCATTAATCATGAGTTATCATTAATCATGAGCGATTATTAACAAAATGCCATTAGAACCGTACTGCATGCTTCATAAGGTAAATCAAATTCTCCAAGATCATGCTGGAATCATGAGTTATCATTAATCTATCAATAACTCACAACAACAACAACACATCAAAACAACTCAATCGGTCATCATTAACCATAGATCAAGAACAAGAATCATACCAGTATTAACCCTCGAAGACTCTCCAACTTCATATGAATCGGTCGCTCCTCTTCGAGCTCTGCTCGAAGACTCTCCAACGTCATCAGTAGTATCTCTCTCTCCTTCATCTCTCCCTCTCTTTCGATTATCCTCCATTAAAACTTGAAAACTAGTGAGAGTAATCAGTGTTTGTGAGACTGAAATCAGGAGACGTATTTATAGACCAACTTCACCTCCAGCTGTGTTTTAGCGGGAAATTTTGGTATTTGTGTCCGAATTTGTTAGTTAGTTAGTATTTGAGCTGTTAATTAGTTTGTTAGTCTTGGGGAGTGTGTGAAGGATTCACAGCAGTTTAGTAGTCATCAAATATGTAATGTTGGACAACACTCCGAATTTACATTCTTAGCCCCCAGATTTCGTGATCAACTTTGTCAGTACAATGTCAATGCAGCTGCAACTAAGGGGAATTCTTAACATAAAAGATTGAAATAGTTGTCAAAGCAAATCACTACCAACTTAGGTTTACAATACAAAAGTTAAAATGAAACCATAATACACACTATGTTTTAGACCAACATTCTCCGAGGATACCACAAATCACCGGAATGCTCAACCTCGGTGTTGATTTTATTGAAATAGTTGTTTGTGCGCCTACAATCACCGACTCCCAACTCCTCCTCACCTCTAAAATAAATGAAGATAATTTAGAAAGCTATGTATTTAGCATAAATTATAATAAATAACCCTCTTTGCATTTTTAATCATCTTTACAGTTTTAGCCCCGATTATGCGAGGACAACAATAAATACACCATTTCAACCTAACCCTATTCGAACTATCTTCAATTCGAACTACCTCCCATATAAGACTCACGCATTTTACACGTGACATGAGCAGTCAGCATTGACACCTATACCACGAACTGATGAAGAACGTGGATTGAGCACAACAGGAAAATATGAACAAGTCAAAGACACCTGTCTCTCACGAACTCAAACAGTTACTCATTCAAACACCACTTACCACATTGTTCGAAGAACGTGCTTCAGCACGATAACGAGTTGCGGGTTTAGCCTATATAAAGAAAAAGTTCCAGAAGAGACAGGGACATGAAAAAATAGATCACAAAACAAAACTTCTTATTCACAAGACCAAATATTTATAGTTCGAGAAATCACTTATAATAAGATATCGGCCTCAAACAATAAAAGTTACTATTACTAAAACCCTCAACTCGAGGTCATGGTTTTTTACCTATTCAAATATTTTCCACGCTAAATAACCTGTGTCATTTCTTGTTTTACATTAGTTTTTGTCACATGTACATTGGTGTAAGAGCTAATTCCGAGCCATTTTGAGCTAACGAAATTAGGCCATTACATTTGGCGCCGTCCGTGGGAAAGAAGTCATTTCTACGATATCCTAAGGCATACATTCAATCTACTATCAATCTCCAATCATGGTCACTTCTAGATGACCAGCAACCGGAATTCAACTCGATCTTTCATTTGAGCTGGAACAGCTTACAAAAATACGGGCGAATCTCCACGCCAAAATAGAGAAACATAATGAGCTCGAACGTCAGTTAACTCTTGGCCTAGAGCTCTGCGAGATGAAGCTCGAAGCTGAGTGACAAGCTCGTTTTACCCATGCAGGCTATGTTACAGGCTCTGCAGGATACTCAACAGGCTCCCCAAACCAGAGATCGCTATCAAGTGCCAGAGACCTATCAGGTTTTTATGCGGGAAAGATTGAGACCTCGAGGAGCCACCAACAAAGTTATTTCCAAAAATATTCAGCACGAACATCAGCCTTTCATTCATTTGGGTGGTAAAATTCAGTTTGAGATCAGCAAAGGTCACCAATTTTCAAAACGTCATGATGAAGAACAGCGAACTCAACCTCGAATTCCAGCACGTAATCATTTGAGTGAAGGCACCGATACTCATAATCCTCAACCACCTCGCCAAGCCACTCAAACAACCCGTCAATACGTCACACAAGAGCATATGGATCAGCGCATCAAGGATTTAATTAAAGCGCAAGTTTTAGGCACTATAGACGACCTTACCAGGATACAGAGAAGTCTGATTATCAAAGAACTATTTGATATGGATGTACCGAAAGGTTTCCATACTTAAAAAATTTGTAAATACTAGGGCACCGATCCAAAGGAGCACATTTAACAATACCGTAATTCATTGGGATTATACTCCAATCTCAACCACATTCTCTGCCGTCTGTTTGCAACGAGTCTACAGGGAAAACCGCTTCAGTGGTTCCACTCTTTACCTGAAGATTTCATACTCATATTTGATCAGTTGTAGAAATAATTCATCAAGACGTATGCTCACAACAAAGACAAAGATAAGAATTTAAATATTTTTATTATTAGTCTTAAACAATCACAAGGAGAGAAACTCGAGGCTTTTGCAAAGAAGTTTTGGAGCTCGCGCATAAAATAGATAATCTCGATCAGAAAACAGCTATTACTGCTTTCACCAACGCGCTCCAGCTCGACTGCAAGGCCAAAGAGCACCTCTTCTTCAATAAACCTGCAACCCTGGAGGATATGATCACCAAGGTAAATGGATATGTCGACTTGGAAAGGATGATGTCCAAAAGGCATAAACCTACTAAATTTGTCCTAACCACTAAAAGTCCATCTACAGAATGAAACATTGAATCAAAGGAGGATCAGCGTGATCAAAAGCGTTCCAAGGGAAATACTGACAACCCTCGGAAAGGCGGTACATTACCCAAACCGGTCCTCTCTAAGATGAATGTTTGAATCTATGCAATTCTTCCAATTCTATCCAAGGATAAGCTATACCGTCCATTTCAACCATTAGAACCAATCGAAAGTCACCCGTACTGCATGCTTCATAAGGTAAATCAATATACTACTGATAATTGCTATGCTTTACAGAGGTTGCTGGAGTTAATTTTCAAAGAGGGGCGGATGCACGAATACATTATCAACCTAGAATCTTATAAGGATTGTAGATATAAGACGCAGCTCAAAGTAGTTCAGGTTGAAGATCAAGCTCAAAAGAAACATCTCTACCATATCTACCACAACAACATGATCGAGATTCCTGAGATCAAGAACTCTTGCAAATTCAAGCGCAGGAGATAATCAGAATGTTGCTTGAGGCCAAGCTTCTACCTGAGTCGAGCAATCGCCAGCTTGGGATCTCATTCGAAGATTGCGATATTAGTCACAAAAAATTTCCACATCATTATGCATTAGTCATAATACTAAAGATGAAGAAGTTTGTCATGCATAGAATAATGATTGATACTGGAAGCAGTATTGAGATTCTCTTTCATGACACAATCGACCAGATGGGGTAGGCCGATCAAGTCATTCCGAGCGACACCGATATTAGTAGATTTAATGGTTCCAAACAAGACCAAGTAGGAAAGATCATCTTACCTATCACCACTGGACCAGCCACCATCGACGTCGTCCTCTACGCCATCATCGTCAAATCTTGTTAGCTCGGGATTATGAGCCACTGCTGGATTCACAACATGGAAGCAATCGCTTACACTTATCATCAAGCACTCTGCTTCAAATACAATAATGGTATCTATGAAATCAAAGGCAGTCAGAATCATTCTCGAACTTGCGAGAATACCGTCTCTGCCATTCTAGATACCTTATATAGATACGATGCATAGCAATTATAGAAAGCTGATCACCTTGATGATTAGCCTTTCACAAAAGAGCCTACAGAATACATCAACATTGAAGGACCTAACAGAGGTACTTTTATCAGTACCAAGCTGGTCCAACACGATAAGGATGCTGTCATTCAATTCTTACGACTGAATCGAGACGTATTTGCGTGAACTTTCAAAGAGATGTCTGGGGTCGATTCGACCAAGGCATGTCACAAATTGGCCATCAACATCAATACCACGGTGGTCAAATAGAAACAATGATGACTCTCACCTAGTCTTCGAGATGAAGTCAACATTGAGATCGAGAAATTGATCAAAGTAAGATTCATTCGAGAAACCAAGTATCTAGATTGGATATCCAACATCGTTACTGTTTCAAAGAAGAATAGAAAGGTCCAAGTTTGTGTAAATTTTACTAATCTAATCAAAGACACTCCACAGGACAATTTCCCTCTTCCCATCATTCATCAAATTCTTGATTCTACGGCAGGTCACAAACTCTTATAAATGATAGACCCTGCTTCTGGATAGAATCAAATTCCTCTCTTGGAAGAAGATCAAGAAAAGACTACTTTCATCACTAAAAAGGGCTTTACTGCTACAAGGTCATGCCCTTTAGAATCAAAAACGTAGGCGCGACTTATCAACAGTTGATGACTACTATATTCAAAGCACATCTTGGGAAAATCCTGGAAGTCTATATTGATGATCTCATGTGCAAGAGCATACAGTCAAATAACCACATCATAGATCTCAGCACAATATTCAGCATTCTTCGATCTTACAAGATATGACTCAATCCTGATAAGTGTCAATTTAGAGTATATTCAGGCTGATTCCTTGACCATCTCATAAGTAAGAAGGGGATTGAGGTCAATCCAGATCAAATTTGATCTCTCCTCAATATGCCCTCTCCAAAGACGATAAAGGATGTACAAAAACTTATCGGCAAGATTTCCGTTATCAACCGATTTATTTCCAAATCTTTAGATCGCTATCGTTGGCTGTTCCTACTACTCCGCGGTTGTACCAAATGAGGAAAAGTTTAGCCCAATACAGAGATCCAATGGACATCAGAATTTGAGGCAACTTTTTAAAAACTTAAAACCTATTTGGGGAAGTCTCCCATCATGAGCACCCCGGTAGATAATGAGGAACTGGTCATCTATCTGGCAGTTACAGATACTTCTATCAGCTCGATTCTCATTTGACTTGAAGGGAAGATCAAAAAGTTAGTCTACTTCATTAGTAAAACCCTCACTCTAGCTGAATCCAGGTATTCTAAAATCGATAGAATCCTTATAACTCTTGTTTTCACTTCATAAAAACTTAAGCACTACTTTCAAGCTCATTCAGTCATAGTCATGACGAACTGCCCACTTCAGGAAGTTGTGTCCATAAAAGAGAATACAACAATGGTCAATCAGTTTGGGAGAACATAACATCAAGTTCAAACAATGGCATTCAAAAAAGGGTCAAGCTATTGCTGATTTTCTCACAGATTTTCCAGTGGAAGATCCCGAGTGGGAAGAGTACGATCCTAACCTTACAAAAGAAATTACATAAGATCCACCCACCAAAGTATTAGACGAACGAGCTGAATGGGCTACTAGGAACAGGTAGAGACTTCTCACAGATGGTTCAGCAGGACACGCAGGGTTGGGAATTGGAATCGAATTGATTACCCCTTACAACGAAAAAATTAAGAAATCAATCCGCTTGGATTTTGAAACCTCTAACAATGTCACCAAATATGAAGCTCTCATTCATGGACTCGACCTCACACTCGAGTACGGCGTCCCAGAGCTCTCAGTCTGCGCAGATTCACCACTCATCGTCCACCATTACTCTGAATAATACAAGAATAATGGCAAGATGATAAAATATACAGCCCTCTTTGCAGATAAGATGAGACAGTTTGTAAAACCAACTCTCAATTATCTTCCTCGAGGTAAAAATAAATACACCGATTCCTTAGCTTATCTAGCCGGGGTTTTGGGTATAGAAGCTAGATATCTCCAGATCAAAGTGATATCAACCCCCAGTATTGATTGTCATTTTGTATGTACAATCAACACTGGGGGCGATGAAGAGGAGAATGACGATTGACGAAAGCCTTTCATTGCCTACCTTGGTATTGACAGTGAATGCAAAGGACCCCTTCCATTATATCCAAAAAAGTGTCGACAGTTGATCGAGAACTTGAAGCGTCATACAGTTCAAAGCAGTTTTTTATATCGCTGTTCAGTCACATGGCCATATCTCAAGTGCCTTCCCAGAAAGAAAGCAGACGGTGTAATGGCCAAATTCCCTAAGCTCGATTTGATTAGGAATTAGCTATTACACCAATGAACCTGTAAGAATACTCTACTAGGAAGTAAGAAATGAAAATAGGTGTTTTTAGCGTGGAAAACCTTTGAATAGGTAAAAAAACCATGACCTCGTATGGAGGATTTTTATAAAAGTATCTTTATTGCTTTGAGTGGATATCTTTATTACAAGTGATCTCTAGAATCTAGAAATGCTTTTGATCTTGTAAATAATAAATTTTGAGTGATTTTTTTGGTCCCTGTCTCTTCTGGAACTTTTCCTTTTTATAGGCATCTCCACATCTCTTCGTCACGCTAGAACATGTTTTCCGAATGATGTAGTTAGTGGTGGTTGACTAAATAACTAACGAGTTTGTGGGAGACAGGTATCTTTGAGTGAATAACATTTTCCAGGTTTAGTTCAACCCACATTCTTGAGTAGTTCGTGGGGCTGGTTAGAATGTTTGACTGGAGTGCCAAGTGCTAAAATTTTATGAGCCTGAGATGGAGGTAAATCGAACTGCGTGAGCTCGATTGTGAGTAAGGTCGAGGGATAAGTCTCTACAATTGCTCCCTCGCAACTGAAGTCACGAGTGGCTTTGGTTGAGAAAGAATATGTTAAAAGTTTTAAATTCGAAACAGAACAATAATGGCGTTTGACTAGGTGGAAGTTATGTAATATTAGGAAGTGATGGGTATTAAATGATGATGTGAATGTATATGACATTTGTGCTTGAATAGTCGCGTCCGTAATAAATGATGATGCTTGGGAAAATATACCTGCACAATAAAGTTAGGGTTATAAAAAGAGTACCTTTATCAACTCTTTAGTCCTCTGAGTACAATTCTTGCATGCGTAAAATTTCTATGAGATGGTAAAACTGGAGTATGGCTCTTGAGAGAGGATTGCATCTGAAGTGCAGAGGTTTAAAGTTGAAGTACTTTGGGTGAGCGTTCCTGAGAAATTGCGGATCCAGCCCCTGTTCCTCCGTCGTAACAAGGGCTTGTGAGAGATTGAAGCATTTGAACTGAGGCAATTTCTACATCAGTGGAGATTTCATGCCTTCATCGTGATAGGCGAGGAAGAGACGTTGGGCCGTCTCCGCACTCTTGCGGAAGACAGGGTTATGGATTCATTATACAGGGAAAGGTGTATCTCCGAGGCAGATATGCTGATTTTGTGTGCCATGGATTATAAGATGGGTCTCTCCTCTCTACAACTCTTTGTTATGTCAGTTCTAGAAGAGGAGAGATGGCAGTGGAGGAAAAGAACGGGAAGGGGGCTGCTGATGATTTCCACGTTGTTTTGCAGTTAGAAGACCCTTTCATTTGTTTTGTGGGTGCAACATGCGGCATTGCTGCATAGTCTCGCTCGAGAGTAGACTATGCTTCAACGAGCCCTGTGAGAGGAGATCTTTATGGTTCTATGTCTTTCTTGGCATCAGGTCGTGAAAAATGATGAAGTAAGAAGAACTGGAAAAACATGATACCTCGCGTGCATGAAGACCTGTAGCTTGTAGCAATATGCGGCAAACTGTTATCTGTAAAGTTTCTAGAGTTGGTGCTGAACAGATAACATTCTTTGTATTCCTGTTGTTGAAGCTTGTTATTTGTAATAGTATGTAATATCTTAAATGAATAAAAGTTGATTTTTATGAAACTGTGTATAGAAAAAACTTCTTGAATCAACCTGAATTGTGGTGTTGGGTCGTTAGTTGGAAAACTGCGTTAGAAGTGAGATTGAAACACGTTGTAATGTTGTTCAAAATGAGATGAATAGTATTGTTAATGTGTAGTATGATATAAATGATTTAGGTTTTAAAGGTCGAGGGATAGAATATTGTAGGAAAATATGTAACGAGCTATGATAAGCTGAAAGGGGGAGATCACCCGGGTAGCGTAGGTCGAATACAGTGGGTATTTGTATACTGGTGAGGGGATAAGTTTAAATAATTGATTTAAGATTGGGGTTCTGTTACGAGATAAAGATAAAAATTACGTATTTTGAGTGGAATTATTGAGGAAACGTTATAATAGGGTAGATGAAAGAAAAAATGGGACGAGGGGAGAGATTTAGGATGGTATAAATCGATCTCAGAGGATGGTGTTGCGTGGAAGACGATTGTCTATAAAGATGCCAAAGTCATTAGCAAGGATCTTTGGTTTTCGTCTTTTACGGATGACACTGGGAGGGAATGTGACTCGCGGGTTCAGATGATGGAAGGAAAGGCGAGTATGCTTGTAATTTTCTGAGGTGTGTTTTGAGGAACATAAATAAGTGATCGAGAGAAGTTGGCCTAATAGTTTGATTGTTGAAGTTGAGATTGCATTCGATGATCTGAGGACGACGAAAATGCGATTAGATGATGTTTGTTTAGGTTACCAGGGTTGTGATGGCTGTTGCGTTTAAGTGTGTCTTATGAGTATATTAAATGTTGTGAATGTAACAGAAATAATATAAGTCAATCGGATCCTCTATAGGGCAAATCTATTTTGCGACATTTGAGCAAATATTTGAATTTTTTCAATTTAATTTAATTTTAATGTTTTAAGTTTAAAAATTTTATTTTAATTTTCAATTAATCTAATTTAATAAAAAAATATAATATTTATAAAGATTTTAATTTAATTATTTAATAAAATTTTAATACTTTTTTTTTAATTTTTTATTAAATTATTTTTATTTTTTAAATTTTTATTTTTAATTTATTTTTTTTAAATTAATTAATGTTAATTTTTTTTGTTGTTATTTTGTTTATTATTTTTATTTTGTAATTATTTTTTTTATTTATTTTTTTTAATTTGTAATTTTTTTTTTTTTATAAAATTTAAAAATATAATATTTTTGTTTTAAAATTGGTTTTTTTTTATTTTTTTTCGTTTTTTGTTTTTTTATATTATAAAATTAACAAATATTTTTTTTTTTTTTTATTTAAAATTTTTGATTTGTTTTTTTTTTTTTTTTTTTTTTTTTTTTTTGTTCGTTTTTTTTTTTTTTTTTTCTTAATTTTTTTATATTTTTTAAATTTTTTTTTTTTTTTTTTTTTCTTTTTTGTGTTTTAACAATTTTTTGAATGTTTTTTTTTTTTTTGTTTTTTTTTTGTTTTTTTTGTTTATTTTTTTTTTTTTTTTTTTTTTTGTTTTTTTTTTTTCTTTTTTTTTTTTTTTTATAAGTTTTTATTATTTTTTAATTGATATTACAGAAAATATTATAAATTTTTTTTTTTTTTTTTTTTAATTAATTTTGATTAATAAAATTTTTATTTTTTTTTTTTGGTTTTTTGATTTCTCTATTAGAAAATTACGTCAAGGCACTTTAAGTTGATAAACAAGGACTGAGAAACAAACAAATATGAAAATACCGAAGCTTCTAGTTAGTTTTGTATGCAAAAGGAAATAGAGCTGACAGGTACAAGTGGAGTCATCAAGTGCGGGAAGGTTAGGAAAAGATATGAAAATAGGGAGAACAATATGTTAAAAACGCGAGGCGGACGTGTGAGGATGGAAAGGTAGTTTTATCGAAAAGGTAAGGCATTGACCTGAGAGAATGGAAAGGACGCCTCGGATTATATAAAGGATGGTTCATGTTACGAGGAGCAATACATGCCAGCGCATGAGAGAGAAAAGAGAAATAGTTCTTCTTTGCTACAAACACAAAATTTATCACAAAAAACTTGGAAGCACTCAGAGAGGAAAGACCGGAAAAATCTGTGGATTAGATAAAGAGTTATACGAAGCAGAAACGGTGAAGGAGGGCAAAAGATTTTGGATTTGTAGTGTGGAATCACAACGTTGTTGAGGGGAAAGCTGACTCTATGCGATTCTCTTCGGATACTGAAGGTTAGTAGAGATGGTATGCGGTTATGTTGGAGTATTTCATATGTTAAGGATAGATGTTATACGTGAATGATGATCAGAGATATATGTGAAATATATATATAATTTGCATACATAGATCGGAAAGAATGATAAATTCTTAACCTGTATGGTAGGTCAAGCGTGGAGGCTCTGTGTAGGTTGAAAACGTGCCTGTAGAATTTGTTGTAAAGCATGGGTAGGTCATATGTAAAGAGGTTTCGACCTATGGTGGACGAATAAGTCGATAACGAAGGGGAAGGAGGACACCGGATTAGAAAAAATTTCTGGGTTCCTGGTTAGTTGGTATCTTATCCTCCGGGTTCGATGCATTAGAGGTTTCAAGCCAAGGAGACTATAGGAGTGGAAAGTGGGGTAAGTGTAGTTTTGCCGGTAGGGAGCGTAGGGGTTATACGGTAGCGGAGGGGGGAAGAGTATTTCTATCTGTTGGTAGAGTTTTGGAGTAAAAAAAAACGAGATAGGGGTATAAAAGAATCGATCTCGTTAGAGTATTTTGATGGGGATGTCATGGAGTGACATTCGGGAGGCTTCATGTGTTACCTAGCCAATTAGAGTATGGGTTAGCCTTCCCCTCACCAATTTGGATGAAGGAGATATGAATGCAATTGGGAAAAAACCAGGTCATGTTCAAATGAAGGGACCATGTGGGAAGGAAAAATGGGTGTGACCCTTGAATGAAAGGTGGAAAGGGAGGAAAAAGGGAGGGGATAACCCTTGTGGGACGTTTGCAGTTTTATGGGGTAATAATTCGAGGCCAGTGGGGGTCTATTTCCTGCAGCGTAACTCGGCATCAATTTTTCAATCTTGAATCAGCAGGTCAAACTTGCATCTACAACCTATATGGGTTGAACGGTTCTTGCCTTCAACGAGCTGATGACGAACTTGGACCTTGATTTAGATTATAAAGCAAAGTAAGTAAGGATAAAACTGCATATAGAGAATTATGATGAGTTTGTTGACAACTGTTGTTTATAGTCAAATGTGTATTGCAGGTGTTAAAAAAGTTAATGTGGAAAGGAAAGAATCCTGTGGAACAAGTTGCGGAGGAGGAGAACTGAACTGAAGCGCTTGGGAGGACTTCGCCTGAGTAGAAAGAAGAGAGTTGCAGTAGGGTCGGAACAAGGTTTGAAAGGCCCAGTCTACTAGGTCGATTGCGGGGGGGCGATGAAGGAAAAACGGCAAGTCATGACGGTGAAGGGGGTCAAGCGAATTTGTCCAAGTCTCCTTGAACTAGAAGTTGGCTCAGCCGAATCTGTCAAGTTGAGCAAAGTTGCTAGCTTTTTCCGAAGATATAGATGCTAAATACCGTACCAGATGCTGGTACCACTGGAAGTGGTGAGGTCGTGAAGGATAAGAGGAGGGGGTCAAACCCACGGGGGAGTCAGGAGAGAAGGTCTTTGAGGGGTGATCTGATCAGTGGACGACTCAAAGAGGTCAAGGAACGGGCCAGGTTGGCGATCTCCAAGGAGAGAAAGATACGAGCCAGCTGATAAGGTTATATTTATTAAAAGTCATGTTTAATATATTCGAGCTAATAATGAGATCGATATATTTTTGCGGTGTGTCGTATGTGGCAAGGGGATTGGTCGGTATTGAAGAAGAAAAATTGAGGTTGACAGGGACAACCGTGAGGAGCGAGCTGGAAAAAAGGCCTGAGCTCGAGCCAGACTGAAAGACCTGAAGGAAGTCAGCAGCTGAGGGCCTCTCACGTCGTTGTGATCGGCGATAAAGGTCAAGGCAAGGCAATCTAAGACGAAGTTGTATTGTTTACTATCCTTTAATCTTAATTTTTGTTTTCTTTTCGACCGAATTGTTGGATATTATGGACATTTGATGCGCGACAGGCTTAGGTGCACTTGAGGGTGAGCGCCATTTGAGGGGAGTTGGATGCCATAAGGCTGAAGCCGATGTTGAGAAGGACAGGATGAGGAGCGGAGGGAAGTAGTGGGACGCAAGGAGGTTGGATTTGGGTGTCTCCCACCAGACAGTGCTTGACAACCAAGGGGATTGCTGTTGAGCTCCGAGGTAGGACGAGTAAGAAGGTAGGGTAGACATGTGTTTTGTTATAAAATTATGTAAGTTGTTGAATATGTGGAGGGACGAAATTCTGTAGATGAATTTGTTATACCAATGTCTTGTAGGTAGCGAGAGCTGAGTCTCAGGATAAATGACCTAGAGTTGGACGTGCAGTGAAAGAGGAACTCTAAAGCATTGCTGGATGAGGTAACGCGGAGCTGCCAAGGGTTAGACGAAATAGGTTTTTCGAATGGCATGTAAACCAATGTTAAGATATCAAGTCAAGGAAGAAAATCAGGAAAAAATCTAACGCTATTAATACGGATCATATATCAACAGTGTGTACATTGTACACTGTTAGAAGATTTTAGAGGGTTCATATGAGAATGGAGTCCAAAATTTTAGTCTAAAAGCGTACTGGAAGCAGATGTTTAGATTATATTTTGGCATAGATCTCTTAGAAATGTAGCATGTAATATTAAAATTAGATTTCCTAATTCGAACGTTAAAACTTATTAAATTTCCCAGGTCGAATTGGATTATCTTGCGTTACGTGGGAAACAATGGACCAGTGCAATCGGGAATGTGGAATAGTTCGATAGGATGAGGAACGAGACGAGACAGAGAGGATCAATAGTAAAATGCATTAGCTTGAGAAGTTGAATCAGGTGTTCTTCGACCTGATGATTCAGGTCGAAAGAGAAATATTCTGAGATTCTGAAGAAGGGATTAGAAGAGTTAATCCGAGCAACAGAATGGTTTTAACCGAGAAATTCAAAATTCAGGTCTATGCGTTGGTGCGAAGGGTAACATGCCAAAATGGATCCAATCCTATATTCAAAACATTGGATAAACATAGGAACGAATTGTTGGTCTGATCTTTAGAACGGAAGGAAACGACTGGGAGCGAATGAGACAAAAATTTGTCGAAAAAGGACGAGGGCTGAGGCTCAGCTTGAGAACATCTATCAGGTTTCAAGGCTGCAGCTTTTTTTTTTTTGTTTTTTTTTGGGTTTTTTTTTTTTTTTTTCTTGTTTTTTTTTTGTATTTTTTTTTTTTTTGTTTTTTTTTGCCTTGTGTCGTTTAGCTGAAAAAAAAACATTGCACATAAAACGAACGGCCCTCCGCCAACAGCTATGAAATTCCGAGAAATGCAATGCATGTGCGACGATCTTAAATAAAAGTTTTGTTCAGCGTTTAAGCTTAAGCCGGCAAAAACGGACCAAGCGGTCCTCGTGCTAAAAAAAGGTGGGCAGAGAGCCTATGGGGGACGTTAACTGAGGGTTAAGGGCTCATAGTTCGAGGGATGTAGTTAGGTCTTAGGTCGCCTTAGAGAGTTAGAAAGTGACGTATAGAATTTGGGCATGTCCAGCGGGGAAATCCGAATTTGAGGGAATGCCAAGCTAAGTTGGATGTTGCTCTTATCAGGGAGAAAGTTTTGAAGGGCGAGACAAAGCAAAGGACTTGCTTGGTTTGAAGGGGAGGAAAGGAAGAATTATGATAAATCTGCCAGCTGGGGAGAGTTGACCGTAGACGTGGGAGACTTCCTGCGGGTCGTAGACTAGAAGCCATAAACCTAGTGGAGTCGGCAAAGTATATTGCCAAATTGGAAAGAAGATGCGTATATCAGTAAGGTCGATGAGGATGGAGAAATGAACGAAGACTATGATGCCAGGTTAAAGTTACGCCACTGAGAGGTTGAAGGCGAGATTTGAAAGGCAGTAGTACCTGATGTGTCCGATATGACTGTGTTAAGGTGATCGTTGCATTTTTGTAGAGGGAAGTAAAAATACTGAGTCAGAATGAGAGATACCTTGGTAAAAACGGCGTCGGATTACAAGGGATACATCAGTAGAGCTAAGATAGATCGATAGGACTGCGGGGAAATCGAGACCACAACTGGGCCCTCGAACTCCTGAACTCAGTAGAGTAGGTTGATCTAAAGTGGCGCGAGCTTAAAGAGAGACCTTGAATGTGTTGGAATCGTTGGACAGTACATCAGCAGAAAAGATCCTTTGTAATACGAATTGACCTAACAATTGAGAATATCGTCGCAGACAATAAAATAGAATGAAAGCTAGACATGCACCATTGCCTATCTTGTGTCTGGTGGGGTCTTTGATTTAAAACAAATTTTTCACATTCGTTGTAATTAAGAAAGGTTGAGGTTAAACCAAGTTAAAAACTCGCTTTGAAATATAGAAATGTCAAGGCATATTGAAAGAGGTGAAAGCTACTATGACCGTGCTTATCTTTATGCTTGGTTGATCTTTGAGGTGAACAATTTTTATATTTGCACCCCCCCCCCCATCGTAAGTGATAGAAAGATTCAGCTAAACAGGTTAGCGCTGAATCCAAGCCTACTAAAATGATCAAACAAGTTGGTAAAAGAAAGATAGTAGACCTTTTCCTTATCTCGTGGTTTGAGTGAGTCTTGATGTGAACCAAGTTTTTATTACTTGCCAGAATTACAGAGATAGAACGATTCAGCTGAAACCAAGTAGTTTACGAGCCCCACCCTACCCGTATCATGATCCAGCCTACTCAATGATCCAAACAAGTGTAAAAGATAAAAACTGTATTACTTTGTCTTTTATCTGTTTGGCTGAGTCTTTAATGTAAACAAGTTTTAAATTGCCACAATAGTAGAGATAAGCAAGATTCAGCGGAACCAAGTGTTTATCCTTGATCAGCTATGAAATGATCCAAACAAGTTATAAAAGATAAGACTAGTAGTACATCTTTCATTATCTCTGTTAGCTGAGTTGTTGAGTGAACCAAGTTGTTTACATGCCACAATGGTAGAGATAGAAAAATTTCCAAGATGACACCAGTATTATCCTTGATCAGCCTGACTAAACAACTTGTAAAAGATAAAAAACTAGTATAATCTTTACATTACTCTTGTTTGGATGAGTCTTGATGTGAAACCAAGTTTTGTGTACTTACCACATCGCAGAGATGTAGTACAGGAAGCCAATCAGTTGTATATTGATGGACTGGAAAAGAGTGATTGACGCTGTATTTCTATGCTTGAATCTGTAAAATGGGACGAAGTCGTTGACGAGATGACATTGTTTCAAAAAAAACTTCATGATAAGTTTAGAATTTACATGGGATGGTGGTAGAGAATATCACTTTGGAAATTAAAAAAACAAACAGAGAATAATGGAATGGGTAGTAGCCGCCTAACAATAGTAACCATTTCAGTTAGGTCCAGTATTCCCTGATGTGAAATTGAGATTCCGCTCTTTTAATCATGAGATGGTATGATCTCAGGTCGAGAGCCTACAGATAATGAATGGACCCTCCCAATGGTTGGATAATTTTCAAGGCGTGAGGCCTTTGCGATATGAGAAAATTTATCTGAGAATGAGATCTGATTTAGAAAGAAATCTCCTGACTTGGCATTATACGACCTGGCAAGCATATATGATATCGAACTAGGTTCGCGATGACGCGTCCTGGTGCTCATCTATAGATTAAGGTTGCAAGCAATTCAACTCATTTTTCCCGTCCGTGAGCTCATGATCACGAAACGGGATGCTGATTTTAGACGGGGAATGCCTGCCTCAGTGCCATAAGCATGAACGAATGGGTACACCAATAGATTGTAGGGGAGTGGTTCGATACGCCAACAAGGTGAGGTAGTTACGAACCTATTCCGTTTTTTGTGAGGAAGTCATTTTTTGGTCTATCAACGAGGTTTTGTTGGTCATTTTTGTTTTAGCCATTGCCTTGAGGCAGTATTGGATGATGGTGAGTGGATGATATTGTGATGTTTAGGAGGTTACGACCGCTTAACTCCCCAAATGGGTCCGGTTATCGATACAAATTAGGTGAGGGCACCCGATCGAGTAATTAGTAGTCCAGATAAAAGAGATGACCACACTGCTCTGGTTGACATAGTAAGAATGGTATATACCTATTTTGTAAAGTAATCGATAGATGACGAGTAGGGGCGGGATTACCTAGAGAGTTAGGGAGAATTGCGGCGACGGATCGTGAGTTCCCATCAGTGTTGATATGTCCAGAAAACCAAACTTGCATGGAGTCTTGGCAAATGGGCTCGCATTCATATGTCCATGTCCCTGGATTGGTTTGTCGCACTGCGGGAAACTTTTATGCTGTTACGCAGGCCGGGGCCAGAAACCTGGAGTATTTAGATCGGTTCCAATAATGAACTTCGGCGTGGGGAAGCCACAATATCCCTCATATTAATTTGCGAAGTAGTTCGTCTGCTTTTGATCTTGAGAGACATTGAGGATAGGCCCTGTTACGGAAAGGCGGGGTAAAGTTCTACGTTTTGAGTAGATATAAAGCTTTGAGGTTGTGTATCAGCTGCGGCGTTCTTTTGGATCTAAGGAAGTGCCCTTGTACTGGTTGTAACACCGAGGTAGGCTAAGAAAAGTTTTACCAATTGCAGTTTCCCTTTTATCGCCCCCGAGTGTTGAAATTTCGGCTCGAGATTTGCGATAAATGTTGGGGTTTGAAATGATTTTGTCATGGAGATCGTACTTGTACCAAGAGCACGCGATAGATTTGCCAAGAATCGGTTGTCTGTTTTACATATAGAAGATATCGAGAGTTTCTTTCGTTTTTGTTTGTTTTTTTACTTTTGAAATTACTCTTCCTATATGACAACGCGGGGATGGTATGTGATCATCTCAGATTCTTCTTGTATTGCTAAGAATAATGATAAACGATGAGCATTGAATCGGCATTAAACTGAGAGTCCGGGACTTTGAGCTCAGTGAGAGGTTGAGTCGGTGAATGAGAGTCATACTCGAGAATATTTGAGGCCAAAATCTAAGCGGTGATTTCTCATTTCTCATTTGAAGGGGTGGTAATCAAAACGCTCCCGTTTCTGACCTGCGGGTCCTACGGATCTATCTGCGAGAAGCCTCACCCGGACGTAGGGATCTAGTGAGCTGCCGCGACATCGCAAGCTTAGAGTTGGGATTCTCTTTGGCGTACTTCGGTAAGGTCCAGGTCATGCTCCTCCCATCGGGATTTACACTGAAAATCCGCGAGAAGAGAAATTGGCACGGCGCAGTGCCTTTTCTGGAATGACGCTATTGGCGAACTTATCTATGTTAGCCCAACCTGAGTGACCATTGCTGTATCTATTCATGCCTTCTTTTTTTGGACAAAATTTCCCGACGTGGGTATGTCGTCATTACTTTGACGGATGTGCTTGGACGTAGTGTTGTGAGTTTCTGCAGATGTTAAACAAGGGGTGAGAAGAAGTTTCTCAAATTTTAGGAGTAGCTCGCTATTATAAGTCGTTTTGTTTGAGACTAAGACTGATTTCTCAATTTCCCTTCAGGCGAATGAGAACCGAGCTGAGGAAATGTATTTGTGACGCTCGGGCAGATTTCAGTGTCCTATACCTACTGGGTACTCATTATGGAGGAATCCCCACATAGCTTTATTAAGATCCTGAAAGCTGGTTTCTTAGGTGTCAATATGACTCCCAGTTGGCTGAACATTTACGTTGGTTGCATTCGTGGAGTATAGGAAAGAGCAGCTGCAGCAGTCTAAAGATTTAGGCCGCCACGGTCGATCACGGCACTCTTGTCGCCAAATGTTTGTGAATCTTAATTGTCTTTGGCGAAGA
>JACGCM010000539.1:0-392596 GCA_014058105.1 Kingdonia uniflora | reverse complement strand
AAGTAAAGAGTGAGAGGGAATAAAAAAAGAAATGGGTACTTAAAACCCTAAGATCCCGCACTCCACTCGAGGCGATCCTACGGCCAAGAATCATGAAGAAAGACCCAACCTGGTCGTTCAAACACGCCTCTGTTCGAATAGAATACATTTTTATTTGAACAAAACAAGACAGGAAGAAGTCAATTCGAACAGAAAAGATGCTATTCGAATAGAACTGGAACTGGTGGAAATCCACAGAACAAACATCTATTCGAATAGAAGATATTTCTATTCGAACAAAGAGAAATAGGAAGGAATGTATTCGAACAGAAAGGATGTTGTTCGAATAAAATGAACCAGATGGGAATATATTCAAACAGAATGACGAACAAAATGAAATAGTTAAGGATGTATTCGAACAGAGTCAAGGTCTGTTCGAATTGAATGGGACAGAAAGTACCCAAAACACCCAAAAAGATTCCTTTCCAAGGAAAACTGACGAAAACTCAGGAAAAGATAACGGATCCCTCCCTGATCACACCCCTCCACAAGCACAACAACAACTAAAAACCTCCAAGCCAACTACGGGATCCCCGAAACCACAACACACCTCTTCTGCCAAATAACCACCAAACTTACCGAAATCCAGAAACGAAGATCGGAATAAAACCCTAATAAGAAAATAAGATGCAGATGTAGAAAGTGAAGATGCATGATGAATAATAATAAGAGTGGATGCATGATGAATAATGATAAATAAAATAGAATAAAATAAAATAAAAATCCGAGACACTACATTCTACCCTCCTAATAAGAAATTCTGTCCCGGAATTCCACAAAATCCACATACCTCAACCCGAGAACAAATGCGGATAACGATCCCTCACATCCGCCTCTAACTCCCAAGAAGCCTCACTAGGATCATGGTGAGCCCACTGCACCTTCACAAACACAATAACCTTGCTGGGAAGAATCTTATCATCTCAGTCCAGAATACACACTGGATGCTCTATATACGATGCATCTTCCTGAGCCTCTAGGTGCTCCCAATCAATCACGTTAGTAGGATCTCGTTCATACTTTCTGAGCATCGATACATGAAAAACGTCGTGATCTTGACTCAGCTGTGGCGGCAATGCCAAACGGTAAGCCAACTCTCCAACTTTGGTAATAATCTCGAATGGTCCAATGAATCTCGGAGCCAACTTTCCTTTCTTACCGAAATGTATCACGCCCTTCATCGGAGAAACCTTAAGTAAAACGTGATTGTCAATCTCAAACTCTAACGGTCTCCTGCGAATCTCTGCGTAGCTCTTCTGCCGACTCTGCGCTGTACGTAGCCGATCTCTAATAATAGAAACTTCCTCAGTAGTCTCACGAACCAAGTCTGGCCCTAGTAAGCTCTGGTCACCAACCTCTGCCCAACTCATTGGTTATCTGCATGGTCTACTATATAAAGCCTTATATGGTGCCATCCCAATGCCCGACTGGAAACTGTTGTTATACGCAAATTCTGCCCACGGAAAATGCTCATCCCAACTGCCCTTGAAGTCCAAAACACAAGCTCTAAGCATATCCTCAAGAATATGGTTCACCCTCTCCGTCTGACCGTCGGTCCGGGGGTAAAATGCTGTACTGAAATTGAATCTGCCATCCATAGCTCGCTGGAAACTCTTCCAAAAGTTAATGGTAAATCTGGCATCTCAATCTGACACTATAGACATCAGAACCCCGTGTATATGCACTATCTCTTTCACATATAATCTTCTCAGCTCGTCAGCTGTCAAGGTCTTATGAACCAGAATAAAATGTGCCGATTTGGTCAATCGATCCACAATCACCCAAATAGAATCGTGATTTCTCTTCATCCGCGGTAACCTCGTAATAAAGTTCATCGTCACGTGCTCCCACTTCCACTCTGGAATCTGTAAAGGTTTGAGCTGCCCCGCTGGTTTCTGATGCTCGGCTTTCACCTACTGAAAAGTAAGACATTTGGAAACAAATTCAGCTATCTCACGCTTCATATTGTCTCACCAATAATGCCTCTTCTGGTCCTGGTACATCTTCGTACTTCCTGGATAAATAGTATACCTCGAACAGTGAGCCTCGCTCAAAATCTCACGCTTCAATATCTATGAATCTGGCATACATAACCTGCCCCTATGCCAGATACTGCCATCTAAACTAACTATCCAATCTGGTCTGCTAATGTCTGAAGCCCAAGACTGTAATCTATTATACTACTACTGAGCTACTATAATCCGAGAGATCAATGAAGGCTGAACTCTTAAATTAGAAATAAAACCACCGGTACCCTTTGAATACAAACTCAACCCAGAATCTGCTATATCTCAAAGCAATAACCACTCGCGAATCATCAGACATGCTAAAAATCACCTAGGCAAGCGGCTAAGCGTCAGCTTCTACGTTTGCCTTCCCTGGGTGATACTGCAAGTTAACATCATAATCCTTCAGGAATTCCATCCATCTGCGCTGCCTCATATTCAACCCTTTCTATGAGAATAGGTACCTCAAACTCTTGTGATCTGAAAAGAGCTCGAACCTCTCTCCGTAAAGATAATATCGCCAAATTTTCAACGCGAAAACTACTGCTATTAACTCGAGGTCATGAGTAGGATAGTTCCTCTCGTGTACCTTAAGTTGTCTCGAAGCATAAGCCACCACCTTTCCCTCTTGCATCAGAACACAACCCAGCCCACTGAGCGAAGCGTCGCTGTAAACCATATACTTCTGTCCGCTGGAAGGAACAACAAGAACTGGAGTTGTAATCAATCTCGTCTTTAACTCTACGAATGCCAGATCATACTTGTCATCCCAAACGAATCGAATGTCCTTCTGTGTCAAATGTGTCAACGGAGCTGCAATCCGCAAAAATCCCTCGATGAATATGCTATAATAACTGGCTAATCCCAAAAGCTATGAATTTCTGTAACATTAGTCGGCTGCGCCCAATCTGTAACTACCTCAACCTTTGAAGGATCAACCGCAATACCATCCTTGGACACCACGTGCCCTAGAAACTTCACTTCCTTTTGCCGAAAATCACACTTCTCAAATTTTGCATATAACTCGTCCTCCCGCAAAGTTTGTAAAACGATCTTCAAATATTCCTCGTGTTCGGCCTCGGTCTTTGAATAAATCAATATGTCGTCCACGAATACAATAACGAACCAGTCTAGAAAAAGTTGAAAAACCCAGTTCATCAAATCCATAAAAGCTGCCAGCGCGTTTGTCAAACTAAACGGCATAACCTGAAACTCATAGTGTCCATAACGCGTCCTGAATGCTGTCTTGGAAATATCCTCCTTCTTGATCCTCAGCCAATGGTAACCTGATCTGAGATTAATCTTTGAAAGGAATTGCGCTCCCTGAAGCTGGTCAAACAAGTCCTCGATCCTTGGTAAAGGATATTTGTTCTTGATCGTGACTTTGTTTAACTCGCGGTAATCAATACACAGACGCTTCGACCCGTCCTTCTTCTTTGCAAACGATACCGGAGCTCCCCACTGTGAAGTACTCGATCGGATAAACTTCTAATCCATCAAATTATAAATCTGATCATACAACTCTTTCAGCTCAACAGGTGCCATACGATACGGAGCCTTCAAAATCAGAGCTGTACTAGGTAAAAGATCTATACTGAAATCAATCTCTCTCGCCAGCGGTAACCCAAGAATCTTTTGGAAAATGTTGGAATAGTCGCAAACCACCGAAATCGAGCTAATGTCCACACCGGAGGACTCTAACTCTAAGAAAGCCAATAAGCCGTCCCCTGACTACGCAGGTTTTGAACTAGCAAACACAAACCGCCTCTCACCAGAAATACAGAAAGTAGCTATGTTCTCAAAACAATCCAATGTAACTCGATGCGTCGACAACCAATCCATACCCAGGATAAGGTCAAACTCCTGCATCGGTAGTACTAACAGGTCTGCTGATAGGACACGACCACAAACAATAATATGGCAATCTCTACAAATACGAGAAATGGTCACTGAGGAATCGAGAGGAGTACCCACAAAAAACTCATCATGCAATAAAGAAGACTCAAAACCAATAGTGCAGAGGAATGCATATGCCATGAATAAATGCGATGCATCGGAATCGAAAAGAACACGAGCAGGCGAATAAGAAATATGGATCGTACCTTCCACTACAGGTTTAGCGGCATGAACACCTCGCCTTCCCACTGCGTACATCCTGCCCCGTCCGCGGCCCTGACCCTGGCCTTGCTGCTGTCCCGGATGCTGCGGTCTCTGTACACCCTGAGGACCTGGAACCATCTTTCTACCTTGAGGACCCTGAAACTGCCTCTGCTGAATCTGCTGTAGGCGCTGCTGACAACCAAATGGACCCTAAAGCTGTTTCAATGGCTGTGGACCTCTGTCTGGCCTAGGGTAAAACCTCTTAGTGTGCCCTTTCCCCCCATATTTCCAATACTCACCAAAAGCGAACCGTGGTCCCATAACTCTAGCTCGCGCACTCTCGACAATAATGAACTTCTGTCTCTTCGCACCTAAGTTCTCATGCTGACTCTGGATTGCCTTGCCCTTATTGGGTCTCTGATCCTCTCTCTGCTGGCTCCTCTAGTCCTTGGACTTGCGCTCCTCTATATCATTCTGCCCTATCACCAAAGCTTTCGACAAAATCTCTCTATATGAACTAGCTCCCAAAGTAATCAAGAACTTCCTGAAGTACGGATGAAGACCCTTCAAAAATTTTATCTTGCGTTGCTCTTCCTCCTGAATAATAAACGGAACATAACGAGAGAGCTCATTAAAACGCTGATCATATCTCGTAATACTAATGTCACCCTGTTCAAGCGCGTAGAACTCAGAAATGCAGGAGTCTCTGTAACTCGCCAGGAAATACTACTAAAAGAATCGGTCTTGAAAGGATGCCCAAAGTATAGGAGTCTCCGTAATCATCCTCTTGGCTGTATCCTACCAATGATCTGCCTCGCCCTAAAGAAGATATGTTACAAGTGTCACCCTCTGATCATCCGGATACTTCATCGCGTTCAGAGTCTTCTCTACTATAGACTTGAACCACGTCTCTGCCTCAGAAGGAACCGTCGTACCAGAAAAATTTAGATGTTTGTACTTTTAAAGCTGCTCTAAATAGCTGTAATCTCTGACCGTTGGGCTTCTGGCCTGCTGAAATTGAGCTGCGAAACTCTTTATAAACTGTCTCATCTTCGCTGAAATACGGGGAACAACTGGAGCAGGTGGAGTACCAGGCTGCTCTGGAACTTCTAAAGCTGGAGGAACACCGTGATCAATCGGGACAGACCCTAAACTCTCCTGACTGAGTATTGGCTCATCAATAAGTATACCACTGCGTAGACCTCTACGACCATGGCCCACTGTGCGACCTCTGCCTCTGTCACCACTAGCCATCTATACGAAACAAGGCACAAATCTCAAGAAGGGAGGAAATACGATAAATTATGTAAAACCGAAAGGAATCAATCCTAATTCCTTCTAGAAAGAATTACTCGTCATATGATTACAAGAACAGAGATAGGGATTAACCTGTAGCTCTGATACCAAGTCTGTCACACCCCAAAATATAATAATCGGTAGCTAGACCAATTGCTATCATTCGGGATGTGCAGGTCAGGGAATCCAGCCGATTCGCCCCCACAAACTACCGAGCCATAAACAAGTTCAGGCTCAGTCATTAACCATAAAAATATCATCAAAGTTAAAGGAAATAAAGCGGAAGCAAAGATATATATATATATATATATATATATATATATATATACAACTGAAAATATAAATACAACATCCGATAACATACAACGTCAAAAGCAAAGAACATAAAAGAAAATACTAAAACCGGAGTAGGAATAACAAGTACAACACCGGAAACAACAGCTGAAACTCTCAGCCAAACCCTGCAACTACTCTGCCTTTAAAAGGGGGGAATAAAGAGAGAGTGAGCAAAACTAAAACTACGGCTCACTGTTGCCCAACAAGGCTAAACAATATACTAATATAACGGGTGCAGAGCAAGAGGAGATATGAGTGAGATAAAAGATTATTAAAGTACAGTAACATGTGAGTGTAGGAAAGAGAGTGAGAGGAATTAGGAAATATGAGGAATCATGCTTTGATGAGGTGATGATATGCCAATGATATGATGTGATATGATGAACTAGGATAATCCCATAATTATCCCCAAATGCTGGTGATATGATATGATCTACCTTAGTCCTAAGGTTGAATGATTGATACTATCAAAGAACTAGACCTTATAGTTAAAAATATTGGGCGGATCAACCGCTAATGCATAATAACCTTAACGAGAATCTCAGTTGGATACTATGGGTAAGGTTGGTAACAAGCTCGACCAAGCTTGGGATTTATCACTTGATCAGAGTGTTCTGGGCTTTACAACCCACGGAGCCACCGTCCAAACTTTATTTCACTTATTCCAAGTGATTTCAACCTCACAGAGGAGAAAGACGGGGATCAAAGGAAGCTTTCTCATACCATCCAATACTCCCGGATGGGTAATAGATATAATTGCATCCAGCCCGACCTCACCCACTTATTTCAACCCGATGTTAGAATCCCAGATCCTAACGAGGGTCAGCTGTGTGGACCTTTATTATGTATCCGATCCCGTTAAGCTAAAAGAATACATACCCACTGAAAGAAACAGATCCCAAGGATCAAAACACCCAGCCTTCAAACCCGCCCAAAACACCCAGGATAACCCCTGCCTGAGAGAAGGGAAATCAAACCTAACCTAACTACCACAGCCTGGCCAGCACACACGTAGGATAACCACTTCCTCAGAGGATGGTAAACAATCCTAACACAGATGTAAACATTGACTACTCAACCATTCACAACATCCAACAATATCAGTCTCTCCAAGACTAGAACATAGCCACCAAGGGCAACCCATGAGAGTACCACACAATGCACAACTTTCTTAAGGACAAGGGAAAACACCCCCTACATGCCTAACAATGGGAAACAACAATGCTGAAACTACAACTACAACCGAAGAACAATATAGTTTAAAACCTAATCACAAACACCTCAATGCCAATACATAACTCTAACTAACACAGGTTAAACTAGTATAGAAATTTAGTAATAGTGGGACACTCGCCTGATAAAGGATAACGACGAACCCGCCAATCCAAAATCACCAGAACAACAATCCGCCTCGACACCACAGGAACCAACCCACCAACACAAACAACCCAACACTTGCAAGAAAAGACAACTCCAACTCCAAACCTCAACAAAACCCCCAATCACAAACCCTAAAATCACAAGGGTTCTACCAAGCCACAAAAGAATCAACAACGAAGAAAAGGGATAGAGGAATTACTCGCAGGAGAAGTCGCGAGATCAATCCCAACAATCAATCGCAAACAAGGAGCGAGGAGTAGCAAGTGATTCCAATTTGGGGAGAGATTGAGAGAGTGAGGAGTGAGATGGAAATAAAAAAATAAATTGGTAATTAAAACCCTAAGATCCCACACTCCACTCGAGGCGATCCTACGGCCAAGAATCATGAAGAAAGACCCAACGTGGTCGTTCAAACACGCCTCTGTTCGAATAGAATACATTTCTATTCGAACAAAACAAGACAGGAAGAAGTCAATTTGAACCGGAAAGATGTTGTTCGAATAAAATGAAACTGAAAGGGATCTATTTGAACAGAAAAGATGCTATTCGAATAGAACTAGAATTGGTGGAAATCCACAGAACAGACATCTATTCGAATAAAAGATATTTCTATTCGAACAAAAAGAAATAGGAAGGAATGTATTCGAACAGAAAGGATGTTGTTCGAATAAAATGAACCAGATGAGAGTATATTCGGAGAAAATGAAACAGGTAAGGATGTATTCAAATATAAGCAAGGTCTGTTCGAATAGAATGGGACAGAAAGTTCCCAAAATACCCAAAAAGATTCCTTTACAAGGAAAACTGACAAAAAATTAGGAAAAGACCACGGATCCCTCCGAGATCACACCCCACCACAAACACAACAACAACTACAAACCTCCAAACCAATTACAGGATCCCCGAAACCGCAACACACCTCCTCTGCCAAACAACCACCGAACTTACCAGAATCCAGAAAGGAAGAATGGAATAAAACCTTGATAAGAAAATGAGATGCAGATGTAGAAAGTGAAGATGCATGATGAATAATGATATGAGTTGATGCATGATGAATAATGATAAATAAAATTGAATAAAATAAAATAAAAATCTGGGACACTAGAAATGAAATAAATAATATAAATACCTCATTGTCCAACCATTGATTTGGATATAAGGTGTAGAGAGCGTTAAGGCAAACCGTTTCTTTACCTATCCTCATATAGGTACTACTGTTGTCCTTCTTAACTTCAGGAGATAATCCATCTTTCCTCAGTGACCAGACTTGGTCCACATGGTTTTTCGCATCCTGGGAGATGGGTCTTTGAATAAAAGATTCTAATAACACTCCCAGAAGAAGCTCGTCAAGGTGAGCATGCAATCAGTTAATTTGACAAACCATTTTGATGGCTCTTTCATTAATTTCTTCCTCAGTTAGTGCATGCCTCTTCTTTAAGGTGATATCCACTTCTGACTCCATTAAAATAAGCTGGAACAGATATGTCGAAATAAAAAAAAGAAATATAAATGTGCTTATTACATGAGAATGAGTAATAAACCAGTTGTTTGGTTTAAAAGTACTTCATATATTAGTCTGGTCAATAGCCATTTGTTTTATTACTTGCTCATGGTCTGGTTTATTATGTAAATTTCCATCATCATCATCCTTGCCTTCAAACACCTCCTCTTTATTCTGTTCTTCCTCCTCTTTACTCTCTTTAGTTTGTAAATAAACAGACTACAAATGATAAGAGTCATACAAGATTTGGGAAAATAAATAGAAGAAAAAGAGAAGTTACCTGTAATCAAATGATAAGTTACATGACTAGCTTCATCAACATCTTCCTCCTGGTAAGAGATTACTACTTCAGTTTGTACAACCTTTATAGTCTGTTCTACGACAAATATAACAGTTGTTTGGCCTGCACTAGCCTGTAAATAAACAGACTATAAATGATAAGAGTGATACAAGATATGGGAAAATAATAGAAGAAAATAAGAAGTTACCAGAAAAGAACCAATAAGTTACCGGACTAGCTTCATCTTCAGTTTTTTCAACCTCCAGAGTCTGTTCCTCAACAGATACAATAGTTGTTTGGTCAGCACTAGCCTGTAAATAAACAGACTACAAATAATTAGAGTGATACAAGATATGGTAAAACAAAAGAAGAAAATAAGGAATCAACATCAAATAAATGATAAGTTAACTGATAAGCTTCACCAATAACTTACTCCTGGTTGAAGAATACTATATCAGTTTTTGCTACCTCTGGAACCACCATGGTCTGTACAATAAAGGTTAAAGAAGAAGACACAAATTAAAAAAAATGGTATGGATATGTGATGTTAATATTATGGATAGCTCAATACAAACAAATATTAGTTGTAGTCAGGAAACTTGAGGTTATGAGTTCTCTTGTAGAACAAATACCTCATTGTCATGTTGTACATATTTTTTTTCTGTATAATACACCGCTACAGTTGGTTATTCTGAATCCTCTTCTTCAGCCACATTATCAACTTTCTTATCACCATCAACTTTCTCATTACCATTCTTCGATTCTTCCATCTATAAAATAGGATATGCATACTAGGAATGGTAAAATTAAATGAACAAACAATAGGGTAGCCACAAATATGGTAGATAGCTCAAAACAAATGTTAGATAAATAAATACCTCTTGAACTTCTTCTTCTTTAGATTTAACTTTCTCCTCGACATCTTTCTTATCAACATTATCTTTTTTGTCACCCTTCTTCCACTTCACATAGAACAAATAAAATGAACAAAGACATCAGAAAAAATAAAAGTTTTCAAAAAGAGAATAACAAGGACAACCTTAGAAATGCCAAAATATACTGAACAAATGACAAACTTCTAAAGAAATGGCAAATTGCATAACCTAAATGTCAATATTTTCAAACAAAAATGTCAAATAAAATCATATAAATGATAAGAAGTAGCAAAAAGATGATACCTCTAGAAGATCACCACCATATTCAAACGATATCGCATTAAAATTTACTTCCCTCCCAACTTCAACATCATCATCTATCATTAAATCATTTACCACCCCCAATATCACTCCAGGCGTAACTTGCTGAAGTAATTTTTTTGCAGTTGATTGAATATTCTAAAGTTCTGGGAATTCATCCCGTCACTTCCTTGGCACTCTATTAGCCAAGCCTTTCTTGGGGATCTTGGGGATTAAGGCTTTCAATTGGATAAGTGTGACATGATCAACTTGTTCATCAGTCAAAGCTTCTTTCTTCAGGCTTTCAATCTTTTTCTTTTTGTTGGGTGTATCAGCTTCTTTTGCCTTCTTCTGCCTTTCTCCCTTACCTTTTTTTGTTCTCGGCTCCGCCTTCTTCCTTTTCCTATCTTCTTTCTCATTACCTCCTTCTCGCTTGCGTTTCACGGTTTTCTCAGGAGTAGAGAACTGGTACTGCCTAAGGAGTAGAGTATCTCCAAGTGGTAGGGCACTGTCTCCTATAGTATACATCAAAATTCGTTATAATATTTTACCATGATTATGCAACATTTTGCCATGGTCATCCAACTTCAGTAACATTTTACCATGCTCCTCCAACTGGGAGCATACCCTAACCACTACAGCTCTGATCTCAGTGGCAGAAGAACTACTACCTATTATAGGTGCATCGACTGCAGGTGCACTGACAGTAGGTACTCTGATTGTAGGTGTGGCACCGATTGCAGGTGATTCGATTTAATTTCTCTGAAATATTCAAACAGATGATGATGACAATGAGCAACTTAGAAATGACAGGATATACTTTAACAATGATAATAAGCATACAACAAATGACAACAAAGGACTTCATAATGACAAAAATCCAACAAATACCAAGAAGAGAATACAAAATGCCAAAACTAACAAATAAAATGATAGGAAACCTAAATTAAATGGCAAAAAAGTAATAAAATGAATCAAAATCATACAAAGAATGGAAGATTACCATGGCCTCTTGCACATGGTCTTGTTGCATGTCAGTCTTAGAGGGCTTTATAACTATTATCAGCAAATTGGGGTTAGCAAAAAACTTTTTAAATGTCACAATTTGGCGACGCTTAAAGGATGTCATCCTCCATCCCTGTAGCTTAGGGAACAAATGTATGGATTCCTTAATTATTGGAAACTTTAGGCTGGGAATAGAAAGTAAAGTCCATATCATAAATACCTAGGTACATCCGTAGAGTGATAAAGGTTTATCTGATTTTTTATCAGCGGTCGATCAATATTTGGCAAACTCCACTATTTTCCTCCACAAGAAATTATAGACTTGCTCACCCTAGGGGAATCTGTTGAACTATTGTAGATCATCTACTAGATCAGCATACTTCACCCAAATGTTTCTCCCCTTGTTTGGGAGGAGAAATGATAGTATAATTTTAAAAAAATTTAATCGAAGAACATCTTCTATAAAACGAAATAACACAATGTAATGATAAGAACCTTAGAATATAATGAGCCAAAAATGGTAAATACACTACAAATATTGGAGGGGTGAGATATATAATGAAGGACAATGATAAAGAATACAACACAAATGATAAATTAGAGCCTTACCCTGATCTCTTTCTAATTTTACCTGGTTTAAAGCATCATCAATTTCCTTCAACCCATATGTGTTCTTCTTCTTGGGGAATCGCCTCATTCTGAAATTCGTCATATGCTCAGGATCAACAAATAAGAACTCGTTTGCAATAGGCAAGAAACATAGCCCCAAAATTAAGCAAACATGAATGGGCTTCAACTGAATTATCGTCTCCCCAAATTAGAAATTCATATCACCGAGATGACGATCGAATATTTCCACAACCAACGTCGACATCATTGCTATTAGATTAATCAACAGTAAGGGTGTAAAGCAGGTGGAACGAAGAGCACCCTTCTCCTCTTCAGGCAGAGTTGCAAACATTTTTTGAAGTCCCAAACCTGTACACCGAGAGGTATAATTTTTAGAATTTGAGGTGCCATTCTTGGCTCTACCCTCCTGTGTTTGGTTATCCTCGTCAACCTTTTCATTAACTTCTTTATCAAACTTCATTATGGAAGAAGAAGAAAAAACAGACTCTGATCAAACACTTGGTAGGCAGTAGTCATACAGATGATTTACCACTTATATAATACCGAAATTACATATACACACATATGATTTGCCAATGATTTTTGAAAAAATGGTTTGTGTGACTAGGACGGTTTTTACGCTCGTCAATCATACACACGATTTGTAGAAATGGGGCGATTTTTGTGGTCTTTGCAGTGGTCATGTAGGAAGAAAGTGTTTGAGGAACAGGAATAGTTTTTGGCACCAAAAGCTAAACAAACTCGTGTGAATCGCACTCTTTACCTAACCCGAGAGAATAATAAACAAATGCCAAATAATATAACTGATGGTGACAGAGTCTGCAGGAGCCAATATAACTGATGCTTAAACGCATGTCAAATTAGTTTTAGCAAATGACAACAAATGCATGTAAATCTGCCTTACACGTCTCGAAATTGTAATGACACGTGTAGATCGAGGAACGATTAAAATTTGACACGTGGCGTGATAATAATATTTTTAAATGATTTAAACTTTTTTTATTATTAATTATGAAGTGACATTCGAACTAGTGGAGCCCACGACCTTACCTGTTGCCTTACCTGTGGAGCTCGCGGCCTAGAAACCTACTTTAATATTCAAGCAGTTGATATTTTTGGAACAAATGGCAAAAATGTATAAAAAAAATGACAAAGTAGACTGAAAAAATAGGAAAGTTACATAACAAATATGATAACAGTCTGTTAAAAATGACATAGACACCTAAAAAATTGCCAGAGTTAAACTAAATAAATGACATATTTTTGTTTGCCGCAGCCGCGCAGACGATTTGCCATCGTTTGTTCCACGAGTTGAGTACAGTAGAGTGCCATCGACAAGAGTTATGAGTACCATCATTTCCTTCATACCCAAGGAGTAGAGTACTTGCCTTCAATCAAACACTTAGTAGGCAGCAGTCACACAAACAGTTTGTGAAAAATAATCATGATGGTTTTTGTGGTTGAGTAAGAAGAAGAAACTGTTCAATGAATCGGGATTGCTTTTGGATCTCAAAACCAGAGAACTCCTACGAACTGCAGGTGATACCTAACCTTAAACGATGAGAAATAGTAACAGAATTGGTGAAAGAGTTTGCCTTCTTATAAATAATAAATCTGTTCAAAGGTAAAACAAAATGTACTATAACAAATGACAAGTAGTTCATGAGATGGTGACAAGATTAGCCTTCGTCGTACACGTGGCTTGATATAATAGTTTTAAATGAGTTAAATAATTTTTTACAATTTTTTATTAGGACGGATGTGACATTTGTACATGTGGAGCCCAAAAACAGGTGGTTGTTTGCTGTAATATTGGAACTTTAGTAGGGGCAAATATGGTTTTTCCTCTTGCCATTATCAATTTTAGAATTTATTGTTCCCTGGGTCTGATTTTATAAAGATGACAAAAACTAGTATTTATTCTCATAATTTCTGTTTATTTTAAAGTCTAGATTCTAATTTGGGGAGGTAGGGGACTTCCTATTATAAGAGGATTAGGGTTGAGGCTTATATAAGAAGAGGGTGGTGTAAGTTTATTTTTTAGTTCTGATTTATAAAGTTTAAGGTTTAGCACTTATTTAGTTTTAGGTAGATTTTAGCGTAAAAGACTTCCCAATTTAGCTTCCTCGTTGAGAGTTTACGTCAGTATATTAATGTTTAAAATTTCTGATATACTGTTAGCAGTTGTATATATGTATTTGATAAAGAACTATTACCAAGAAAAATAGTGGATGTTTATTGTACATTTGTTTTCCTCAAAGCTTTAGATTTATAGTTTATGCTAAAAAATACATACAATTTATAATACCTTCATCTGATACTTTTAATATTTAACCGAAAAAGTACAGATGTCTGATCAAAACCATACAGATAATTGATCAAGCTCATTCTTATTGAGGCCGAATCTTTGGCCATGTCCATAGTCATTTCACCACTTACGCCAAAGATTGAGAGAGTTGAAATAGTGACTTTGAGTGGATGTAGGGGATCAACTGCAATAAATGCTGCAATTAGAGCTGTCATAGCACACCCTATTGCTGTAATCCTTTACATCATGGCTAGCCCATTGTGTTCATCAACGACCTGTTGCCCAGCTGTGACAATGTTTATGGCTCCTGATACAGCAACTATAGCACCACTTGCTTGAGCAAGAGACTTTGCCGCTTCAACTGCGTCCATTGACTAGTGAGAGCTGTCAACCCCAAGCAGTAATAAGAAATTATTTGGTCAGTATGGATTTTATCGAGTAATAAGACGTGCAGTTGTGTTCCTCACGAAGAAAGTTGTAAAACAAGGTAAGGACTTGAACCTTTGACTTTCTAATGAAATTAATCACTTAGAACCAGCGAGACAACTTCACATTTTGTCATATATATTAGGAACCCTTTTTTACCTACTACTTAACCATTTGGAGGCCCCAAATTTACATTTAAAATTGGAGGCCCTAGGCGGCTGCCTCTTGTGCCTATTGCTAGGGCCGCCCCTGCCTTGAATAAAAAAAAGAATAATCTTGCATTAATCTATATTGTCACATGGAAAAGTTAATCAACAACAACAGAAACACTCTCTGCCATTGAAACACTTTCGAGTATCTCTATTGTCCGATGATTCTAACACGGAGTATAAAGTTTTAACAAATAAAATAGCTTTTGTTTTGCTTAGAGCACAAATCATTCACTATTTTTTATTGTGCTAGCGCCCAAACAGAAAATCGTAACTCCTTGTTGGAGTAAATTAGTATGTAGTTCAGGGATACCAGTATCTGAAATCTGAATCGCATACGATTCTGTTAGAGATGCTCTAAGGGAAGAAAACATATCTTTGTCAGGGGCAGAAAAATCCATGCCCTGTGAATGATATAGAAATTTCTTAAACTGTTCACCTCGAGTTTTAAGCCTTGTCCAACACTTCGTAACCATTCACCAGCAGAAATCTCATAAATTATATCTCTCTTGGTCTTCTCTCATTTCTTGGATTTTTTGTCTATATCGGTACTACTCAATGTTTTATCTTCCAATTCATGAGCACACATGTTAATAGGTCATATAGGTGTTATTGGTTGTGCCCAATTGTTATACCAAGTTAAGGATGGTGGGACCTAGTGTTACTCTTTATTAGGGTTTGAGGGAATAATGGGAAGACCACTTAAGCCCTATCAGGTTAGATATAGATGAAGTCCCTCTTGGAGGCTACTACACATAAAACCATCCCATTGAGGTCTGTAACCAATCCAAGGGAAGACTCCAATAAAAAAATGGGATTTTCAGAGAGCAAGAGAAGAAGTTAGTATAATCTCCTTTACATATTCAATTATTGATCATAGTTATTGTATGAAATCTTAATAATTGGTATCAGTCGCTAGGATACAAATTACTGTAGTTAAATAATTGCTCTCAGAAATTATTTCTCTGTACTTTAATTGCTTTGCTTTTGTACCTTATTGTTGTTCGCTGTTCGCTGTTCACTGCTCATGAGGAGATTTTTTTTAAGTTCCTTGCAGTTCACCGAGTCTCTCCCTCTCTCATGAATTGCAAATCATCTCTCCCCAAAATTATTAGGGTTCCTCTTTCTCTCAAATTCTACCAAATCAGACCTAAATTCCCCTCTTAAATCAAACCTAAATTTCCCTCTTAAATCTGCCATACCTCTTCCAATTAGAATCTGATTTCCATTATTCTGATTTTGGTCAAAATCAGTTTTTCTGTCTCTCATCTCCTATTAGATCAATTATGAGTTTGGGCAATTAAGAGTTTCTACATCAGTTTTAGGAGGGATTCTCAAGTTTCTCAACTGCTTTGAGAAGATAGATTGTGATTTTCAAACTGATCCCAGTTTCAGTCACCGTGATTACCCATTCCAACCATAAGATACCCCTCTATTGCTTCTCACATGTTTCAGTCGTGCTCAGCTATTTTAATCTCCCCAAATTGCACTGGTTACAACCTCTAACTCGTTGTCTCTCGAGTATTGGAGAAATGGAACGTTGGTGTTTTATTTAGGGTGTTGTTTTTATTTACAGGTGATTGAGTTTGTGATTGTTGGGCTTGTTAATTGAAGGGAGTTTGATTGTTGGGTTATAGAGGGAGAAGAAGGACAATTTGTAGGGAGAAGAGACCACAATACCAATCAATCGTACCTCTATTCCTAGTTGGTCTAAATAGACAGTACCAAAGTCTGTTAGATTAACACTTTCTCCTCCACAAGATTACACGAGTTCTTTCCAATTTTTTTAGCTTTGCTCATCATCGATGAGCAAGTATGGCCATGGGACGTTGCCCCGGTTGTGTTCAAGAAGGAGGACAATTGGTGAAGGGTTTTCACCAGAATTTTATTATGGGTTAAGGATAGATTTTGAAGGGGTTTGGGTTTCCTGATATTGTGATTAAGACGCCGGTTCATTCGTTTGTTTTGTCAGATTTATCGGCAAGTGGCGTTGGGGATGTGTTTCTTGCTTGTAAAGAGGGGATTCTGCGGTTGTCGCGAAATGAAGAGATTATATATGTGTCTTAGACTTTTATATATGATTTCAGGTTGTAACATTATTCTGTTGGCTAGCTGGACGCTATCATGAGTAAAAATTATCAAAAGAAACTCATGTATAAGAATATCCAATGTATGTCGACTCTGTTTAGGGGTTATAATAAATCATTAATATTTATTATAAATTGGATAATAATGTTTGGCATAAGCTATTATACATCATTCATAATATAGGGATTTAATTCCCAAGGATCTTCAATGGGGTTTAAGTGAGATCAAATAGTCGCTAAGAAGGCGGGATATAAAATGGGCAAATACACCTGTAGTAGCATATTCCCCAGATTCGACAAGAGTAAGCTAGCAAAGCATAGTTTAAGACAGCCATACGTGATAGAAGATACTTCGAGTCCTCGAAAAGCTACTTCAAGTCCTCGACCTTCCAAATGTAGTCGTTCTGCCTAGTCATGAAAAGAGCTGTTAGAGATCCGCAAAGTTCGCCCACTCCCCCCAAAATAGGAGACTATTTCTTTCTGTTTGCAAACTGCCTGTGTCTACTATAAATATAGGCAGAGAATAGATGAGAAAATACAGATAATCTTCAAACCTTACTATTTCGTTACTATAACCTTACAATCATTCTGAATTCAGTAATAACTAGCAAAATACTAGATTTTACATCAAAACCCTCATCGAGGCCGTGGTTTTTCTCAGCTTTTACTAAATTTTCCACATAAAATCTTGTTTATCTAGTCTTATTGCATTTTTTTTACGAATAAGTATTGACAAAGATTCTCCTTCTGGAAAATGTGCCATTACAATTGGCGCTGTCTATGAGAATTACCACACTTTTTTTTACCATCACTGATCTAAAAACTATCCGATGACAAACATGAACCTGAGAAGCCATTCCAGTACCGTCAAAGATCAGGAAATTCTAAGGGCTATTGATCTATACGGTGCGGTACTCGAGCTTCAAAAGTAAATGGCTGCGGAAAAAGCCCAGAGACTGGAAGATCAACGTGTCCACACTCAAGCTCCTTGAATGGAGAGAGAGGAATAGAGGAAAGCCTAAGATCAACAGAGTTAAACACATCAGTAAGAAATGAAACAATTAAGGAGAAGGCAAGATCGACTCACCGGTCGGCAAACATCCCCTCCACTTGCCCGGAACGAGCATAGATCAAGAGCAATTCAGTGTGATGATCGACCAAGGGAAGACGAGCTATGGATTTTTCGGTCTAGATCCGGGAACCCAAACAGCGCCTCTCGACATTTTTGTTTAACATCCCTAGCATCGACAGCTCATGGAAGTCGGTGCACGTATCATCAAGCCCCCCTGCCCGATTGAAGACCCATCAGGGATCAATTGGGACCAGAAGGACTGGAAAATTTTATTCCTCAAGATGCAGCCTTACCATTTCCCCTGTAATTGTTCGTCACCTTGAACGACCTCAATAATAGGATCTAGGCCATAAACTCTGACATTCCAGGCCGAAGGTCCGTACTTGATAGAATTGAAACAAACCTCATCTCTCCTCATCTCAAAATTATGCCTATCCTTGAAAATTTCCATAAGTCCAAATTTATTCAGTATGCAGGCCTGACTGACCCGCTTACACATGTTCGACATTTCAAAGCCGCAGTTGGGTAATATTCCAAACTCGACCACATACTATGTAGGCTATTCAACATGAGCCTGAATAAAGAACTACTCCGTTGGTTTCATACTATTCAAGAGGCCTCTATCACCACGTTCATCCAGTTGCAACATCTTTTCGAATCTAATTATGTTCATGCTAGAGAGTGAGAGATCACTGTTAATTCCTTGTTTAACTTCGAGCAAGGCGAGAAGGAGACCCTAAAAAGCTTTTATAAAAGATTCCTACAGGAAATAAGGAAAATCGGGAACTCAGACCCTAAAATTGTAGTTTCAGTATTCACCTTCGCCCTGTACATAGACTTAAAAGTTTGAGAAGAGCTTACTCTGCACAAGCCACGAACAGTCACAGAAATGATTGATGTAGTTAATAACTACATCGAACTAGAACGATCAAAAAAAGATAAGATGAAGAGCTCATCTGTCATCCATTCTCGAGAAACATCTTCAACCCCATCTCAACGAACAACCACTCTTGAAGTGCCCAAACAACGTGACAGAAGCACCGACAACAATAGAAGAAGGGATGGAAAACCCGACAGACCCGTCCCAGTTCTTCTGCAAATGACAATAACTCTCTCTGCTATCTTGCTGACAATAAAGGGAGATGAGCGTTATCGCGCACCACAAACTATTTCTAATCTTCCCAATAGACCACTCTGCTAGTATTACAATATGCGTAGCCATGAGACTGACACCTGCTAATCCCTCATGTGAATCTTTCATCGTATCTTATTAGCTGGAAGACTCCACAATTATGTCATCGACATCCAAAAGTTTCTAGAGAATAAAGCAAAAAATAAAGAAGTGGAGCAAAATTAGGTCCAGGGGCAAGCTCACCACATGTATATGATCGGGATGTAGAAAGGGAAGAAAAGAAAACAATACAATCAAATTACATCTTGCTATAAAATGACCTCCCTAGACAAATCATCAAAACTTCTTCCAGGTACAAGTAAATCAAAACGTCCTTACCAAATTACCTTCGAAGACTGTGATACCAGCCACGTTAAATACCCTCATGAAGACCCACTTATTATTATGCTCAAAGTCAGACAAGAGTACCTACATACGCTTAGCATTGATACTGGAAGCGCCACAGATGTATTTTTCAGAAGAGCGATTGAAGTCCTAGGCCTTACAGATTCTGTAAAAGCTTCGACAACAACAATTACGGGCTTCCATGGTTCGAAAGAATCGGCCACCGGAGAGATCACTCTGCCAGTTCTGGCGGGTTTGGAAACTACATTTGTAAAATTTCTAGTCATCGATGTAATCCAAGTATTTGTTGATTCTGGGATGCAGTTGGTTACATTCAATCAAAGCAGTGCCTTATATTTATCATCTAGCACTGCATTTTATATATGAAATCAAAGGTAGCCAAGATGTTGTACGAATGTGTGAAAATACCATAACCAACCCTCATACAATCAAACTTATCAAAGCATAACAACTGCAGCAAGATGAATCACTAACATTCGAGCAGCATGATACCGAGATTGTCGAATCTGTTGAACTCGCTGGCCCCAGGCGCACAACCTTCATCGACTCCAAATTTTCAACTAATGAAAAAAGAGGCTATGATACAACTACTTAAGAAGAATATCGACAGCTTTGCCTGGATATTCCAAGAAATGGCTGGCATTGATCCCTCCATTGCATGTCACCAACTCAATCTCTTTCCAAACAGTAAAGCTATCATTCTGAAATGACAGAATCTAGCTCCCCGACTCTGCGATGTAGTAAATGAAGAAATTGATAAACTCCTTCGGGTAGGATTTATTTGGGAAGCTAGATATCCGAAGTGGGTTTCAAATATTGTAGCAGTACAAAAAAAAGAAGGCAAAATCAGGGTTCGTGTTGAGTTCACAAATCCCAACAAGTTCACACCCAAAGATAGTTTTCCGCTACCGCTAATTCCACAACTTCTCGACTGAGTTGTAGGGCACGATCTTCTTTTTATGATGGATGCAGCCTCTAGTTATAACCAGGTTCTACTCACCGAAGAAGATCAGGAAAAAATAGCCTTCGCCACCGACAGAGGTCTCTACTGTTACACGGTAATGCCTTTCAGTTTAATGAATACAGGCGCTACTTATCAGAGACTTGTAACTATAATGTTCAAAGATCATCTCGGCACAATTATGGAAGTCTACATCAATGATACGATCTGCGAAAGCTTAAAACAAGATGACCACTCCAGTAACCTCCAAACTATTTTTGATATCCTTCTCAAGTTCCAGATGAAACTTAACCCAGAGAAATGCCAATTCAGAACTGCATATGGTAAAGTTCTGGGACATCTTGTCAGCAAAAGAGGGATAGAAATCCATCTAGCATAAATCAAAGTACTCATTGCGATGCCTTCTCCCTGAATAAAAAAAGATGTTCAAAAATTCACAGGCAAAATACCCGCTCTTCACAGATTCATCTTAAAGTCATCTAATCGGTGCAAACTCCTTTCCTCCTTCTTCGTAGTAACCCCACTCCTCTTTCAAAAAAATAGCAGAAGGAAGTCATTCAGTCTCCTGAGTGTGAGATGGCTTTCCAAGATCTTAAACGATACTTGGGGCATCCTCCTATAATGAGTACTCCAATTGATGGCGAATCACTTATAATGTACTTATCCACAACTGAAGATTCAATAGGTTCCGTCCTTATTTGAGATGATGGCAGAGTAGAAAAAATAATCTACTTTATCAGCAAAATACTTATGCCTACTAAAAAAAGATACATAACAACAGAAAAATAGCTACTCGTCCTAGTCTATAGTTCTCAAAAACTTTGTCCCTACTTTCAAGCTCATCCCATCAAAGTCATCTCCAAGTACCCCCTCAAACTAGTACTCTCTAAAAAAGAAAAATCTTGAAGAATCCAACAATGGTCTATTTTTCTTGGAGAATACGACATTTCCTTCGAACCCCAAATATCAATCAAGGGACAAACAGTGGCAGACTTTTTGGCAGACTTTCCCGTCGAGAACCCCGATTGGGAAAAATACAAAAAAATCTTCACAAATGACTTAATAGCCGAACCAGCTAATGCATGGTCCAAAAGCTTAGGTTGGCAACTTTTTATAGGCGGGTCAGCAGGACCACAAGGATCAGGGGTTTGCATCATCCTCGTTACGCCTTCCAGTCATCGAATCGAGAAAGCTATTAAGCTAAACTTCTGTACTAACATTAATGAGACCGAATATGAAGGAATCTTACACGGTCTCAATCTCGCACATACTCTCAGAGTAGAAGAATGAGTAGTATAGGTTGACTTTTTACTCGCGGCAAATCATTACAACAAAACTTTCAAAATAATGAGAAAAATGGTTGATTACTCAGCTCTCGTCAAAGAATAGATTCAAAATATCAAACATACAATGATTTCTTACTTACCTCGACAATAAAATCGACATCCTGATGCGTTAGCTTACATCGATGTCATGTTGGGTGACAGTAAAAAAAAATCTTTAGAAATCGAAATCATTGAGCATTCTGGCCTCGATATACTCTCAATACTCCAGATCACCATTGCTAAAAATGAAGACCCTAAAGACTGGAGAAGACCATTCTATGCGTACCTCAACTTAAACATCATCCCCAGTAATAAAGTAGAAGCTCAATCACTTTTGGCCAAGTGCCCCAGATTCACCGTTTAAAAGCATATTTTATATCGAATCACAGGAGTTGGACCACTTATCGAATATATCTCTCAGAAATAAGCTCAGATTAAAATTAGAGAACTTCATGAAGGTATCTGTGGTGTACATGTTTCAAGAAGATTATTAACCCAACGCGCTTTTACACAAGGATTGTACTAGCCCAAGATGAGACAGGATTGTGAAGACTTTGTTTGAAAATGCTACAAATGCCAAATCCACGCCCAAGACATCAAAAGTTCATCCTTAGACTTGCTTATCTGCAATATCCTCTGGCCATTCAAACGATGGGGAATCGACATCATTGGACCTTTCCATCCAGCATCGGGAAACCGAAGGTTTGTCCTGGTCGCCACCGATTACTTCACAAAAAGGGTTTAAGCAGTTCCTCTCTGCCATACTGATAAAAATGAAGTCATCAAGTTCCTTTGGGAGCACATCATTACCAGGTTTGGCTGTCCGCATATGGCACGCTTTGATAATGGCAAACAATTCATCAATGCTAAAGTACTCACTTTTCTCCATAAGTATAAAATCTAGCTCACAACATCCACACCATATTATCGTCAAGGCAATGGACAAGCTGAAGCCATAAACAAAAGCATCAAATCAGGATTACACAACCGTCTCAACGACAAGAAAGGGCAATGGGTGGATGAATTACTCAGTATTCTTTGGGCCTACCGAACCACTCCTCGAATCTCAACAGGCTGTACTTCATTCATGATGGCTTTTGGTACCGAAGCGGTCATACCTTCAGACCTCAACCTACCAAGTACTCAAAGAAAAATTCCAGATAAAGACAATGAAATCAGTCTCCTTTGTAACCTTAATTGGATAGTAGAAACAAAAGACAAGGCCATTACAAATTTGGGACGATGCCATGATATATTGAAAAAAGTGTACAACAAGAAAGTTTGAAAACGGAAATTTAGTATTGGCTACCTTCTCTTACGACGGATCCAAGATAGTACTCGGCCTAAAAATTCTAGAAAATTATCAGAAAACTGGTAAGGGCCATACATTGTAAGCAACAAAACAGATAGTGAAACTTATTGGCTGATGACTAAAAATGAAATACAGTCTGAATATTCATGGAACACTGCCCAGCTGAAACTGTTTTGCAGATGAAATATTGTAACCATTTTCATCGATTCAAATAAACAAATTTTGTTCTCAGTTATCTCCTTACTATTTGATTTGGTCTCGATCTATACTTGTCAAATATACATCAAATAAACAATATCCTTACTATTTGATTTAATCTCGATCTATACTTGTCAAGTATCCATCAGACAAACAATATCCTTACTATTTGATTTGATCTCGATCAATACCTGTCAAGTATCCATCAGACAAACAATATCCTTACTATTTGATTTGATCTCGATCTATACTTGTCAAGTATTCATCAGACGAACAATATCCTTACTATTTGATTTGATCTCGATCTATACTTGTCAAGTATACATCAGACAAATAATATCCTTACTATTTGATTTGATCTCGATATATACTTCTCAACACTACCAAAAAAAGGGCCTTTGGCAACACGCATATATAGCTTTTGGTAACAAACTATGTCTGTCGCACGTTTGCAACAGTCCAAATCAATTGCCATATCTCCAAGTCTGTTGCAATAATGTTCTATTAAAATTAGTAGCCTAAAATACTTTCATGTTTTTCACGTCTCTCCCCCAAATTCCCCCACCAAAAGCTTCCCTTTCTTTCTTAAAGATTTCCCCCCAAAAATCTCTTCTATCCCGCGATTCAAGAACGAATCTATTATGGATAACCTCCCGTTCCCCCACGTTTCTCTCCAAATCCAACTTTTCCCAAGATTTTGTATATTTTGTGGCATCTCTTTATGTGATTATAGTCAAATTGGTGGTTCTAGCACTACTTTGCAATCAAAGGTATCTCCCTCTACCTTTTCTTCTTCTTCTTTAACCATCAATCGAATTTATATTTGATAAAGTCAGGATCCAATTCAACTTATTTTATGAATTTAGGGGTTTAGGGTATGCCCTTATGGTTTTCAATTATAGGTTGTTGTCATGGTTCCAATTATGACTACTAGTAGTTGTTATCTTCTTCGGCTTCTTCGCCTCGACTTCCACCATTAAAATCGCAGAGCAAGAGCCAGTGACACTTATAACTAATAGTCTTACTCATTATACTATATTTTCTTGATTCAATTTTTATCGCGTCAAAATTTCAACATTTACAAATTTTGGCAATTTTTTTTCTTTAAGGAAACCCATTTGTTTGTGATTTGACAAAAAGGGGGCATTGCCCAATTGGATTTTTTGTATGAATCTCCTATTTTGCATAGTTCTGGATTTGATACAGGGGTGTGATTTAAAGTAATGATATGTAGTCTTTGAGATCTTTTGAATTTTGTGCTTTTGTTCATTGTGTTCTTTTTAAAAGATTGTATTATTCTATATGTGTGTATTAATCGTATTGTTTTCTTTTATTTTATTTATTTTTTCAGGATAAAGAGGTTTGAATTAAAGCTTTGAATCAGGTACTTGTTTATTTTCATTGCCAATTTAACTATGGATTCTATTGCGTCTAGATTATACATCTCATTAATACAAATCACAACACTAAAAACTTTAGAACTTTATCACACCCCCATATTGTACTTTTTCTTAGAAAAATATAAAAACTTGAAATATTTACCAAGGTTGGATCTAACAGCATCCATATAAGTGTAGTTTCTTTTCCCCAAAATAGGATCTCCTGTTTTATAATAATCAGCTAGAAGAGATGAAGTATAGTAAATCACAAAGGTGAATAGAAACATCATGATAGGACCATGTAGTATACTCTGGTATTTCCGAATCAGAAAAGCTGGGGTTAGGCATGTTTCTACCTATTTATTGAGCTGAAAAGCTGTTACATCCTAGGATATTTGCAACCCATAGTATCTCCCTCAACAATATTTAGGAAATCACCAAGAAATAAAGAAGGAAAAATAGTAAAAAAGCTGTCTGTGTTCCGCTCTTTTCAAGTGTGTGAAAACACGGTCTTCTCAAACGATTCAACTATGGATAAGATCTCTCTAGCTATATGAATTTATTTTAAGGAGCATGATTCTTTTTAAAAGTATATTAATGACAAATAGTGAGTCAGAAATGATATCCGAGCTGGTAATATTATGTTTCTTTATCAATTTTATCCCAAATAAAATAACTATATACTCATTTACCACAATATCTTCTGCTTCTACTGGTGGGCTATAGGCTATAATAAGTGGTTTTTCCTGGACCTTTTGAATAATATATCTAACTGTGCTATGGGTTAACATAAGAACCATCAGCAATTGAAATCCATTTCCTTTCATATATATGAGTCCTAGCTACCTATCTATCTTAACCAATTTAAATTTCTTATTTGTGTAAACAAATGCATAGACTGGGATCTTTAGAATTTACCTCCTTGATTACAGTCTTACATTTGAAATATATGAATCTCATCTCTTCGATTGCATACCATTTCCACCATAGTACTGCTTCGTCGTCTCGCGTGAGAATTCAGCAAATGTCATCCCATCCTTAGAGCGTGAAAATAAAGGTGGAACTATTCCATTGATTTCTTCTATGAGGCTAAGCATTACCTTCTCACTAAGGTGAAGGGTAATAGCATAAGAGGTTAAGAAACCTATCTCATTACATGCCCTAGAACATTGCTCAGTTGATATCTACTTTTCCTTAAGGTGTTGTGAAATAGAGAAAGTTTTGTCCCAAGCTGGTTGTAGAAAAATAACAAATGTTTCTCTACTTAAGTTGTCCTATTTTTCCGGTCTGCATACAAAGTGAAGAGTGGAATGTAGTTTCCCTTTTGATAAGATATCAGCCGATTCCCCCACTTGAACAACAAAACTGTCAGGAGGGGATCTCACTACAAGGATTCTATTGTTGTTGTGGTCAAATAGTTTAAAGTATGCGTGTCCATCAAGGGGTGAACATTTTTGCTCACATGACATGCAATTGCCATAGTTCGATCCTTGCGTTGGTTTGTGACATGGTAAAATGAACATTGGTGTTGTCAAAATAGTAAAAATGTCATAGTCATAATGCCACTGCTACCAATTTATTTTATGAGAAGTCTTGCAGAATCTAGTTTCAGTTTCACATGTATCCCAGTTTAAGTCATCAACTAATGTTTGCTCCTTGTTTTTAGTCTCCGATTCTCTAAACACAATAGAAAGTTGTACGGGACGGTTGGTTACTCTCCTGATAAAACTCTTTGTTTTCTCATAATCTTTCAAGAACAGGTTATCCAGAGATGAATGATAATGTAGAAGGCCCCCTTTTGCTGTGCATGAGTCTAATATGCTTTTCTCTAATTCTTTCCTACCAATAGCTCTATCTCAAACTTGTGCTAACCGCAGCCCAAGTTCCATCATGCAGATCACTAGATCTTTATAAGTATTTTTGAGATTCTTAAATCCGTTATCAGGAAAGTCATCTAGATCTTCTGGCATAACTTCACTGTTCTGGCTTGACCTACTAAAACTGAAGTCCAAGCTGGGATCCTCTGCATATTTTAGTTGCATTGAAAAAGAGGAGACGATTCTATTTGGATTCTTCAAAGAAACATCACTGCCAAAGCTATTTTCCTACATATTTCGTAAGGAAATGGAAAATTAACTAGCTAATTATGATAAATTACCTAACTTAAGCACACATAATTACATAAGGATTTCTTTCATGACTATGTTCCAAAGTCATGTACAAAAAAATAGAAAAGAAAAGTAAAGAAAAGCGGAAAATTACTCCAAAGCCGACTAGTTCATCAAAGCTAATTTTTCCCTCTCATAATTTTCAAATCAATACATATTATGGTGAGAGTACTCTTATGGAAGTTTTCTCGTATACATATTATATAGCCAAACTTAAAAATCAGCTTTTAATATCTTTTAAGATCTGGGATGGGTCTAATTTAATGTGGAATATTACCATAGATGCAATGTTAAGGACGAAAAACTTAATTATCACAACCCCAAGCGAGAGACTTAGTACATCTCATGTCCACCCTTTAAGGCAAGGCAAATGATTTTTGGAATCATACCAATGAAAAAAGATTCTCAGTCAGCTCCCTCTACACCGCAATATCTGGCTTCCTCAAGAACTTTGGATGTGCAATACAAATTTGGGGGTGTAAGATTCTGAGTATTCTATTAATATTACTTTCTTTACATGGAACTGTCTCTGGGGAAAACTTAACAACAAAATATTTATGCTAAAAAGTGGGTGATCATTTCTTATTAGTATCTTGAATGAGTTAGTGAGAATTCTTGATATATTCCCCTAAAGAATTTCTAGGATACTTCTTGTCAGTTATGGATCCTTCCAAAGTAAATACCGAAGAAGGGAGTTCTATCAGCTGTAAGTTTCAACATAGATCTGAACGCTCTCTAGGTACTCAGTCAAGGACCAAAAGAACTTACATTTGGTGTAGTTTCTATCGATGCAAAGAATCTAGCAACTTGCCTTATTCTGCAGTGGATAGAGTTATGTTTTTCTGGCTAGTAATTCGTATTTGTAATATAAGACTGCAATCTTTGCTTCAGTGTAGTAGTGATAAGGGCTAAACCAAGTACTTCATCGGTAACTTAACAGTAGTGAAGTATATCTGAACAATGATATATTGTTGCAGTGCCTATTCAGTAGAATTAGATTAGTTGATAGAGTTTTGCTGAGGATTAATATTTAATCCAAACCACTATGAAAAATCACTTAATATCTTCTTGAAATTATCACAGCAGGTTTGTCTCAGCTTTTAAACAGATGTTGAGGTCATTTGCAAAGATAAGAGGAAAAATTATAATAAGAGCAAGATGGGAAAAGAGAAATTTGACCTTGAACCACTGTATTAGTTAAGAGCACTGAGAGAACCCCCATCACCATGAAAAATAGGTAGGAAGACAAGGGATCTCTGTGCCTAATCCCATTGGAACTGGTGAAGAGTTTTGTAGTAGCTCCATTAGTATCAATAGAAAAAATAGGAATTCGGGCCTTATCCGACTGATAATTCTTGTAGAAAATTATGTGTTGGATAAACTTCAATTAAAACTAAGAGAGTCAAAAGCTTTTCTTGCGTCAGGAAATGGTAGAACCTTACAGATGAGATCTCTTCAATTTGGCGGTGCTAATATTGCTTGATTCTATATGATTATTGGGTACTTATTCTCGATGATCCAGAAAAAAATTTCATTTAATCTTGAGTGTTTCTTTTTATACGTCGAGGTTGCATTCTATGGCTACGAATGGCTGATCCATTGTAACTACTAAAGTGATCTGGTTTGAAGAAAACTTCATTTAATGCTGCTGAACCTTGATTTATAAACATGTCGAGGTTGTAATCTTTCACTATCTTTCACTATGTGCGGCTCAAAATTCCAACATTTACAAATTTTGGCAATTTTCTTCTTCTTAAGAAAACAATTTGTTTGTGATTTGATAAAAAAAGAGGCATTGCCAAGTTGGATTTTTTGTATGAATCTCCCATTTTGTATAGTTCAGGATTTGAGACAGGGGTGTGATTTAGAATAATGATATGTAGTCTTTGGATTTTTGTGTTTTTGTTCATTGTGTTATTTTTAAAAGATTGTATCATTCAATGTATGTATTAATCGTATTGTTTTCTTTTATTTCTTTTTTCAGGATATAGAGATTTGAATTAAAGCTTTGAATCAGGTACTTATTCTATTTTCGCGCCAATTTAACTATGGATTCTATTGCGTCTAGCTTATACATCTCATTAATACAATGTTGATTATAAATCATGTTTGTGATGAATGTTAAATTGAAAGGCAGGTAATTTGCATAGTTATTTTTGATATTAGAACCCACAAATTGTCTTATCTATATTAGTTTGGCCGCTCCACTAAATATCAACTATATTGCTTAAATAGTAGACTTTGTGAGAAACCCATATTCAATGACCTTTATTTCTTATTTCTTCATTTTCATTGTTAGATTTGGTACGAATCAGTATATTTATTTTTTTGGCTTTAAATACATAATTTTTGAGGGTTTAACTCTAATTGGGTTCGACAAAGGGGTTGAGGGCTAACTTTTTGAATTACCAATTTTTCTATTAATTCTAGTCATGAAACTCATAATTCGTTTATATGTGTTACCTATGTTTAGGGGGAGTCCAAAAAGAAATGATGGATAGGAACTGGATTACTTTTTCTTTCCATGTCTCAAACCATATTGACTCACAATATTTTGCTGGTATTGAAACCTTTTTTGACTTTGCACGTATATGCCTTCTTGGTAAGAGAAATATTACTTGCCCATGTCTTAGATGCGGAAACGAAGGATTCCAGTTTCTTACGACGAAGTAAGGTATGACCTTTAAAAGAATGGGTTCCTATCATCATATAGTGTTTGGGATTTTCACGGTGAGAAAGTAGTTATCGATGATAGTTTTGCACCACCAATTTTCCAACCAGTGTACGACGAGAGCTTAGTACCTCAAGAGGTCGAAGATATTCTAAATGAGGTTATTCAAGCTGAGCCTAATTTAGCGTTGGAAGACATTGCAGAGTGTATTCCCGCCAATATCTTTGATTCAAAAGTGCGTGAGGCTATGACTGATTTGTGCCCTGGCTGCAAAGTCTTCATAGTTCTTAGTTTCATTTTGAAGATGTACAACTAAAAGGTTGAAAATGGTTGGAGTAAAAAAAGTTTTACACAACTACTTCAATTACTCCAAAAGGTGCTAGCATCGGGGAATAAGACGCCAAATAATACGTACCACTCCAAGAAGATTGTAACAAGCTTGGGTCTTGGTTATGAAAAAATACATGCATACCTAAACGATTGTATTCTTTATTGGAAGGAACATGCTTCAAAGATCTCTCGCATATCCTTACGTTGGAAACAATATATGGATTGGGTTTAGTTAATGTTTAGATCTCTCGCATATCCTTGCGTGATAATGTGTATGAGATTTAGTTATTGATTGGGTTTCTAGATCTAAATAAAAATTGTTTATAATGCTATTGTTTCCAATGTATGCATATGTTATTTGAATTACAGCATTTTCATTGTCACTGACTAATTATTTTCTGGCAGGTAAAGTCTTTTTTAACACTGCCAATGGTGCCATATGGTTGCATTGCCGATCCCAAGCCCGGAGAAAGGAGGATGGAGAAGGACTAGTGTTCATGGTATTGACACCAATATGGGGCTAATAGAAATGGAAGAAGTTTATGATTGCTTCAATAAAATTGGTGAGTCAATCAACTAGTGCTATTAATCAATTAATTTATACTTTGTTGCTCTTGGTTTCTATCGAGTATTAATGAAATTGCCGAAACTATAGTTGGGGACTTAGCTTGCTACAGTAAATGTGCCAATGATTCTTGTTGAGGTACTTCCTCTAATTTCTCTTGCTACTAATATATTTTTAGTTGTTTAGGTTTTGAATGTGATCTCGCTTGCAGGAAGCTGGTAATGTTATATCTCATAGAAGAGGATGAGAAGAAGATTGGAGATTTTGAAAGATAGGTCAAGTTAGAGAGTTTATAACTCTATAATAATTATAAATTATTCAAAAGGTTTAAGCTGTCTGATTTGAGCAATATTTTCACCTATATGCCTTTAATATGAGATTTATATTGTGGGGTTTATCTACTGTCTACTGATGTTTCCTATAAGGCCATTATAGTTTGCTAAAATCAGAGTAGTCTCTATCTATCATAATACCGGCGAGTCTGAAAGAAGAAGGAAAAGAAGTGAGTCTGAAGATTGCTAGGAAGTGAGCATTTTTTTTAGAGCTAGATTGAGTTAGGTAGTTTGGAAGCCGGAGTTTACAAGTCTCTTTTTTTAGGAATTCCCTTTCCTCACCAAAGAGGCCATATGGACACTTTACTAAGGAAGTAGCATGGGTCAAGTCCACCGCATACCCTTGTGCCAACATAGAGCTGAAAAATTGAATTGAAAAGGTTAATAGTTATTAGGCAAGCAGTGGCTATAGGGATCATTCCAAGCCTTGATATAGGAGATTGCCCATTTATTTGATGAATCTTTCTACGGGACTCTAACCCTTATCACTCGAATTGGAACTGAAACTGGATCGCTTGTAGAAGAAACTGGCCTTGGGCCTGCAACTCCATCGAAGTAAGCTTGTCTGGACCGCTCCCATCCCATCCATAGAGAATATGCCCTACAATCGAGGGATAGAATAACTATAAGCTGCCGCCTTCTCCAGGGCTTGAAAGTGATGAATGGGATCGAAAATGTATTTTTGTTTGTGGTTATTTCATGTTTTTTGTAATGATATTTATTTGACTTCTACTTTTAAACAATTTTTAGGCTAAGCTCACTGCTACGGCAGAGAAACTTTGTAGAGAAATTCATGTGTTTGAAACATCTTTATCTTCTGGGGCATCGCAAACAAGTTCTAATGAAGGTGTACATTGATTGATTTTTTGATCTTTTGTTGCAGTATACTGATATACGTGCATGTGGGATTATTCTTAAGTTTAGATACCAATTTATATATTCAATTTCCTATTCCTTCAACTTAACGTTGCCGGGTAATTTTTGAAGTGCTTGTTTGATTGTTTGGACAGAGGAGCCTGATGATTTCTACGAGTTCACTGCACAAAACTATTACCGAGTTTTGTCAACCTAAAAGGAAGGTAATGCAAACTCTACTCTGTGACTAATAATCAATACGAACAGATTAATGTGTAATCTAATCAGTACAAAATGACTTAAGTCAGTTGAATATTTAGCTTATGGGATTGATTTGTCATATGCAATCTTCTTTGTGTGATAGATCCTAATATAATCCCTTTAATCCAATAGTAATTTACCATTTGGTTGCATCTAGTCTAGATGTAATCAATCTGGTAGGTATCTTTGTCGATCTTTTATTCAGTTCTTCAGGTTAATGACATACTAAGATATTAACATATAACTTCCTAAAGACCCATAAAATCCAAGAAGACGAGGAGTCTTCTCGCAGATCGAGAATAACTAAGGTGATGGGAGCCCATTTTAACGTTCAATTTTTATATTTGGGATGCTTTGAAATGTATAATATATATGAAGTTTCAAATAAAATGACTTGGTTAACAAAAATGTGTTAGTTGTCTTTTCCTGAGTTATCTTTGTATCTTTGCGTTACGTCGAATTATTTTATCTCTATTTGTCAGGCTAAATACAATCACAGGGTGTGTACTCTCTCAAGATGGGCTTATTGGTTGCCATTTCGTGTTTTTGCAGACCATAATTAGGATTCGGTTCCCCGACAATTATACACTAGAAGCGAAGTTCCACTCATCAGAGACATTTCAAAATTTGATTAATCTTCTCACAAAAGTTGTTGCTAGGCCAGAAATACCATTCTACATCTAAAAATTTGGCTTAACCCTGATCAATAAAGATTTCTGATGGAAACCATCTCAGTAATACATATGGATAGATATTTCAATAGAATGTTCTTATAATTGATAACTCAGATACCACTCCTCCAAAGAAGTAGATCAAGGACATGTCTCAGGCTTTATACTCTGCCGGTTTCATTTCTGGTGCAATTGAGTATTTCTCTTATGATTTACCAAAAGGTAAAAAAAAAATCTAATGTTTTGATCTTCTACTTTAGTGCTCATGCTAAGGCTGCAATTTGTAATCTTATTTTCTATTATAGCATTTATCATGGCCATAGTTTTTAAAGTGTTCATTGATTTGGACACTTCTTATCGATCTTAATTCTACCCGTAACTAAATCCTAATTTGTAATCTTATCTCCAAGTTTTTAAAGCAACCAAACCAAAACAATGCCTAAACATAGTCGTACTATTGTCCACTTTAGGGAGAATAAACGGGATTCATACTGTAAGTCTGGATGCTTAAAAAAATACTAAAGAAATCTTAATGTAATTAAGTGAACTTCATGAAGAAATGCGACTTATTTGGTTGATATCAACAAATTAGATATGGCTAGTATTTACAGTTAACTAACGTAACGTCGTAATCGTGATAACATGTGGTGCACTTACAGATGGATGAAGAGGAGAGATATAACATAAAACTTGAATCTGGATTATATAGTCTTGAAGTAAGCCTCCATTGTTACTTAATCTGGGCTATTTAGTTAATTTTCTAATTCCTTCAAACTCTTCCGATGAAAAGTTAAAGTGGAGTGTAAAAGTAGAAGTTTTTCTCAATGAGCTTGCGATGTCTGTGACCCACGTGGCCATCCTCGACTCTCGGCAAGTCTCTATTAGAATTGTTTCTCTTGCCCTTTATTTGCTTGGCTTTGTGTAAATGAGCTAGTAATGGAGTTTCAAAATCATTCTTTATACCCCACCTCCAGAACGCCCTCTTGTAGTCTTATATAAAGTATTTTTCAACTAATCCAAATGCTTGGCCACTTATTTAGCAGAATAAGTTTCTGAGAATCCCTCGCAATGCCTTTTGGATCCTAGCTGTACCGCTTATTAAATAGGTAGCTGCCCTTTGTCTATGCCTGTTTATGCTTTGTCTATGCTTTGTCTACTTCTTACTTGAAGATAACACTGAGTTCTTTTATGATTCTTAGGTCATGGATATTGGATGTTGTTGTTCATGCTACCCTTTGAGAGTATTGTTATGTCTTCAATGGCAAAAGGAAACGGGAAATAATTTGTACATCATAGGTATATAGTTGCTCCATACCTTCTCGAATATTGTAGGTTCATACTATATGTATAAAAGTTTACCTAGTTCAACAAGGATTTGTTATTTGGCATTGCAGTTCAGATCAAGGATAATTGATCCAGCCTCCATAATAAGGATGAAGAAGCAAAGTTAAATGGTTTTTTAATCTATTAGTTATAGCCTAATTAGAGAGAGAATATGATATAGTCTTCTCCATTAATTGTTGGATGAAGGTCTTGAGATATTAATAAAGTTACCTGAATATATTTTTTGTGTAATAATAATGCAAGTTTATGTAATTTTTTTGGTGATTTCATTACTATTATTATTTTTAAATGAAAAAAGAATTTGCGACGGACAATGGCCGTTGCCAAAGACATCTTATCTGCAACAGAAAATAACTTTAGTAACAGAGTTTAAGTATTGCTGTTGGCGGTGTTGCCAAAGCTGTTATAATGGACTAAACCTGTTGCTAAAAGTCTAACAACGGCAATAGACCTTATCTGTCACAGAAACATTACTTTTGGCAACGGACATTCTCCGTTGGAGCCCCATCTACAACACCCTCTAAGGCAACACTTATGCTACGGACATTGTCCGTTGCGAAAGGGCTTTTGCAACGGATATAGTCCGTTGCTAACACCTATTTTTTTGGTGGTATAAGTATACATCAGACAAACAATATCCTTACTATTTGATTTGATCTCGATCTATACTTTTCAAGTATATATTAGACAAACAATATCCTTACTATTTGATTTGATCTCGATCTATACTTTTCAAGTATATATTTGACAAACAATATCCTTACTATTTGATTCAATCTCGATCTATACTTGTCAAGTATATATCAGACAAATAATACCCTTACTATTTGATTTGATCTCGATCTATACTTGTCAAGTATACATCAGAATAACAATATCCTTACTATTTGATTTGCTCTCGATCTATACTTGTCAAGTATCCATCAGACAAATAAATCTATCCTATCTTGATTTGTTCTTGGTTACTACTTAACAAGTATACCTAAAGACTATCATTCAATTTTAAGCGAACAATATCCAACTACAGGATATTATCCTTCGCGCTCTTTACTTATCGAATAACCTCTAACAAAGCTCTTGTTCTTTGCAAATCTAAATCTCGATGCCCATCTAAGGATATACATCTGGTACTCATTCTCGTTACTTGCTATTTCATGGCCATCTTTCACATATCACACAAGCGCTCCTCACCTATCTGCTTGAATCTTTAGTCACATTCGATAAAATCACTTTATCAAATCTGTTATTTAAAATTATTTACAAAACAAATGCACAAAATTATTTCACAAATAAAATTTTTTAGCAACACAAATATTCACCACAAACTACGAATTTAATAATTTTGGTCCCACTGATAATTTTTACATCCTTTATCAACATAGTACTGCTTGCACAATATTTAACATTTCAGAAGGAGATTTTCTTCATTCACATTTAAGGTACCCTCGAGTACCTGTACATCTGCTACCTTACTAGGACGAGCACCATCAGTCTCCATCATCACATCATCTTCTATACCTTAATTTTCCCCGCGTACATCAGGAGTTTGGGGTACATCGTCTTCTGAACTATCATCCAAAATAGCACCACCAGATTTTGTAAGCCCCTTGTAGTACTTTTTCCTTTCTTCAAACTCCTCATACTATCCTCAAAAATGCACCCTCACTTCAAGACATTTTTCCAGTTTCTCCTCATTTATCTTAGCTCTCACCTCATCGAGAAGTTTGCCCTGTTCTTGCTCCATTGCTTTCCAAACATCGGCAACTTGCTCCCTTACATCTTTTTCATAGTTAGTCTTCTGCAATTCCAAAGCCTCATTTTTCTCTTTCTCTTCCAGTTTCTTTGCTTTACCAAGCGCAGCTTCCCTTGCCTTTTTCGTTTTGAGCTTATACCTAGTCAATGTTGCATTCAACTCAGCTTTCTCCGCGATCAGATCCTTCTCTATGTTTTTATAAGCAACAATCTAATTTGCCAGCTCATCATTGCCCACAACGCGACCCATGGCTTTGATTACCAACTTCTTAATTTGCATCAAAGTCATATAATGAATATTCGAGTGACCTACCAATTTTTTCATTCGTAGAAAAACATTAAAATTTCCCACCTTCGACATGTTCCTTTGACCCTCGCTAAAAAATGTAATCAAGCTCTTAATCCCCACCAAGTAATCCTCCAGCTCCTTAAGCTCATTCGTCCTAGACGTATAAACATCCATAGTCTTCTGAATTTCCATCTCAGACTCCTCGATCAATTTCTTCTTTGACGTCTCGCCACTGGTCTTCTTCGGGACTACACTACCAGAACCCCTTAGGGGACGTCCTTTCACCACAGCTACTGATTTAGCAGTACCAGCCACCTCCTCCATTGTTGATTGTCGAGTAAGCCTCTTGTGAGGAAGCAATGGAGGAACATTAGAACTCGCCGCCCTTTTCTTTTTATTCCTTCCCAGAGACTCTCCTAGCATGGCATTAATCTCGGTATCATTGTTGTACCCAGCCAAGAAACAATTTTCTAGTGGCAAGCTTGTATCTGCGGCTCTCTTGTTCTTCGCTGACATTTTTTTTGTCAATAACGAGCACTTCCGAACCTTTTACCCTCGATCTCTTTAAACGGGCCTCTTGGAATAGCGTGTTCACAAGATCTTGGTCGATGACCAAGTTATAGATCCTACTAAAGAAATCTCTCATCACCTTATTCAACTCTTCCTTTACTTGTGACTTCTTGTCGACCTCTTTCAACGCTGCAAACAACATAAAACAAGTTAGAAACACTTCACATCTCATTTACACAATTCGAACATCGAGAATTACAATTACCTAACCACACACCTAAGTAAAAATTATTCTCTTTAAGGGTTCCCTGGGATCTTTCTTATCAAACTCATAATTTCCAGAGACAAGTAAGCGCTCATCAGTCTATCGCCCCCCAGCTGATACCATATCATAAAACAATAGTCTTTTTAGGAACCACGCCAAGTACCGGTAGCCTAGCTTCTGCGGGATCATCTTGAGTATGTAGTACACACATAAATCATCGGCAGTTACCAACTCCTCCCCCCTGGCCTTAAGTCGACCATTTATTGCCCCACAAACCCTAAGCAGATCATACAAATTCGGATTGAACTGCCCCGGTGCCTCATCAAAGAAGTTCATTAATTTCTTTTGGTCCGCTCTGAGGGAAAGCTTCAACCCCTTCTTTATTTGTTCTCAATGTATCAGAATACCATTCAAGGGTATTTCCTGGTAGATTATTTCATGCTGGTACTCCTCTAACCTTATATCCCCAAGAATACCGTACTTCTTCTTGAAGCTTAATATTTCTTTGATCTCCGGACCCTCTCCATAACATGACTCATCGCATTCCTCCACATCTTCTTCCCCATCCCCACTACCTTTTCGATCACTCGCTTGAGACTCGTGATCTACATCCGTCTCTATGTCCTCCTCATCAGCTTGTTCGATAATACTTGGTGCCACCCTAAACTTTTCCACGCTACCTAGATCTGCATTACTCGACCCCACCCTATATCTCCCTCCTAATTGCTGTACACAACTCCTCACATTAATCATCAGGGGAACTGCATCTTCGAGATTCGCATATATATCTTTCTCATCATTTTGAATTGGTTCAGCCATTTTAAAACGAACCTGCACACCAGATTTCATATTTTTTATACAGTTAGAATCTATCATATGTGATACATATATATGCTCATAAGTTTATATATTCATAATCATATCATTGTCGAGATTACTCTCCAACACATCATTTTACTTTACTATCTACTACTATCATTTTCATTTATACTTAATACTATAAGTTCTCGATACAGTTAATATGATTAATTCATATTCCTATCTTCAATTAGTAACAAATATGCTTAATTCTCGACGTGTTTTTATTTTTAATAATAAACATCGATAACTTATTAATCTGGTTTACTTTTGGTCAAATTTCAAAAAACTCAACCGCTTCTCGAAGGCATTTCACCTGTTTCCCACTAGAAACACCATCATTTAAAAATTGAGAAATCTCCTTCTCCGGAACAAAATCCGGCCAAATCCCTACAAAAAACAAAATCCCCGACAATCACGCCGTATCAAAACAACTTCTCTACAATCGCGCCGTAACCACAGCGCCACCAACCACTCACTCTCTCTACTCATCTCCACCCATTTCTCACACCACCCGCACCATAACCCATCTATAAACCCCTGAAACTCTATTTCTTCCACCATCATAGCAATATGAGTCGCAACCAAATCAGAATTTCATAAACCTTCAGTCAAACCCTAACACAATTTTATTATCTTTGACTTGCAAACCACTCACTTTCGATCTAATTCATTCTACAACAACATTACTCTTTACTTAATCCTATTCGTTTATCTTTCTTAATCAGTAAAAAACCACAAAACAACCAAAAACCAAAATCACTAACCTTGTTTACGCGCTGCTTCCGTATCCCTTTCCTTTGCTCGCTTGGCTCTTACAATCAGAATGCTAATCTCCTCCTTCACAATTTTAGATAACCAATCCAACGACAAGCAAAAGAAATTTGTACTAGAGAAAAAAAATTATGTGTTTGAAAAGTGTGAACAGTCGCCCACATCAAAGCTATTTATAGACCCCACATGACTATTCATCGTACCACTTCACGACCGTTCAACTCCTCGAATGTAACATTTTCTGCTTCTCTTCCCAGCCTCTTCGATACTTCACCTTCTCAGCGACAACAAATCCTTACACTCCCATTCTAATCCTTCCATATCTCAAAGAACTTCTTTAGCTACATTCATGTGTAACAAAACATGACCTATCTTGTCACAAAGACGATTTACATCATTTTTCTTATATTTCATACTCTCACCTAAAGGAACACATCTTGCCATAATCATTATTCTTGTTAGGTCTATTACTTCAACTTTACTTACAAATTCCTATATTTTTGGGTACATATTCGACAACATCTACAATATCATTATATTCAACATTCTACCAGAAACTTGCTTCAAGCCATTTTCCATTGCCAAATTTTAACAAGTACATTTTTAATTCGACAAATAAACAACACATTACTTCAATCGACAAAACATCCTGACCAATATTTTCATTATATTTCATTGACCATAACAACTCCTTACAAGATCTACTCCTACAAATATTACAACTTCATAAACCCCTAGTTGTAGCTTCATCTTCCCTCTTCACCAACAACTTCGCTAGAGTCTACATACCACCACAACATTCAGAAGGACGCTAAAACTATAATTTGACACGAAACTTAAAGTCCTCCTCGGCCTCCTTCACTTCTACCTCACTCATCCCTTCGTAATCAGGCTCCTCAGGATCTTCCATATGCATATCAAAATTCTGAGATCCAAAGTATCGAGTGTACAATACCCAGTACATCGCCTGAACACGTCTGAACACCCCATTCCAGGCCTGAGATCTCGTCTTCACCATCTTTCAAGAATGCATCATATCTACAAGCCAAGAACTATTTATACCCCCCTTCAGCATGGTCTAACTCACCTGTATTTCTTCTGCCTTGGAACTCTACAATTTCCAAGTTAAATCAATCAACTTCAAAATCAATTCTAGGACCCACTAAGTCAAATACATTCGAGATATTATGATAACCCATCATTATATTATGTGATTTCACGTTCGACATTTAACCTTCGATTATTTACAACTACAATTGATAATCAACATAACATAGGAATAAAATATCAAAGATATTGATTTTATTTATTATGAATAAGTTATAATTCATATTCGAAAACTTCATCCTTCGATTACATTACATCAAACTTCAATCTATTTTTACATTCGACTTTAATGACTAATAACTCAGTATTTTCTTTTCACCAGAATCGGGAATTAAAGCCTCTTTCCAGTGCTACGATCCTCAATGAATCTCAAGTCACTGAACTTCTAAAAGATGCTTCCCCAGATGAAGGCAGCAAAAAATTGTAAGAAGCCTCCTACGTTCGGTAAGATCCCTGGACGCCCATCCAAGTTTTAAATCTTCATCATCAACACGAACAGTTATCCCTTCTCCCTCAAACTGATTGGCTCCATTACCTTTACCATTGCATAATGACACCATTGGTTCCAACAGATACCACCATCCTCTGACAAATCCTTCCCCCACCCTCCATACCATAACATCGTTCACAGAACAATTACTAAGGCCTCCACTACAAAAACACTTTACCTCCGATTCCTCCCTATCTTGGGGCGGTATCCTTTCAAAACTACTACTGTTATACCCTCCTTAACCTCCCAATTTATGCCCAACTTCATTTTTTCAGATTCATTATACCCCATTAATTGCGTCTCGGGATTGATTTGACCAGATACAGTTGACTTTGGCAACCTCTTCAGCTTCTAACTTCTTCTCGACACTACCATAAATGCTTATGTCAAGAATAGGGTGATTGTTGTAGCATATTACCCAGATTTGATAAGAGTAAGCCAGCAAAGCATAGTCAAAGACAGCCATACGTGATCGAAGATACTTCAAGTCCTCGAAAAGCTACTTCAAGTCCTCGACCTTCCAAAAGTAGTCGTTGTACCTAGTCAAGAAAAAAGTTATTAGAGATCCGTGAAGTTCGCCCACTACCCCTGGAATAGGAGACTATTTCTTTTTGTCTGCAAACAACCTGTGTCTACTATAAATGCAGGCAGAAATAGATGAGAAAGGACAAACAATCTGTAAACCTTACAATTTCGTTATTATAACCTTACAATCATTCTAAATTCAGTAATAACTAGCAAAATACTAGATTTTACATCAAAACCCTCCTTGAGGTCGTAGTTTTTCTCATCGTTTACTGAGTTTTCCACGTAAAATCTTATTTATCTAGTCTTATTGCATTCTCTTTACAAATTAGTATTGGCGAAGATTCTCATTCCGGAAAATACGCCACTATAACACCCAAAGGTGTTCTTTATACGGAGTTGACTGTTTCTCCTAATTTTGAGACTATCTTGTAAAGTCTCATTAATGCTACTTTGCACTAATTAAACTTGAAATAATTAGACCACCCAAAGGATGCTAAGAAATTTCTAACTAATTAGTGAGTCAAGATAGGCTACATGGTATAGGAAGATGAGGATAACACTCGGCCCAACGGTGAGGAAGTGTCTCGAGTCAAACTATAAGTGGCCAGTCTAGTCTTGAGTGTGAATGATCACCAACTAGATGGCAATATATGTTAAATTACCACCCAAAGGAAGGATTCGATGATACATCACTGTACCCGCAAAGTGCAAAATTAATACCTTAAATATTATATACACTCTGACTCGACTATCCTAACCCCATGTAGGATAGTGATTAAAGACATCAAGTTATAAATCTTTTACAGATCAAGTTAAATGTGTATAAAATTTTAATTTTACACATCCTAATAAAAGTCATTGGTTCATGCAGCTATGGACCCTATGATTCATAACCAACTGACTAATATTGAGACCTTGACGGACTTTAACTACTCTAACTAAAAGCTCAAAATCTAGATTGCCCTTGGCTACCTTAATTTTGATTTTATTCTCACTGAAGCCAAGCCCGCAGATTTTACAGATACCTCTTTTGATGCTGAGAAAGTGGCCTATGTTAAATGGGTCAAAGCCAAAAAAATAGCAAATCTCATCATTCGTTCTTCCATTGATTCTATTATGCGGGGCAGTATTGCTAAGAAAGGTACCGTAAAAGAGCTGTTTGATGCCATTAAAAAGCAGTTTGAGGGTTCCGTCAAGGGAAAGCAGTACAGTAACTTATCTTAAATTTTATCACTTAAGTATGAAGGAAGTAGAAATGTGCGCTAACACATTCTTTAGATCTCCAAGTTAATTCTTACCTTAAAAGAACTCGGTCTCACCATTAATGATATGTTGATGGTTTACCTAGTAGTTTGGTCTCTTCCAATAAGTTTTGAGATGTTCTAAGTTCACTATCAGAATCAGGAGAAGACTTGGGAAATGATTGAGTTGATTGCAGCATTTGTTTCTATGGAAGAATTATATGAGAAAGGTAAAGTAGAATGGCTCATCTGACTATGTCGATGAAGCACTTGTCCATCAATTCTTAAGGAAAGAAGAAGTTTTAGAATCAATGTTCTATAAAGAAGAACGGTTCCAAGTCTGGTCTAAGGCAGAGTTTTCGTTCAGGGAATGGGAACGGAAAGTAAAATACGACTTCGTCAGCGACTACCTTATCAGTTATAGAGTATTTCTTTGCAAGAGGAAAGGTCATATCAAGCAGGATTGTCATTCTTAAAAAAACTGGTTGACTTAGAAGGAAGGGGTTCATTAGTAGGTGGCCGACAAGGCCTGAGGATGCATGATACTTTTCTATTGAGTTTGTTGGCATTTTTTGCTTGGTTTTAGACATGGGTGTTACTTTAGATTTGACATGCACCTTTTATGTTCCATCGATGAGACGATCCCTAGTTTCAGTTTCTCGATTGTACTCTTTCAGTTATTTATTTATTTTATTTTATGGGTTATATCACCTATCTCTTGATCATTCATTTAGGCTTTACTATTATGTTTATCTACTAAGGCTAGTACTTCTTCTACTTTTAAACAATCTAGTATTTTGAGAAATCTTCGATGTTATGGCACAAACAACTAGGACATATTTCTAGGAAGAGGTTAGAGATTATGGTAGGCTGGTTAGATCGAGGAGGCGAGTATTATGGTAAGATCGATCAAGACGATTAACATTAGGGACCATTTTATTAGTATTTACTGGATCACGGTATTGTAGCCCAATACACTACTTCTGGATCATCTATGGACAGGGAAAAATCCTAGTCTTAATCACTTGCGTATTATGGGTTGTCCTGCAGAGGCAAAATTGTTTAACCTGAATATCAGAAAGTTAGATTCAAGGACTGTAAGTTGTTTCTTCATTGGTTTCGTAGAGAGATCAAAAGGTTTTAGGTTGTATTGCCCTTCTCGACCCATAGATATTGTTGAGTGTGCTCAGGCTCATTTCATGGAGGAGGGAGATTACTTTACCAATACTATTCATAGAGAGTTTATCTTTGATGAGGGCTTTAAAAATCGGAGTGCAACTCCTATTCTGATTAGTGTTGCTATGCTTCCGCGTTTATTTAAAATTGACACTGTGACGAATATGATTCCAGACCCTATTCCAGACCCCATCGTAGAATTAGTTCTCCCTTATATTTTTCCTCTACCCGATCTCGTTTAGTTTCCTATCGTTCCACCTCCAGCCTAGCCTCTTGCTCCTACTCGGAGATCCTTTAGAGAGAAGAGTTCAGCCATTTCTTTAGATTATCATCTTTATTCAGTTGAAGGGCATTTATTTGATTTCGAGGATCCATTATCTTTTAGTACGGCTATGGCAAGTAGTTTTGCCGATCAGTGACATAATGCCATGGCGGAGGAGATGAATTTTATGTCGCATAACTATATATGGGAGTTGATACCTTTACGTGAAGGATCTAAGGCAGTTGAATGCAAATGGATCGTTGTATATACGTCAAAGTGAGTGACATACATTTTACATTTATGGTTTTGTACGTCGACGATATTTTACTCGCTAGCAGTGATGTCTGGTTTCTTCAGGAGACGAAAGCCTGCTTATTTCAACATTTTGATATGAAAATATGGGAGATGCCATTTATGTGCTTGACATCAAGATTGAGCAAGACAGGACCAGAGGGATATTTGGCATATCTAAGAGTGCATATATTGATAAAGTTTTGAAGAGGTATGACATGCAAGACTGTAAAGCAGGTAAAGTCCTTGTTGTCAAGAGAGATATCTTTAAGAAGATGATGTTGTACGAGATAGTTTCTTTAGACCTCGCTAAGGAGTATGCTTCAGTAGTTGGTAGTCTCATGTATGACATGATATGTATAAGACCCAACATTAATTTTATTGTTGGGATATTAGGAAGGTTCCAACAAAACCCTTCTATTATTCAATGGCAGGCATCCAGGAAGGTTCTTCGCCATTTAAAAAGGATAAGAGATTAGTAATTGGTTTATAGGTGATTGGATGAGCTTATGGTTTTGGGCTACTCTGACTCTGATTTTGCTGGAGTCTCTTTGAGGATCGCTCTTTTACATGGGAGTAGTTATTGGCTTATTTTATTTACTATTACTGCATTAGGACTCCTTATCCATATCAAAGTTATTCCTGATCATTATTTTAGTTGACATTTAGACTTGATTTTGATTATTTAGCTACAATTTATATTTGGATCTATTATTATATGTGCTCATATTCAGTTTAAATTATGCAATTATAATAAAGTTTTAAATATGAGTGATTTTATCATATGACGATTATCTAAGTATCAAGTACCTATAGAGAATACTGAAAGGTTTCTCAAGTTTGCTTGGGATGGATATCGGTAGGCTCCATTTCAGTATGAACGATGGTCTTCGCATAACGGTTTATCTAAGTATTGAAATTACGTGTGTCTGATAAACACATGTTACAGGACACTAATTGAAATGTACCACCACATCATTAAGGTGTACATTTTCCATTCACAAGCTAAACTTCACCAGTAAAGAAATTATACTTAAAAGCTATTGAGGTTGCTAGCCCGATGTCCACGCTATGAATTAGGCATGTGCTCAAAGGCCTGACAAAAATTTGTTTGTGAACCTTATTAGCCATCCTTTTAGTCGTAGAGTAATAGTCAAGTTCGATGTAACATTGCCTTCGACAAATTATCATGTGTGGTTTTTAAAAACAAAGGATGGCCATCCGTTTTTCATAAAACCGTTAATCAGGTTAGAAAAATATTTTTCATAAAATCGAGTTAGCGTTGGGCAGGAGATTATTGGATTTTTTGTCTATACTGACACTACTCAATGTTTTATCTTCCGATTCACGAGTACATATGTTAATAGGTCATATAGGTGTTATTGGTTATGCCCAATTGTTATACCTAGTTAAGGTTGGTGGGACTTAGTGTTACTCTTTATTTAGGTTTGAGGGTATAATGGGAAGACCACTCAAACTCTATAAGGTTAAATAGTGAAGAAGTCCTTCTTGGAGGCTACTACACAGAAAACTATTCCATTGAGGTCTACAACTCATTCAAGGGAATTCTCCACTCAAAAATAGGGGATTTTAGGAGAATAGGAGAAGAGGTTAGTATAATCTCCTTTACTTATTATTGATCATAGTTATTGTATGAAATCTCAACATCATCATCATATTCTCTATTCTCATTCTCTTCTTCAATCATTGCCTTTTACTTCAATGGTTGTTGTTGTGGCTTATTTCGTATCTCAAACTCAGGCTTCATCTTCGACCATTATACGACCACTCAACCTTGTCAACATACACGTGGCACATGTATGGCACACTACTCTATAGCTATAGAGTTTTACTTATTATTCTCGACCTCTACATTAATAGCTCGAATCAATAAGTACTCCTTTATTAATGAAGCCGTTACAAGACTGGAAGATCAGACCGTTACACAATCAGTTCAAAGACTGATCAAATTTATATTATATTGTCCATCATTAAGAATAATAATGGTCATCAAACGGTCATATTATAAGACTTAAAAATAATGCCAGAGAACTACAAACGAATGACGGATGAATCCTTACTCAGAAACTCTATACAAAACTATATTGAATATCCTTTGTAAAAGCAAGCAATCTTCAATAAGATCTCTCTTTATCTTTCAAAATCCTTGAGAGAGGTCGTAGTTTTAAATCTATTTAAAGGTTTTCCAACCTAAAATTTATGTTAGTAGTTATTCATTATTTACTAACGTTTTGATAATCATTGGTGCAAAGACTAAATTTGGATTACGAAATTAGGCCATTATATTTGGCGTCATCTGTGGAAATAAAGCTTTTTAGCCACAGTTCTCAAAAACAACTGATACCTACTCTTTTCACAATTCTGCCGTACTAGCAGAATTGTGGGCCACTATATACTTCGAGACAGAAAGATGAGCCGCTCTTGATCAATAGCTGACGGGTGTACAAGACATGTTAAAAGTTATGCAGGGACAATAGATTAGAACCTAGAGTAACAATGGCGTACTGCCAGCCACCTCACGAGTTTCCGTTCGAGATAGGCTTGAACCCCAAACTAACAACCTGGGAGCTAATATTATATCCAATCCAATCTGGGGGTTGAGCTAGTCTAGGTACAGAAAGTCCACTATGAAGCTGATTGCGATCCTGCTAGAATCAGATAAGCAGAGGATCCACCCCTTGGAAAAGTTTGTATTTCTGCGCGTGATCGACTAAGTGAAGGAAGTGATGACCACAATCCATGTGAAGGATGCATCCCATGCCAGATCATCGCGGCCCATTAGTATGTGACTCAGGAATATGTAGAAAAATGTATCAAAAATATATTCAAATCCCAGGTTCAAACTGCCAAAGGCATTCGCAACAGACTATAGAAAAGCCCAATCGCTCAGGAACTATTGGACGGCGAAGTTCGTACTGGTTTCCATGCCCTAAAAATCTAAAAATACAGGAGAAATGATCCCGTGGAGCACGTTCAAGAATTCCAGGACGCTTTTGGCATACATTCTACATCGAACCACATTCTATGCCATATTTTTTCTATCAGTCTACAAGGCGAACCTTTGTGATGGTTCTAATAACTACAAGAAGGGTCCATTATAACTTTCGAATAGTTACGAGAACTTTTCGTCAAGAACTACTTGTACAATTGAGACAAATAGGAGAATTTGATTTCCTTATTCAGCCTTAAGTAGGTACAAGGAGAGAAGCCCGAAACATTTACTAAGAAATTCTTTGAGTTGGCCAAAAAAGTATACCTACTTGATCAAAAAAATTACTATTTCGGCCTTCACCAATGCTTTGCTCATGGATAGAAAGTGAAGGAGCACCTGATTCTAAACAAACCCACGACCTTGGAGAACATGATCGAAAATGTAAATGGATATATCGATCTCGAAAGGATGGTATCTGAAAGGCATAAGACCCAGAAAAATCCTGACAGCAAGAGATCGGTCCACAAAACGAGATTCCAATCAAATTATAGATTATGGAGGAAATAGGAAACGAACCAAATCTAATGACGATCGACCTTGGAGAGGTGGGAACTTACCAAAGCCTTGCCATTCCAAAGATGAGTGCCACAATAGCTAGCCTATATCCCACACTTCAAAAGGATAAATTCTTTTACAATGCCCAATATCAACAAACCATCAAAATTAGACCATATTGTATACACCACAAAGTCTGACATCATAACACAAAACATCTCTTTGCTTTACAGCGACTTTTGGATTTTACTTTTACGGACGGATGAATGTATGAGTACATAGTGGACGTCAAAGTTATAAAAATGGGAGTTACAAACTTAATACTAAAATCATACAGATAGAAGGAGCAACAAAGGTAAAGCATTTATACTACATCAACCTCAGCCATTTTATCAAAGCTTATACGGTTAACAGATCAATCAGATTCAAAAGACAACATCTCGGCCAATGCCACAATTTGTCCATGGTTGATAAAGAAGCTCAGCTACTCCCTGCATCTAGTTCTCAACGAACAGGGATCTCTTTCGAAGACTATGACGTTCGCCACGTTAACTTCGATACACTCGTGATCATGTTGAAAATGAGAATTGCCGTACGACATACAATGATGGTGGATACTGGCAGTAGTATCAAACTACTCTTTCAAAGCATGACTGAACAGATAGTGAGATCGATATCAGCGAGTTTAATGGCCCCAAAAAAGAACAAGTAGGAAAGATTATACTTCCTATTACCGCAGGACCTGCGACGGTTGACATTGTGTTTTATGTTATCAATGTAAAATCCCATTATTTGGGAATCATGGGACGCTCCTGGCTGCATAACATGCGAACTATCCCATCGACCTATCATTTGGCGCTACTATTCAATTGGAATGACGTCATTTACGAAATCAAGGTAGTCATAAGCTAGCTCGAGCTTGTGAAAATACTGTTACCATCGTGACAGAATCACCAGTACAATAGCTCGCATAGTAATTGCAAAAAACCACATAAAACATTACAAATTATTTTATGGAAAACTAGTTTCCAAGTGCAAAAATAATAAAATACGTCAAAACTAGTAGAGGCAAACAAGGTACCTATAGTAGGACTCTTTTGCCCACAACAAAGAAAAATGCTCTTATTCAGTTTCTCAAAAGCAATAGTGATGTCTTCGCATGGACATTCCATAAAATGCCAGGAATCGATCCTAATTTGGCTTGCCACAAGCTTAGTTTAAAAGATAAAGCTGAGGCAGTCAAATAGAAATAGAGAACTTTTACACCAAGGCTACGCGAAGAAGTCAATAAAGAGATCGATAAACTCATTAAAGTTGGTTTTATTCAAAAAGCTAATTACCCTGAATGGATCTTGAACATCATAGCAGCTTCAAAGAAAAATGGCAAGATTAGAGTATGCGTGGACTTCACAGATCTCAATAAACATACTCTGAAATATAGTTTTCCCCTTCATATCATCAACCATCTGCTCAATTCTACCACGGGACACGAACTCTTATTCATGATGGACGTGGCATCAGGGTACAATCAGATCCGAAGATCAAGAAAAAACAATTTTCATCACAAAACACGGACTGTACTGCTACAAAGTTATACCTTTCGGCCTCAAGAATGCCAGAGCCGCTTATCAAAGACTGATGACACATATTTTCGAAGACCATCTTAAAAAAATAATGAAAGTTTACATTGATGATATGCTGTGTAAAAGTCTCAAGAAGGAAAACCATCTTGCAGATTTACACATGACCTTCAAAATTCTTCTGTCCTACAAAATGAGACTAAATCCTGATAAGTGCCAATTCAGAGTACAATCAGGCAAATTCTTGGGGCATTTAAATAGCAAGCAAGGTATCGTAGCTGATCTAGATTATATCCGTACTTTGTTATCCATGCCTTCATCAAAGACAAAGAAAGATGTACAAAAGATAGCCGGTAAGTTAGCAGCAGTAAATCATTTTATCTTCAAGTCTTCAGATCGGTTTCGATGGTTATTCGACCTACTGCGCGAAAGGACGAAGAAAGGGAGACCTTGAAAGGATCCCGAGATTCAATGGACCACAGAATATGAAGCAACATTTCCAGAACTCAAACGCTATTTGGGAATACCACTAGTAACGAGTACACCTAAGGAAGGAGAAAAGCTTACAGCATACCTCACAGCTACTGATAACTCTCTAAGCTCAATTCTTATCCAACTTAAAGAGAAGACAAAGAAACTTGTCTACTTCATCAGCTAGACTCCCACTCCAGTAGAAATACGGTACATTAAGATTAAAAAACTATTTTTGGCTCTTGTCTATACATCGCGGAAGTTAAAACAATATTTCTAAGCTCATTTAGTTCGTGTAATGATAAATTATCCTTTGCGCGAAGTCTTATCCAAACGAGAGAAATAAAGACGAGTCCAGTAATGGTCAGTTACTCTTGGTGAGCACGATATATGTTCCGAACCACAACATTCTAAAAATGGGCATGTAATAGCATATGTCCTTGCAAATATTCCAGTAGATGACCCTGATTGGGATGAAGATAGTACCCACATAAATAAAGAATAGTTCAAGGAAAAATCAGATTGGATATCCAAGAAAGGTTGGCGTCTTTTAACTGACGGTTCTACCGGACCAGCTGGGTTTGCCATCGGGATAGTTCTTATCGCACCTTCTAATGACTAAAATGAGAAATTAATGTAACTCAACTTCGAAGCTACAAATAATGAGACCGAATATGAGGCACTAATCTACGGACTAGATATGGCTCTAGAGATTGGTGTGCCCAAATTATCTGTGTACACATACTCTTTATTAATCGTGAACCACTATACAAACAAATATCAGAAATATGGGAAGAAGATCGATTATGCCGCAGCAGTAGCCAACAAAATTAGCAGATTTAAAAAGGCTACAATCGAATATTTGCCTTCTAGAGAAAATAGGCATTCTGATTCCCTTGCCTACCTTGCGGGTGTCCTTGGAACAGAAGCTCGATATTTGAAGGTCGAAGTTGTATCTACCCCATGCATTAACATCAACTTAAATTCTGTTAATACTGGGGGCGACGAAGAGGTCAAAGACGATTGGAGACGGCCTTTCCTTTCATATATCAGGCCAAAAAAAAAAAATGATGGCGAACTCCCCGAGGATGTTAATGAAAGAAAACGTTTGTAGGACAATGTTAAACGGTACGTCGTTGACAATAGCCTCCTTTATAAATTTTTTATTATCGGACCCTATCTCTAATGTTTATTTGATAAGGATACCCAAGCCTTCTAGTACAATTTACATGAAGGCACTTGTGGATCTCATGTGGCAAGACGGTCTTTAAAAAGCCGAGCTCTTACTTAAGGAGTCTTTTGGCCTAAAATGATAGCTCAAACCATCGAATATGTAAGAAAGTGTGATTCCTGCCAACGACATGAACCCAAAATTTGAGCTCCAGCATTGGAACTCCATTCTAGCAAAGTTGTCTGGCCATTCAAAAGATGGGCCCTCGATCACGTTGGAAAATTCCCGATTGTACCAAGAAAATGGAAGTACCTTCTAGTAAAAACAAACTACTTCACCAAGTGGGTTGAAGCAGTTCCTTTGTGTCGAACTCGCGAGGACAAAGTCATCAAGTTTATATGGGAAAATATTATAATATAATTTGGCTAACCCCACCTCATCAGAATCAATAATGGACCACAATTTATTGGTTTTAAGATCTTCAATTTCCTCAACCAGCATAACATCATCCACTCTCCTTTAAATCCGTATTACCCATAAGGAAATGGTCAGCCCGAAATCACCAGTTGAACTATAATCGACAAAATCAAAAAGTATTTGGCCGAAAAGAAGAGTAATTGGGTATAAGAATTACCATACGTGTTATGGGCATACTAAACAATACCTCAAGTATCGACTGGATGTACGCTGTTCTTGTTATTATATGGTATCGAAGCAATCAACCCCACTCAATATCATTACCCACTACGTGATCATACCATGATAGATGAAGAAAACAAGTTCTAGTTTGTGTGTAACATGAATTAGATCGAGGAAATAAGAGATAGAGCAATAATGAACTTAGGAAAGTACCATCAGGTTTTAGCAAGATCATATAACAAATGAGTTCATCATAGATAATTTGATATTAAAGATCTCATCCTACGAGAGATAGCAAAATATTGAAAGGAACTCAATGCAGGGAAACTCGTAGAAAATTAGGAAGGACCTTTTATAATTGTCGGTAAAAGTGGCCTTGGCTCTTACGACCTCGTCACAGAAAATGGAAATCGAGTCCCAAATCCTTGGAACTCGAAGAGATTAAAGTTAAATCGCAGATAATATTCTATGATAGTGTACTATTCTACTATTTCTTCCAATTGTGTATGTCATTCTGACATTAATGAAATACTTATGTTTAGTCTGCCTATATCATAGTACTTTCTACTATTTCATATAGTACTATTCTACTATCTCTATCATTTTGAACGTCATTCTTGCATCAATAAAATACTTATGTTTGATCGACCTACATCAGAGTACTTTCTACTATTCCATATAGTACTCTTTCTACTATATCTTATATTTTTGTACGCCGATCTTACACCAATGAAATACTTGCGTTTGGTTGCCCTATATTACAGTACTTTTCTACTATCTCATACAAGTTCTTCAATGTACAAAACACATTTATAATATTATTGATAACCAATTGGTTCACCCCAATTTATTATTACAGATCATTTGTTGCTCCAACCAATTTAATCTTCTTTCACATTACAGACCGTTTGCTGCTCCAACTAATTTGATCTTTTATTTCATTATAGATCGTTTGTTGCTTCAGCCAATCCGATCTTCTATTACATTGTAGATTGCTTGTTACTTCAGCCAATCCAATCTTCTATTATATTACAAATCATTTATTGCTTCAGCCAATCCGATCTTCTATCATGTCACAGGTCGACTATTGGTTTCCCAATTTGGCTAATAGACAACAGACTTCTACACCATAATTGGTTCATCAAAAGGTCAGTACAAATACGTATGGATCACTATTTCTACTATCAATCAAAATTTTGCTGTAGCATAACCTTCACACTCTATCTACTATATTACTGTTGATGCAATACAAGTAATTCCTTTATTTCTCATAAATACCAACACCACCTCAATCACTCAAACTTTTAGACAGTATATCGTCACACAAACTTTCCCCATGCCCTGAAAGTTGCATACACATCAATTATGGTACCCTCGCAATAACAATTTATCTTCCTTCATTAAGCTTGCTCTTAGTAAGAGCACCGATTTTTGACATAATACGATCCAGATACTCAGTCCGCACTAGCTGCATGTCACACGTCACACCATTTGTGATCATGCTATCATGAATCGTATCTCTTTCTTTTTCCAGCCACTTGAACTCAGACGCAACGAAGGAGAACACCGCCATCATTTCTCTATTATGCGCATCACTTACCTCGAGCTTAACCCTATCAAGCACGACTAGCTCCATGATTTTCCCCTTAGCCTCATTCAGCATCACTTCCAAATTTTTGTAGCGGTCCACAATCACCCATTTTTTATCCACAAAAGCTTTATTACGTACTTCCATTACCGTCATAAATTTGTCCATTTGTCCTAACATAACCATTGATTCCTCCATAGAAAACTGATTATGATCCGTCTCAATAACCCCTGCATTAAAACTTCGTTAAGCCATCTCAAGATTTGCCTCCAATTTATTCTTCGAGCTAATCGGTTCCCTGATTTCCATTTGATACTCCAAAACATTTAACTCCAACGCTTGAACTGCATCCTCTAAAGTCCCTATCTTCAACCGATATTTTTTTGCTAATTTATTATGTTCCTTGTTGGCTTCCTCTAACTCTTTTACCCTAATATTAACAGCATAACACATTCCTTTAAACTTACGAGCACGCTCATCTGCCTCCCTCACAACAGCTCGCATGTCAACTACTTCCGCTTCAAGCGTATTTATTCGAACTTGTACGCATTTAGTACTGTTTTCTTCTTTCTTCAACATCGCCAACAACTCTGTCATTTTAATTTGCGCAGGGATTAGTTCCGGCTCCTGCTGGGTTACTCGTTCTGAGATATTTCTTGTATGACGCTAAACTTTTTTAATGTCCAACTCTTTTTTCTTGACAACCTCCATTAATTTCTCCATTTTTTCCACACAATGGCTAGTTCAGCCTCCTTATCTTCCAATTGTTCAGTCAAACGACCCACTATATTTTGCTCTTCAGTTACCCTCACCTTCATTTTTACATTTAACTCAGTAGCACTTTTTAGTGCTTCCCATGAATATTTAAATCTGTATTTAGTTTATTGTTCAACACAAACAATACTTCGCACTGACTTTGAACCTTTACCAGTTCCACCTACTTTAATGGTTAACTTTCACATACACAACAGGGCATACATCAAAATAGTTTACATATCACAGTTTACAATTTTACTCGCAACAGTTACGTATGATCGATCTTACGGCAATAAAGTACTTGCCTACGATCGATCTACATCTCTATTCATATTTATCACAAACAAAATAGATTTACTAATCCACAAAATAGTGTACAGATATCAAATATAACAGTTGTTGAACAACATAAATTCTTTACTTTCACTTCCTCGAACTGCGAGAAGACTGCCCCCTATCTTCTAAACTCTTTGAACTATCTACCTACGCATCCAACGGTGCTATAAAGGTCACTACTTCTTGTTAGCGCCGCTTTCGCCGTGACCAAGGTATCAGGCTCTCGACCTCCTACTTGTCCTCTTCTAAAAAATTTGTACTTGTCTAGGAGCTGGTTTTTCAACAACTTTGTCCTCCTCATCCTTTGTAAACCACATATTTTTAGCTTTTTTGTTCTCTATATCAAAATTTCTCCCACAATCCATCACATACTTCCTAAATTTGTTCTCTACCCTTGCTAACTTTTTACCATAAAACTCAATCACACTCTCTATATGATGTTCGTGATCCATTTACTCTGCGACCTTTGCTCGCGTCGGATAAAAATGCTTCTTCAATTTCATATGCGCTTTGTGCAGATGCTTACGCGTATTTTTCTGTAATATACCTAACCTTTTCAAATCCCCTTCTACCTTCTTTCTATGTGTTGTTTCTTTTGTCAATTGATTTGTCAAAGACATATCTTGCTCCTTACTTTGCTTCAGCATGTTTTGCAACTCCTTTAACTCACCCTCTAATTTCCTTTATGCCTTTATCTGCTATTTCCTTATTTTGAAAAACAAAATCCTTATTGCTCTTAAATCCTACATAAAGCCAAAAACATTAGGTAGGGGTCGTACGTCACCCCATATAATAAATATACCAGCCCAAGCTGAGCATTTGTTTGCCTCTACACTATGATGATTACGTGCTTCTTGAACTAAAAACATAACTCGAGCTGGGTCAGGTACTACACCCCTTTCCTTCAAGAGCTTTATATAAGCCTCTTTTAAACCCCGCTCACTATCTACTTCAGCCTCAAAATATAGTGTCAGAGTTTCAAAAAGATTCTAACACCTAGCATTATCACTCAGGTCAGTAAAACAAGTCAAGTCTTTTTGTTTTCATACTAATACCCCCCTCTCCTCTTCTTTTCTTAAAACTTCATCTCTCTCTATTTTTATTTTTGTGTATCTACACTATAGATCATATAATTTCTTAAAAAATTTCTTAAAATTAAATTTAAACTGCCTTCTCTCATACTCAGTTTTATTTAATACCTATTGAATGCGAGTCACATAATCCCTCGCTCTACTCAACGATCTCTCTAGGGTGGAAGCAGTTTTTCTCAGCCGATCTATCTCCTACACAGATTGCAAATTTTTTGTTATTAAATAAATATTCTAACAGAGTACAATAAAGAGATGTTATTCAAACTTAACAGTTTTGGAACACACAAAACACAATCTCATCAAAGTCAAGACATAACAGAATAGTTCAAAATTGGACTCCACAAAATGATTAAAAATTCTTGCCAGTCTCTTCCTCAGATGGAGGATCCACCCCAGTACCAGCAGCTGGAACTTGCTCAGTCTCCAGATAGGGTACATTGATTGGGGTAGCAACATCTTCAGCCAATTCATTTTCGGCATCAGAAGTAAAAACTATCTCATGGTACCTGCCAGCTAGGCCCAGATGGATATTAGTATTAGTCAACCCAAAATGATGATAAGATTGGATCATATGGTTTCTTTCAACCTTTATCTCTCCAAACTCTTTTGACAGAGTCTCCTCGCGCTCAGCCAATACCAGACACTGCTCTTCAGTATCCTTCAAATCTTCAACCTTGCTCTATTTCTCTTTCTTGAGCTCATCCTCGAGCTCCTTCATCCGAGCTGATTGAGCATTGAACCTTTGAGTAAGCTCACTGAACTCTAGGTTCCTCTTCTCAATAAAACTTGTAGCTCCTTTTACCAGCATCGCGAGTTGCCAATACAATACATGTGATTAGTAATACATATATCAATCATAATACAACAAATAAAGAATATCAGTACGTACACCCATTATTTGTTCTTAAAACATCCCTTCAAGCTATTTCGGCTCGGTCCCTGCCATCTTAAAAAGCCTTTGCTCCATTTCTCCTAGCTTGGCTACAGCCTTAGCATGAGTGTGATCACTACCTTTGTTCTCATGATGTTTCCTTTTTAGCGACCGCTTTTCTGTGTCTAGAGGAGTGACCTCATTTACCACCTGCTCTTCCACCAAACTCTCAACAGTTAGCTTATCACCCTTCTTCCCTAGAGTAACCCTTACAGTAGCCTGAGATCCTTGTCGTGTCTTCTTTGGCCAGACGATCTTCCTTGCCCTACATGAGCCCCCTGGCAGAGGCGGAGGCGGAGGGATACCAGTTAAGTCTCATAGAGGAAGCAGGGTAATCTTCACACTCTTCTCAGCCATAGCTTAATTTTCATAAACTCGTTAAACTTTTGGAACTCAGGAGTCTACCCAGTTATCCCTACTGATATTCAGATCACCAAGTACTTTCTTCAACTTGACCTACTCAAGGGTTAAGCAGTTAAACAAGCTTATATTATTAGGAAAGAATTTGGGATCAGGACCAGTCAAACAATGTCAAGGAAACGATTAGTAGCTCGGAGACAATTTGATATTTGGTCAATTTAACAGGCGTTAGTTACTCGAATTAAGATATTTATGGTTTAGGATGGGCGCTAGTTCATCTGGACCTGCATACAATTGCCCCTACATATACATGGCAGTTATTCCATGTTTTATTAGCAGATTTGAAGTCAAAGAACTTCAGCCTAGACGAATCACTAAACAGATAACTGTTATTATGAACTGGGATGTACTTCATTCTATAAAATTTTAGTACATCAGCCACTTCAAACTGTTTAGAAGTCCCGCTCTCTCTCCACTTCGCTATCAGAGCCTCACACACCCACATCATCTGAAACATATTCCCATTTAATTGGGCAGGGCATCACTGCAATGCATTCATAACCCCTTTTGGTTAAAGGTCAGAGAAATCCTAAGGCCATATATGGCCTGGTACAGATGGCACAAAAAGCTATCCTTCAGACCTGCCATCCCCGCCCCATTATTGTACATAATTTTTAGGTCTTCTCAAATTCTTCTCTCCCTCTTCCACAAATCCGAACTGGGCACTTGATAATGTACCCCCTCTTCCCCTTTCCCTGGTACCATGGTCCTAAACCATAGGCCTTGCTCCATCACATAATTTCCCCATTCCCCTTTTAACTTCATTTTTAATTTTAGATATTCTTTCCCTATGTAAAATGACTTATCTTTTGCCTCTATATCATTTTCCTCTACAACATTAGTTACTTCACTTGATTCTCCAGCCTCTACACCTACAATAACTTCCCTCCTATCTACCGCCTCGTCCATGCCTTAATAATTGTCCTCCCTACCTGACGATAAGGTTTCCTCTGAGCTAGATGACACTACAAATTTACTCATAGGCTTTACATTTTTTAAATGCATACTGGACCTACAGGTACACTAAAACTATTATCATTTTCTCTATCTCTGTGATTCAACACTTACACAATTACATGTTATACCATACACATAGCAGAAACAAACTGCACTTATACTTTTTACCCAGTCAAGGCCTTTATTTTCAAAACTTTCTAAAACAACAGAAAAATCATTTTCAACTTTCCCTCTTCTTCTCTAAAAACAATTTTCTCTTTCGAAATTTTTGTTGCCATACCCAAAGCTTTTACAAACAGTAACTAAATACAGGCGAAAAATCATTTCATAGCCCCCTACATTCCCAAATTTGGCATCCCTAAATCAATCACATGCAAAGGCGATAAATAAACAAAATCTCACACAGAGTACCAGAAAATACAATTAAAATAGAGGAACAAAATTTACTAACTTGTACTAGAAGATCCACAATCTTCTTATTTGCAAACAACTTTCACAGAGAGTGATTGATTACGTTAGACCATTCTACCACAATTTGATGGATTAGATAAAAAATTTGATGTCTGATAGCTCGCACAAATTGTGGATTAATTTCATAGAGAGTGATGGATTTTCACCTTGCTTTTAGACCATTTTACCATAATTTAATGTCTGATAGCTCGCATCAACTAAACCTCTTTTAATTTGGGGAAAGTATCTGTTATACTTCAACATATGTCCAACATTCTTTTTTACCATTTTCACTCCCTCACATTTTGATTCCTCAACAGTTTGAGTTACTTTCTCCTTTCACGGTTCCCTTTATCAAACAAGGCAGTTTACAAGTATGCTAGACATATAAATATCAGTTCGAAATACAATACAAAATTGGCAGAACAAGAAGTTTTCATTGGATCAAATGTTTCTTACATCACAGGATTTATAAAATGCTTTACAGATAACAAATCTTCCAGACAATTCTACAGATTAGTTTACAAACTATAATACATCAATTCACAGCCTGAAAGTCTTCTTCAAGAAAAAGAAGGTGGTAACAACAAATCCAGATGATAAAAAAACTGAAGCATTTCACACCATTTACTTCCACAAGAAGCTGAGGAAGCTAAAGTATTTGTGCTTGAACCAACCTTCTGCTGAAGGATCTTCTTCACGACAAGAGGCGATGATTTTGTGGAAGAAAAATCTCCTCCACCACCGTCTCTTCCACCATAATCCCCACCACCTCGTGTGAAAGAGAAAGAATAAGGGTCCTATTTTCTTATATAGAACCCACTCACCAGTAGGGAATGGCGAGACTCCCTCGGACGAATGCCTTCCGCTTCATCTTGAATTGTAATAACCTCCTCTGCTAGTAGACGCAACCCATTTCTGCATTCTTCTTTCGATGTCAACAGATAATAAAAATGCACCATTTACTGATGATCATCATTTGCCTCCTCCGCCACTTCAAATGTCATACCATGGTAGGTAGGACACACCAAAATTGGCGAATGAAGACTCAGAGAATGATTCCCAAAGTATCAGAACAGTAGTTTTTCTACTTTTGCAAGAATCCTAGCCTCCCAAGATTGTCGTCTAGTGGTTACCGTTCTCTCAAATAAAGCAACGATACAAAGAAGGATGGTTGTAGACAACAGAAGAAAAGATCCAAAGGAGAAAAGTTACAGAAGACATGGAGTCAGAGAAACACTTGGTTAATAACAACTACAGCGGCCAACCACAGTGCTATTTATACTGCAATTACCATTAAAGACGACGTTCCAAATTCCCAAACATTAGAAGGAATTCCCATGTAACAATCTTGACCAGAGCCATTGATTCTACAGAACCTAACAGCCACAGCAGATATTCATATAGAAGCATTGGAAATGATTCTCCGGTATTAATTATAGTATTAACAAAGCTTCTCAACCAATACTACTCGCCTATAATGGTTTTCATACTCTTGGCAGAGAGGGGCCAGCTGTAGTGGCTAATTCACCATCTCGAACTCGGGCTTCATCTTTGACCATCATACGACCACTTGACCTCGTCAACATACACGTGGCACATTTATGGCACACAACGAAACAGCTGCAGAGTTTTACTTATTATTCCAAACCTCTACATTAACAACTCGAATCAACAAGCTCTCCTTCATTAATGAAGCCGCTACAAGATAGGAAGATTAAACCGTTATATAATCAGTTCAAAGACTCATCAAATCTATATTGTAACGTCCATCATTAAGAATAATAATGGTCATCAAACGGTCATATTATAAGACTTATAAATAAGGCCAGAAAATTATAGATGAAGGACGGATAAATCTTCACTCAGATACTCTATACAAAACTATTCGGAACATCCTTTATAATAGCTAACAATCTTCATTAAGATCTCTATCTATTTCTATATCCTCAAGAGAGGTCGTGGTTTTTAACCTATTCAAATGTTTTCCACGCTAAACTTTGTGTTAGTAGTTATTCATTGTTCACTAATGTTCTGATTATCGTTGGTGTAATGACTCAATTTAGATTACAAAATTAGGTTATTACAGTTGTAAACTTTGAGTTACAAAGTTCATTTTCTTAAACAATTAAATTTCTAGATAATCCACAAACACTGGATTGTTAAAGAGTACTTTTATGGAGATTTTTTTTGTTCTCCAACTTCCAAACTTGTACCTATTTTTTTCTCTGGGAGACTCATTTTTGGAATTTTGTGTGTGTATTTCTTATTACCAAAATATGTTATAGATGTGTATGTTTTTCCTCTAACCAAAACATGTGATAGAATGCCTACATTATTTCTCGGTTTGCCCAATGGAAAAAACCTTAAGAGAAGCAATCACCTCCATAAAATCAATAAAAGCAAACCCCATTGAGCTTTTTGTGATTGCCAACACTAAAGTGAAGTACATTAGTATAAAACTGCTTATTCCCAGAGACAGTATAGTCTAGAATTACTAATGTTAATGAAGTCTATTCTTGCCTTCTGCTAATAACTATATCATCTATAAGACTATACACATTACAATTAGCTCTATCAAAGCTAAATTATCCTAAAACACATTATAAAGCACGTGAATTCCAAAACATTACGAATGCAGCCCTACATAGAAATGATTACCCTAAGCATAACCCTTTTTTTTTTTTACTGTAGGGAACTATACTTCGATCTTACCTATATCAAGCTGTATCCAGTTTGAACTACCTCCAAGTTAGACTCACGCATTCTCGATATGACTTCTCCAGTCAACATTGCCACATACTCCACGAACTGATAATAAACGTGGGTCGAGCTCAAAATGAAAAACCCGAACAAGTCAAAGCCACCTGTCTCTTTCGAACTCAGCAGTTACTCAGTCAACCGCCACTAACCACATCGTTTGGAGAACGTACTCCAGTATGATGAAGAACTACAGAAAATGCTTATATAAAGAAAAAGTTTCAGAAGAGACAAGGACCAGAAAATTACTGGAGAAATCACTAGGAAAACTATATTTTCTAGATTCTCAAAAACTTTAAACTTCTTATTCACGAGATCAAGCATTTATAAGTTTAGAGATCACTTATAATAAGATATCAGCCTCAAGCAATAAAAGTCATTATAATAAAAACCCTCAACTCGAGGTCATAGTTTTTTTTACCTATTCAGAGGTTTTCCACCCTAAATCACGTGTCATTTTTTGCATTTTATTAATTTTAGTCACAGGTACATTGGTGTAAGAGCTAATTCCAAGCCACGAGCTCACAGAATTATGCCATTAGATTTGGCGCCGTCTGTGGGAAAAAAATCATTTCCGCGATATTCTTACTTATACATTTACTCTACTACAGATTTCAATCATGGTCACTTCCAAACGACCAGCAACCAGAATCCAGCACGGTCGTTTAGTTTAGCCGAAACAACTTACAGGGCTACGGGCGAATATCAACACTAAAACCGAGGAACGCAATGATCTCGAACGTCAATTAACTCTTGATCGAGAGCTCCGTGAGAAGGAGCTCGACGTCGATTGACAAGCTCGTTTGGTAGCGCTCAAACGACATGAAGAGAAAATAACAATAATGCAGACTGCCTTGCAGGCTCTGTAGAACACTCAGCAGGCTCCTCTAATACGAGATCACTATCAGGTGCCAGAAGCCACTCAAGTCGTTACGCGAGAAAAATTGGGACCTCAAGGAGCCACCAACAAAGCTATTTCTAGAAATATTCATAATGAACCTCAACCTTCCATTCATTTGGGGGTTGAGGTTTAGTCTAAAATTATCCAAGGTCGCCGATGTTCTATACGTTAAGAGGAAAAATAGAGACCTCAGCCTTCAGTTCCAGCACGAGATCGTTTGGGTGAAGGTACCAGTACTCAGAACCCACAACCTCCTCATCAAGCCACTCAACCGACCCGTCACAATCTCACACAAGAGCATATGGACTAGTGTATTAGGAGCTGATCGAAGCACAAGTTCTGGGCACTACCGATGACCTTACTAAGTTACAAGGAAGTCAAATTTTCAAAGAACTTTCAATATGGATATTCCGATAGGCTTCCATACTTTGAAAATTTATAAATACAAGGGTACCGATCCAATGGAGCACATTCAACAATACCGTAATTCATTGGGGTTGTACTCCAATCTCAACCATATTCTCTGCCGTCTGTTTACCACAAGTCTGCAGGAGGAACCACTCTGATGGATCCACTCTTTACCTGAAGACACAATATACACATTTGACCAGCAGCAGAAACAATTCATCAAGACGTATTCTCACAATAGAAGCAAAGAAGAAAATTTATATTCTCTTATTAGTCTCAAAAAGTCTCACGGAGAGAAGCATGAAGCATTTACAAATAAGTTCTTGGAGCTCGTGCGTAAAGTGGACAATCTCGATCATAAAATAGTTGTTACTGCTTTCACCAAGGTGCTCTAACTCGACTGTAAAGCCAAATAGCACATCTTCCTCAACAAACCTGCAGCCTTAGAGGATATAATCACCAAGGTCAGTAGTTACGTCGACCTAGAAAGGATGATGTCTGAAGGACGTAAATCTAATAAATCTTTCCTAGCCACGGAAGGTCCGTCTACAGATCAAAACACTGAACCGAAGGAGGATCAGGGTGACCAGATGAATGCCAAGGGAAATACCGGCTGCCCTCAAAATGGCGGAACACAATTTAAACCTATCCTCCCAAAAATGAATGTTCGAATCTCTATTATTTTTTCTAATCCTCTCAAAGGATAAACTCTACCATCTATCCCAACCATTGGAGCCAATCGAGAGCTGACCGTACTGCATGCATCATAAGGTAATCCATCATTCTACTGACAATTGTTATACTTTACAGAGGTTGCTCGTGTACATTTTCAAGGCGGGACGTATGTTCGTATAAATTGTCGACCTGGAATCATACAAGGATGACAACTATAAAAAGCAGCTTGAAGTTATCCAGGTCGAAGATCAACCTGAGGAGAAGCATCTCTGCCATATGCACCACATCAACATGATCGAGATCAATTAGATCACAAACTCTAATAGATTCAAGCGCATGAGGCTATCCGAATGCTGCGATCTCATGCCTCAAGACAAAGAAGTCAAACTTCTGTCTGAGTCGAGCAATTGCCAGCTTGGGAAATCATTCGAAGATTGCGATACAAGCTATGTTAAATTTCTACATCATGATGCATTAGTCTTAATACTCAAGATGAAGAAGTTTCTCATACACACGATGATGATTGATACTGGTAGCGGTATTGAGATTCTCTTTCAGAGTACTATCGACCAAATGGGTTTAGCCGATCAAGTCATTCAAAGTGGCACAAATATCAGTGGATTCAATGGTTTTAAAGAAGAGTAAGTAGGGAAGAACATCTTATCTATTACCGCAGAACCGGTCACAATCGACATAATCTTCTATGTGATAAACACCAAATCTCGTTATTTCGAGATTATAGGACGTTGCAGGATTCATAACATGGAAGCAATCGCTTCCACCAATCATCAGGCACTCTGCTTCAAATACAACGATGGTATATATGAGATCAGAGGTAGTCAAAAGATTTCTCAAGCTTACGAAAATACCGTCTTGGCAATTTTAGATACCTATGACAAGTTTGTTGCATAACAATTACAATAAGCTGAATACCCCAATGATCAAACTTCCAGGGAGGAGCCCACTGAATATATCAATATTGATGGACCTAACAAAGGTATTTTTATCGGTACTAAGCTGGTTCAACATGAAAAAGGCACTCTCATTCAGTTCTTACGACTGAATCGAGACGTTTTTGTGTGGCCTTTCGAAGAGATGCCTGGGTCGATCTGACCAAGGCATGTCATAAATTGGCCAGCAACATCCATGCTACAGCAGTCAAACAAAAATAACGATGCCTATCACTATGACTCCGAGATGAAGTTAACATGGAGATCGAGAAATTGATCAAAGTGGAATTCATTCGAGAAGCCAAGTATCCAGATTGGATATCCAACATCGTTGCTGTCCCAAAGAAGAATGGAAAAGTCTGAGTTTGTGTAGATTTTACCGATCTCAATAAACATACTCCAAAGGACAGTTTCCCTCTTCCCTACATTTGTTAGATCCTTGATTCTACAGCAGGTCATGAACACTAATCTATGATGGACACTACTTTGGGATACAATCAGTTTCCACTCTTGGATGAAGATTAAGAAAATACCACTTTTATCACTGAAAGATGACTTTACTGCTACAAAGTCATGCCCTTCGGACCCATGAACGCAGGCGCAACTTATTAATGATTGATAACTACTATGTTCAAAGCATATCTCGAGAAAGTCATGGAAGTTAACATTGACGATCTCTTGTTCAAGAGCGTACGGTCTATCAACCACATTTCAGATCTCAATACAAAATTCAACATTCTTTGATCTTATAGGACGCATCTCAATTTTGATAAGTATCAATTCGGAGTATATTCAGGTCATTTTCTAGGCCACCTCATCAGCAAGAAGGGGATTAAGGCCGATCTAGATCAGATTCAGGCTCTCCTCGATATGCCATCTCCGAAAATGACGAAAGATGTTCAGAAACTTGCCGACAAGATTATTGCTATCAACCATTTTATATTGAAATATTTAGACCGCGGTTGTTGGCTATTCCTATTACTCTGCGGTTGCACCAAGCGAGGAAAAGTTTAGCCAAATACTGAGATTCAATGGATATCAGAATGCGATGCAGCTTTTTCAGGATCTCAAAAATTATTTGGGGAAGTCTCCTATTATGAGCACCCCAATAGATAATGTGGAACTGATTATCTACCAAGAAGTTACAGATACTTCACTCAACTTGATTCTCATTCGACTTGAAGGAAAAATTGAGAAACCAGTCTACTTCATCAGCAAAGCCCTCACTCTAGCAGAAATGAGGTACCCTAAAATTCAGAAACTTCTTCTCACTCTTGTTTATACTTCACAGAAACTTAAGCATTACTTCCAAGCTCATTCAATCAAAGTCATGATAAATTGCCAACTTCGGAAGGTTTTGTCCATGGAAGAAAAAATAAAGAGAGTTCAACAATGGTCAGTTAGTTTGGGAGAATATGATATCAAGTTCGAACAGCGTTATTCCAAAAAGGGGCAGGCTGTTGCCAATTTTCTTACAGATTTTCTAGTGGAAGATCCCGAGTAGGAGGAGCACGATCCTAACCTTTCATAGGAAGCTACAGAAGATCCACCCCCCAAAGCATTAGACGAGCGAGCTGAATGGGTTACGAGGAAAGGGTGAAGACTTCTTACAGATGGATCAGCAGGACAAACAGGGTCAGGAATTGCAATCGCATTGATTATCCCTCCCAAAGACATAATTGAGAAATCAAGCTGCTTGGATTTTAAGGCCTCAAACAATGTCACCAAGTACGAAGCTCACATTCACGGACTCGATCTTGCTCTCGAGCTTGGCATCCCCCAACTCTCAGTTTACGCAGATTCACTACTCATCGTTCACTATTACTTTGAGCAATACAAGAGGAATGACAAGATGATTGAATACGCAGCCCTCATTACAGATAGGATGAGCAAGTTTACGCAAGCAACTCTCGATTATCTTCCTCGTGGAGAAAATAGACATACTGATTCCTTGGCATATTTAGCTGGGATCTTAGATACAGAAGCTCGATATCTCCAGATCAAAGTAATTTCAACCCCCAGTATTGATCATATTTTTGTATGCATGATCAACACTAGGGGCGATAAAGGGGGAGACAACGATTGGCAAAAGCCTTTATTAGTTTATCTCGGCATCAACAATAAATGTGCAAGACCACTTCCAGTAGATTCGAAGGAGCGTCGATAGCTGATAGACAACTAAAAGTGCTACACCAATTAAAACGGTACCTTATGTCGCCGTTAAGTAATGGGGCCTTACCTCAAGTACCTCTCCAAATAGAAAGTGGATGAGATGCTCCGTGATTTACATGAAGGGACTTGTAGTTCGCATGCCCCAGGTCGGCTACTGGAAAATAGAGCCATTACACAAAGAGTATTCTGGCCTGACATGCGCAAGCATGGAGAAGAGTACTCATGCAAATATAATGCATGTCAGCAACATGGAAAGATGATTCGTGCCCCTGTGCTCGAACTCCATGCAAGAAAGGTGTTTTGGCCATTCAAAAGATGGGCATTCAATCTTTTCGGTGAATTTCGTAATTCTCCAGGTAACCGCTGCCACCTACTTGGAGCTACCGATTATTTTACAATATGGCTAGAAGCAGTTCTACTCTGTCAAGCCAGAGAAGAAGAGGTCATCTCTTTTATCAGGGAAAACATCATCACTCGGCTTGGGTGCCCCCACTTAATGATCCCCAATTTGTTGGAGAAAAAGTCATAGCTTTTCTCAACTAGCACAACATCATTAACTCTCCATCCAATCCCTACTAGTCTCAAGACAATGGCCAAGCCAAAATTACCAATAAAACCATTGTGGATGGACTCAAGAAAAGGCTATACTCGCAGAAAAAAGGAAATTGGGTTCGGGAACTTCCTCATGTCTTATGGGCATATCGTACCACTCTACGTCCGTCGATATGCTGTACTCCCTTCCTCCTTTCTTATGGCACTGAGGCCATCATTCCCTTCGAATATCATTAACCAGCCAAAGATTGCGAGATAACTAATGAGGAAAATGAGTTTGAATTGTCTTACAACCTCAATTAGATTTATGAAACCAGGGAACGCACCCTCGCTTACCTAGGCCGATATCACCATATGTTGGCCAGTTTGTACAATAAATGAGTCAGAAGTTGTACCTTCCAAATCAATGATCTCACCCTTTGAGAAATACCTCAATACCTTAAAGAGCCTTATGCCGGGAAACTAGTAGACAATTGGGAGGGTCCATTCCTTATCACAGGTTTCTTAGGCCTGAGATCATATTACCCCATGACAGAAGAGGGAGTCGACATTTCGAGTCCTTGCAACACTAGCGACTGAAACGATACTATCGTTAAGTCCCTCACTACTCCATTCCAGTTTCTCCCCTTTTTATTCCAAAATTTAGATTTCCATCTCCATTTAATGTACATTCTTTTTCGGAAATCAATACAAGTTTTTCTCTAATACATATCTTTACTTCGTAGATAATACATAGATTAAATCATAGATGATACTAGCTTTCAATCGATATCATACCAAATCAAGGATAGCACTTCGTTTGGTTGACTCTACTAAATCTTCTGAGATTTAAACAAAGGTAATACTTGTTTTCAATCGAGGGACTCTACTATACATAAGATAAAGCAAAGGTAAAACTAGCTTTCATCTCTTTCAATATGTCTGTGATATCATACCAGTTAAATTAAGGATAATACTTGATTTGGCTGACTTTACTAAATCTTCTGAGATGAAAACAAGGTAGCACTTGTTTTCAATCTAGAGACTCTACCAGACATAAGATAAAGTAAAGGTAAAACTAGTTTTTTTCTCTTTCAATATGTCTGCGGCATTCTACCAGTTAAATTTAGGTTACGCCTGGTTTGACTGACTCTATTCAACTATGAGATTGAAACGAAGGTGATACTAGTTTTTAATCGAAGAGCTCAACCAGATATAAGATAAAGCAAAGGTAAAAATAACTTTCATCTCTCAACATGTCTGCCAAACATTTTTTTTTTTCAGGTTTACATACAACCACTATAATGGATTCTGTTATGCTGTTGGGATGTCAGCTACGCTTTCCCCTACAGCAGAAGGTCGACTAGCCATAAATTATCTAGCTTGAGCAATCATAACAATCCTTCCCTGCCCTATCAATTTAGCAGGTCTAGGGCATAGATCCGTCCCTATGGAACTCATATAATTTCCTCAATTTTTATCAGCCTTACAGATACATCCTTTTTCTGACATACAGTTAAATAAAGTATCTCTCTCTACTCAAGTCTTTTTACCTCTTCTACAAAATAAGCAATCACCGCCCTCAGAAGATCTGAATTCGAGGACTAAGTTACAACTGAGTGAGATAAAATTTTCCTTGACCTATGAAGGCGATCTTCTAACCTCTTATACCGTGTTCTTTGACTCTCCATTTCTATATCTATTCGATCTGTAAAAGCAATGTTCTCTGCAAAAATTTTATCAGCTTTAGCTGACTCAACTTGATTAGTCGCCCCCAAATCAACCACCTAAGGGCGAAGCTCATCAATTTTCCTGTTCAATTCTTCTACATTCGGAGTCTTCTGTAATAATTCATCTTTTTACTGTATCAAAATATCCTTCCCTCTAATAGTCAGCCCTAGAGTTTGTTCCTTGGAAGAGCAGTATCTAGCATCTTTTAGCACTCCCTTAACTTCTTATTCCCCTTTTGCACATGACCTTGGACTCGAGCCACATCTCCCTCCAAATCTCTTATTCGAGCTGACAGACTAATGACATCACCTTGAACAAGGGAAACCTTGGACTTATTTTTGCTCGTCCTAGAACGCTCCCCAGCTTTGGCAATCCTGGCATGCCAGTTGGCCTGCGTCAATTAAGCCTTCAGTTGTGCCACCCTTTCATTCAACTTATTGCATTTTCGTTGAACCATCCGAAATTCTATATCCTTAGCAGGTAAGGTTGTAGACAGTTGGTCAACTGCAACTTCAGATGCAAATAGATCGTCTTGAGCTCTATTTAGCTCATTATCTTTATTGACCAATCTCTTGTTCAATCGATCCAGCTTGCTCATGCTATTGGCTAGATCAGTTCGAATATTTTCTTGATTGTTCATTTTCTTGATCAAATCAATTTTTTAACCAGCCACTGACCGATTTAAAGCTTCCACTGATCTTTCTAGAGCCTGTATACGGTATTGGGCCATCCCAGCCTCCCTACGCTTTACCGTCAACACATCATTCTGGCTTTTAAGTTTCACGGCATGCTCTTTCAACTCCTCTAGCTCGTTTTTCCCTTTCTCAATTTCCACATCCTTCTCCTCAATCTTCCGAGTTAGGTCAACAATAATCTGTGTTGCCTCGACAAACTTGAAGTGTACCTTCACATATGATCTTCTCTATCTTCATTCGCCTCTCTCATCCTATCAAAACTCCTCTGCACATTCTTGGTTACCTTGGCGAGCGTCATCTTCGCGCAAGCGAGCTAAGTCCAATTCGACCTGCACATGATAGTTACATTATATCAAGTTCAATTCAGAACACTCAATCACTACATATGACTCATTACTAACAAGATATCTATTTTTTGACATCTAAAGAAGCTACTTCTAAACTTAAGATCGAAGTACAATCTAAGGTGGATGCTCCATAAAACATAGTTCCAAGTCTAAGGTACATTTTCTCTATATTTTAGTTTGTCAATTTGTTTTTAAAATATCCTTGTGTCCACCATTCCAGTGCCATTTGCCCCTAAATCGGTAATGGTTTTTCGGTCGATCTCTACGCTCTATTTATTATTTTGTAGCTTTATACTAATGAAGCATACAAGTCAAATATTTCTTGCTCTGTTCTAACGTGTAGCTCCACTTGGGAAGATAGTAGGGATACTGAGGTCTCCCTCTCTATAGTAAGATCAGCCTCTAAATCTTTTATTCTGAGGCGTATGTCCTTAAGTTCCTACACAAGGTTTACGAAAGCATCTTAGCCTACAGAATTCTACGCAACAAAATATATCCAATCAGTTTACAAACATTTCTAAATATTCATACAATCACAATACTATCACACTTCCCTACCTTCTCATTTTCCAACTCTAGGTGTTCGATGTCATCCCCTTGGTTGTCTCTCACTATCTAAAGATACACATCATATAACCAATCTACAATGCCAACAGCAACACCTTTAGTCTCTTCATCTTCCTCCGCTTCCACATAGGTGTCGACCCTAATGTCATCAACCTCATCTTCAGAATATCCTTTGGACATAAGGTGATACCCAAGCCTGTAATACATAGCTACCACCTCCTCCAAGTCCACTCTCGCCTCTGCCTGAAGCTTGTTGATCTCTACTACTTGGGAAGCCTTCAGGGCCTCCAGCTTCTTCCCCTCCTTGCACAAATCATATTTCAATCGAGATACGTTCCTTTCGAGCTAGACCTTCTTCCTCTTCATCTCAGCTCTCTCCTCCTCGACCCCGAGACATATTCCCTTCATCAGCCAAGCAGCCTGTAAAAATCAAATAGAATTGACCTTACTGATTAACTCGAATTATAATACAAAATCCATCACAATAGGTATTCGAGTATATGAACAAACCATTCTGCTCATCTCTTCCTCCCTATGGAGAGCTGCCAACCTGGCTCTTTCCTCCACCTCTTTCCAATCATCTTCCATAGGTTGATCTTCTATGACCTTCACCCCCAACATTTTAGAAGGTTCAAGCCATCCCTTTTTTTCCCTTTCCACAGCCTCACCATTTCTCGTGGTCCCAGAAGCAGGACACTTCAGTATTTTCTTTTTTGGGAGCGTTCGAGCTAATTTTCTCTACGTAATGGACTCAGGTAACCTTGTACAGTCCACTCCAGGGGCCTTAAACAAGTTCGCTCTCTTTTCCCCATCAGTCCCTTTCTTCTTGCTACTGTCAATGTTAGTCATTAGCCTTATCGACTGAGATTTCAAAGCTTTTTCAACTTGGCTGTTAACATGTTTTTCCTACTAATGCCAAGATTTTCCAGTACAGCCTCAAGTTTTGTCTCCTCTTGAGCAACTATATCCAACAATAACACTTTATTCATCACCTGTGATTTAGGACCTATCATACACAAAACATTAACATCAACGAGCATCGTACAATTTCAACTATCAATCTCATATATTTTACATTTTTATACTTACTGTGTTTTATAGTTCTAAACATGGGTTCTTCATCATCTCTCTGAAAGCAATCACCCTTCACCCATATCACATTATCATTCCACGGTCAACCTGCTGAGTTCAGATCAAAGAAGTGAAGTCGAGTTGAGCTCGCACATAAATATGCCATTCTACTTACAGAATAGTTTTTTACACCATAAAACTGCAACACATGCTCAGACAATATCCTTCTCCTTATCCCATATCCTTCCCACCATGTATTCAAAGATTCACAAATGCTTATCACCTCCCACATGTTCCCGTTTATCTGAATGAGACATTCCCCGATGAGATTCATAAACCCTTTTGCCAGATTGTTAAGAAGAAGACTCAACCCATACTCCAGCTGGGACAGGTAGCATAAAAAACCTTCTGAAAGTTCACTATGAACATTCTCATGTAAATACTCCAAAGAGATCGATTCCTCTATACCCTATCCCTTTTATCCTTCCCCAAATCATCCAGCAGATAAAAATATTTATCTCTAGTTGCTACAGTACAACTCCTAAATCTCCTAAATCGCCTACCGGCATAATCTATAATGTTACCCCATCTACCTCCTATAGAAGCCCTGACATTACAAAACTCTCTAAATGCATCGAAACGAGGAAGATTGGATACTAATCTTCTAGAAAAATCTTGAAATTGATGAGCACCTACTTCTTCCTCACTTTCAGGCATTCTAATCTCAGACTCAATCGACCAACCAGAGGTCGATGCTTCACTTATAGGGAAACTCCTCATATCAACTACACAATACTTCTAACGTCCGACCTACACATAGGTCAAGGTATCTATCATTATCTTTTAATATACGTCAACCACATTCAAATTTCTTTCATATATCATATAACAAGCAGATTTTTATAGATTACTATAAATAGTAAATTATCACTTTTCATAGCAATACAAAATGATCTTCAAAAACACAAATACACATCAGATATCCTCTACTAACCTTCTATGTCAGAGTATGAATCTGAGGCAGTGCTGAATTATTCCCTCACCACGCTACTGTACAGCCACCTTTACGACTTAGTTTTAATGACTCTATCACGCTTTGACTGATGATTCCTTTCACTTAAATCTCAACAAGTTTCTGTGCTATTTTTGCCTCTCCTCTTTTTTCCTCTCTCACAACTTTTCAAGTTTTCAGAAGTTGAAAAATGTTTGATTAAGGAAGATGTAGCAGTATTTGGATTTTTTCTTCTAATTATTGGCAGTTATTGAGCCTCACACGAGCTATCCTTGGTTCTAGACCGATGCATCCCTACCACTATCCATGTCAGACGTCTTGCACCTTTTCGATAAAAATGCCTTACCATCATTGCCCATTCCCTGATATTTTAATCTATTTTTATCTCTCTTTTCCAAATTTCCCACTGACCTCACCACGCTCATGATGACTCATTCTTACACGCAATCGGGTTTTCACAACTTTTGTACAAGGGATAAAATTAGAAACTCCCTGCTTTTTCTGCACGTACTTCTTCTTCTACTCTTATACCAGCAATGACGTCATTTCCAAAGCACTCATAACAAAATTTCAAATGATGATTTTTAAATTCATTTTTCACAACAGTCACAAATAGTAATCACAAAAATAGAGGATCTATCCAATAATTTTTTTTCTTCAAATTATTCAAAATCAAACAGTTACATACATTCTTTCACCCTCTTTTTATATCTACTCTGTTCACCTCACATATAGTTACATCTAAAACAGCCTTGATGACCAGAGGAACCATATCCAATAAGTAAACATACAATGATCCTCGCATCCTCAAAATCGATCTCTTCTTCAGCAATCAATCCCACCACCTCTTCTTGATCTGAAGGATCCACCACCAGTTCACGAAAGGGCCCCTCATAGAAAAAATGTGCATACTCAAGTTCCCTGCCCATTGAATCTTAACTCAGCATTATAATCCAACAGTCCAAAAATTATTTCCCGTACTTCAAAGATCTTTATCGCCAATTGTCCTTTAGCGACATAACGGATTCTTTCGGATCGAGTCCACACCATTCTTATCACTTCCCCCAGATTTAGAATTTATTATACTCTTATTTATGCATTTTTATTACCAATTCCCGCAACTCATAATATTATCCTTTTATCCCATAACAGAAATCCCATATCTTGAGAAAAATTATTTGAACATATATCTTCCTATCGAGCTCAATCATTCTAGATTGTTACGGATTAAACTTATTATTTCAAGATCTAATTTTCAAAGCCAACCTCAACGAGATCGATTCTACATTCTAAAACTCCTGCAATTTTTTTATCTCCCATATTTTAAGCACACAGGTCGAATCACATTTAACAGCTATACACATTTCTTCATTTTTCTAAGCAAATGTATAACAGTTTGATTATTATAAATATTTTACTTTCTGCCCTCATACATTTTATTTTATACAATATTCGACAGTCTTCAGATCATACAGCTCAATTTCTAAAGTTATTCTATTTCTATATTTTACAGTTCCATATTTTTCAAGTACTTTTACAGCTAGCAAGTCTTTCAAGCACTCCGAAGTGTCAAATCCTTTAGTTAGCTCTACTTCAGTGATCTTTCACCCTGATGGAAAGCAGACATTGGAAACAGCGAGTATCCTCCCTCCCATGAGTTTTCTCGAAGTCTAGACAAACTTTAAATGAAAATTTTAAAAGTAGGAGACTCAGTGCTTGAACTAGCCTTTCAAACTTAAGATCTTCTCAGCGCCAAGTGGCGATGGAAATACAGAAGCAGACATCTATTCTCTGTCTTCCTCCTCCACTATCATCACCACCCCTAATATAGCCACCACCTCCTCAGAGTTGGTAGAGATGAAGAGGGCCCAACCTTAGAATCTATTGTGATGCAAGACATCAGTGCAACTGCACCGCAGTTACGCCAATCCTTGTATATGTCTCCCCAACCCTATCTTCCGCAAGGATGCCGAGACAAGCCCAACGTTGCTCGCCTATTAAGACAACCTGGTAAAACCACCATCTACAGTAAAACTTCTCCTCAGCTTTAACCACTTCATTTCTGATACTCCTTATTACATCGGAGGAACAGGAGCAGAAATAGAATTCTCCAAGGACTGATCCATAAAAAATTTCAACTTTAACCTCTGCATTTTAGAAGCAATTCTCTCTTCAAGAACCATCCTACGAGTCTTCACCATCTTCAAAACTTGTAGAGAATTTTGAATTATAACAAGCGTACTTTGCTACAAAACTCGGTACAAGTACTATTTATATAACCCTACATTTATTATGCAGGAACGTTTCCCCATACGTCATCATTACATACAAACGAGACTCTACAAACCCTAACCGTCACATGGATCAATATTTTCATCAATATTCAATGCACGTACATCCCCCTTTGACACGCGCATTTTTTATACAGTCAACGCCATCATTACTTCCTTCATATTCAAATTCCTAACCCGAATAACCATATATCCAAATTCTTTCTCAACCAAAGCCACTCGTGACTTTGGTAGCGAGGGGGCGATTGTGGGGGCTATCCCTCTATGTTACCAAAATTGAGCTATATCCAGTTCGAACTACCTCCATGTCAGACTTACAAATTCTCCAAATGACTTCTCCAATCAACATTGCCACATACTCCACGAACTGATAAAAAATGTGGGTCGAGCTCAAACCAAAAAACCTAAATAAATTAAAGCCACCTGTCTTTCTCAAAATCAACAGTTACTCAGTCAACCGCCACTAACCACACCATTCGGAGAATGTGCTCCAGCATGATGAAAAATTGTGAAAAAGGCCTATATAAAGAAAAAGTTTCAGAAAAGGCAATGACCAAAAAATTATAGGAAAAATCATAAGGAAAATTATATTTTCTAGATTCTCAAAAACCTTAAGCTTCTTATTCACAAGGTCAAACATTTCTAAGTCTAGAGATCATTTGTAATAAGATATCAGCCTCAAGCAATAAATGTCACTATTACAAAAATCATCAACCCGGGGTTGTTGCTTTTAACCTATTCATAGGCCTTTCACGCTAAACACCTGTGTCATTTTTTGTTCTCAATTTGATTTTATCATAGATACATTGGCGTAAGAGCTAATTCCAGACCACTTCAAGCTCACAGAATTAGGCCATTACAGTTACTATTATCAAATTAAATTACTGTTTAAATACAAATTTAAATGAAACCGCGTTTATTTAATTGATATGAATACAAACAGGGTTATTCTTTTCTAGTTCATTTACTTCATTCTAAAAGAATTAAGCATCTTAGATTTATTATTACCCTTTCTTGTACCACTTCTCTTCTTAATGCATGTGGCAGTTGAAGTTAAGTCAAAAAAAGTACCTCCTAAATTATAAACAAATCTTTTAATAGAGAGTATATATTATCAGGTAATATGGAACTCAATAGAGGCTATAAACGATAAAGGTTACCGAAGACCTGGTTTTCATGAATTATGTTGCTATGTGGTTGTAATCACCCTGAGTGCATCAGGGGGCTAATTTGGGATTGTGTGTTTATATGATTGGATGTGCTTTGGTTGCTCCTATCTGGGTCGATGCAAGCTGCCGCTGGGTCTGAGTTTCTAAACAAACCAAAGTAGTTCCTCGTGACTAGTTGTACGTCAGATGTAAAGCCGCCATAACTATGGTATATGGTTTATGTTCTCATACATTTGTGAATTCTCCTTTAAAGCATTAGCTTATGTGAGGATGCCCTATTTTCTATTTGAATAGTCTATCCGATCATAGCAAAGTTGGTTCAGGCTGACTCAATGTTAGTTCCAATAAGTCACTCAAAAAATTGATTCTTTGAATACATCTTGGGTTTTGTTCAAATAGAAAAGGTTTATTCTAACAGAAAATTTGTCTGTTTGAATAGACATTGATAAAACATAATTTCGAGATTGTATTAAAGCCACTTGTTTGCCTTGAGATCTGAGTGATTGTATTGGTCTCTCCCAAGTAAAGAAGGGGAGTTAGGTTTTTTATGAGCCACCATTGGTGAGATCTTTTAGAGAGGAATTCCTAAGAGAAAACCCTTTAATTGATTTGTGAGATTATAACCTTGGATCTTGGATCTTGAAGAAACTCTATCTCTATTGTATGGTAGATCTGGGCAATTGCAGAACCACCTTAAACCTTGTGTTTGATTGTTGTTGTGTATTCCCTTTGTTGGTTTGTTGTTTGTTTATGCCCTAACCAAATTGATTAGAGTTTGGCTTGCGACTCAACAATTGATATCAGAACGAGGTTGTATCCTTGGTGGTGTATAGAATTAAGGTAACATCAACTTATCTAAATTTTATTTGGGTTTTTGATTTCGTTTAGTGTATGAAAATTCAGGGAACCATGGTTGAAGGAGATGAACCAAGTTCTTCATGCAGTACGAGTCAATCAGTGGCTAAGCAGAATACAACGGTGATGTTTAGCAACGCAAAGATAGAAGTTAAGAAATACAATGGCACCAATAACTTTGGTATGTGGTGATGCAAGGTTATTGATGCGCTAAGTCAACTAGACTTAGATCAATTCTTGGAAGATAATCCAGATGAGGTAGAGGAGAGTGTTTGGAAGAAGATGAATAAGAGGGCTTGTGGTCAAATTTTCTCATGTCTTGCTCACGATATAAAATACCATGCAATGAATGAAACCTCGGCAAAGGAAATTTAGAGGATTCTGGAGGAGAAGTATTTGGTGAAGAACATCCAAAATTGACTCCATCTGAAGAAGAAGTTTTATCGCTTCGCGATGAGACAAACAATTTCTATGTCGGAGTACTTAAATGATTTGACAAAATTATTAGCTGACTTGGCAAATCTAGAAGAAATTGTTGGCGATGAAGATAAAATACTTTTGTTCTTGAACTCACTTACCAAAGAATTTGACCATTTTGTTATGATGATAACGTACGAGAAGAGCTCATTCCAATACTCTGATGTGACTATGGCGGTTGTAAACCATGAGTACCGGAGGAAGGAAAAACGTGAGTCCGAGGAGATAACTTCCAAGGTATTTGCAGTAGCCTACTCGTATCCTTCGACAGACGGCCAAAGCCTACTTCATAGCCTACTCGAATGTATCGAGGCCCACTCAATCCCTAAAATAGGCTCCCCAGAGATTCCCCAGAAGCAAACTTTCGACACCAGACAAAGCTTCGGGGACAGATCAATACATTGCAGCAGATATCCTTCGACCATATTTACATATGGTCGAAGTATGACAAGACAGACAGCGCCAGCCTACCAGACAAAGCTTCGAGAACGGATTCACATCCTACAGTAGAAACCCTTCGACCTCACTAACACACGGTCGAAGCAAAATAAGACAGATAACTACTTCCTCAGATAAGACAACGCATTGATTGACCTGTGCATCTACAGTGACAGGACAAACCACCACACCGATCAGAGCCATCACCAATAAATGCAGCAGTAACAGTACTGACAAGACTGACGCCTATAACTCGCCAGGGTTTTCTGACAGTGTAATCATGTAACCCAGACCTACACTTTGTGAATCAGTTCTCTATGTTTCTATAAATAGAGGAGAGGGGGAAACCAAGCAGGGGTTAGAAAAATTGCCTCCAGCCTCTTGTATTTTACCTTCGACCACCCTGTACTCGAACCCTACTATTTACTCTTCAGTAATATAATCTGTCTTAAAAATCCTCATCAGAGTTCATGGAGAGTCACATTCGGACCTTTACGCAAGTATTTGTCTTTAGATAGATCTTATTTTAGGCCAATTGCTTGTATCCTCTGACTGAAGATCAATTTTACATTGTGAGAACTAACTCCCCCTCTGAACGAAGTTAACTCCCTACAACTGGCATCGTCTGTGCTTCCCACCCTACCAATCTCCCTTCCTATTTCACCTCTTTTTATTTTCCACTTCAGCAGATTACCCTCAATGCCACCCAGACATTCCATCGATGGAGTCGCTGCCCAAATAGCCTTATTATCTCAATAAGTCACTCAGGCAGAGGAGCGCCACCGAAACCAACTGAATTAGGAGTGAGAAAGCAACCGTTTGGCATTTGAAACAAAATGGAATCGCCGTCTCGATGAAGAAAACAGACAAAACCGAGCAATAGATGACCTGCGCAACACCGTTTGAGAACTACAAAGATTACAGCCCTTGGAACCCGCTCGTCCGTCCCAGGCTCCCCACCCATCGTGTGTATCTGCTCGCACCCGCCTAGGCCCTCCACAAAACCTCAAGCTACCCCCAGCTAATACCAAGGATGAACGTATTCCCCGTACCATTCCCCCAACCGACTCTATCCACCTCAGGATTCATCCCACAGAAGACTCTTCTGACTCAACCTTTCGCTCCTCCAGAAACCCCAGACGCTGTCCTGCTCGAGAACGTCTCAGGGAACGCAATACTGATTTTATACCACATACTCGACCCAACAACCTTCAACTTCATCAATCTCCCCTCCATCCTGCATAAGTTATACAACAGGACTTTGACCAAAAAATGCAGCCAGCAATTCGCATTACCGCAATTCCAGCTACCGACTCTTGGAGCCACCTCAATAACCCGATCTGCCCTAAACTTTTGGCTATCGAAATACCCTCTAACTTTTGTGCTCCCATACTCAGTAAATATCGTAACACAGACCCTAAATCCCACATCCTCGAATTCCAAAATGCCCTGAGCCTCTACTCTACAGCTGACTACCTACTATGTCGCCTTTTTCCAACAAGCCTTACCGATAATCTCCTTCGTTGGTACCACAATCTCCCAAATGGCTCGATTCGTAGCTTCGAGCAACTTTCACAACTTTTCATTGCCCAGTTTGCCTTCAATCTAAAAAAATCCAGCAGTGAGACCCCCGAAGCCTTTACCAGAAGATTCTTCGACGAATCTTGGAAAATAGAGAATCTCGACTGCTCGAATGCCATTTTGGCATATTCGAATGCCCAGCCCGACCACAGCCGAGTAAAAGAGCACCTAGTCCTCTACAAACCAAAAACACTCGAAGAGATGCTCTCGAAGGTTAACGGCTATATCGATCTCGAGCGCCTTCAAGAGTCCCGCAAACAGAGCCAGCCTTCGCAGACAACAAATTTCAATAAACCTCGGCAGCACACCCACTCTGGTTCCATACCCCTGATCGCTCATGTCTCACAGGCGACTGAGAGCCGCAAACACCCCATCATTGATAACAGCATTGAAGCTCGCAAGAAGCGGCCAAGGCTTGTTTTACCTGCACTCACTATCCCCCTCAGCATCCTTTTACCAAATATACAGGCAGACCCCATTTGGCATATCCCTTTCCCCATCGAAGTCAGACCAGGCGAACCTTACTGCACAAACCATAAGTGCAACTGTCACCATACCAATAAATGCTTCGTCCTTTAGGGCTCTCTTGAACTTATCTTCAGAGCAGGACGTTTGCACCAGTATATTACCGATCTACCAAGCTACCTCGATGGGTCCTACCTCAAATCCCTATCCACCCCTACTACTGACCCAGCCGAGGTGCACATCTACAGAGTCAAGCTCATTGAAGTCAACAACATAGATAGTAGACTTTGCAAGAGCAAACGAAAGTGCATCGAAGAATGTTATAAGCTTACTTATCAGGAGAAATTTCCTACCCTTCTGCCAGAATCAAGCTCTCACCCATGACTCGAAGGCATTTCTTTCATCGGCTGTGGCACCTCACATGTTCGTTTCCCTCATTCCGATCCATTAGTTATCATGATTAAGATCGAGAACCTTGTCCTCCATACAATGCTCATAGATACTTGGAGCGCAGCTGATGTCCTCTTTCTCCAAACAATCCAAACCATGAAGAAGATAGACCTCATAACCGCTGCCAACATCGAACTCAAAGGTTTCAATGGATTAACAAAAGTCCCTGTTGGCCGTATCAGTCTACCCACCACTACAGGTCCTATTACCCTTCAAACCAACTTCATAGCCAATGACAAGAAGTCTGAATACCTCAGTATACTCGAACGAGATTGGCTTCACGCCATGCGAGCTATACCCTCGACCTATGATCAGACCCTTCGATTCAGCAATCATGAGGGTACTTGGAATTTGAAAGGATCTCAATGCCTTGCCCGCTCATGCGAGCACCCAGAGATCTACAAAACACTTAAACTTGTCAGCCGCCCATAGCAATCACAACATCTTTCTATCCCTTCGACTTCGACAGATACCACCCAACCCATCAAACCCACTGTTGATATCAAACTCGACGGCCCTGGTCAAGGTATATTTATTGGAACCCTCCTAAATGAGTCAGAATGCCACGAACTTTCCGAGTTCCTTCGAGCAAATAAAGATATCTTCGCCTAGACATTTCAAGAAATGCCTGGTGTCAACCCCAACCTGGCCTACCACCATCTCGATCTCATACCCTATTCTATAGCAGTAAAAAAAGAAGCGTACACTCGCACCACGACTTTGAGACGCTGTGAACCTTGAAGTTGACAAGCTCATAGCTGCTTGATTTATCAGTGAAGTAAAGTACGCGGACTGGATATCGAACATTGTGGCAGTGCCTAAGAAGAATAGCAAGATTAGAATCTGCGTCGACTTCACAGACCTCAACAAGCACACTCAGAAGGATAGTTTCCCCCTCCCAACTATCTCAGTACTCCTCGACACCACTGCTGGACACGAACGCCTATTTATGATGGATGCAGCTTCAGGTTACAATCAGGTACCCCCCTTCCCTGATGATCATCTTAAAACTTCATTTATAACTGAACAAGGCCTTTACTGTTTCAATGTTATGCCCCTCGGCCTTAAAAATGCCGGTACCATCTACCAACGCCTTGTCATATACATGTTCAAACCCATGCTTGGCAAATCTGTCGAAGTCTACATCGACGATATGTTATGCAAGAGCCTTCAGAAAAACATTTATATCCAAGACCTCTCAGAAATCTTCTCAATTCTCCGCACGTATAATATGAAACTCAACCCAGATAAGTGCCAATTTGGCATGTCATCCGGAAAAATTTTGGGTCACCTTATTAGTAAATGCAGGATCGAGATTAACCCCACCCACATTCGAGCCCTCATAGACATGCGTTCGCCCCAAACCAAGAAAGATGTCTAAAAAGTGGCGGGCAGGATAGCTGCCCTCAATCGCTTTATTTATAAATCTTCAGATCGGTGTGCCTGGCTCTTTTCCCTCCTGCGCGATCAAGGCGTCCACAAAGCAAAAAAGAAAAAAAATCCCGAGATCGACTGGACCCCTGAGTGTGAACAAGCCTTCCTTGAAATTAAAAGTTATCTTGGCCGTCCACCAATCATCAGCATACCTATCGAAGGAGAAATACTTTCTTTATACCTTGCTGCCGCAGAAACTTCTCTCAGTTCAGTATTCATTCGACTTGATTCCAACATCAAAAAACTTGTATATTTCATCAGCAAAACCCTAACACCCGCAGAAACTCGATATGCAAAACTCGAGCGTTTACTCCTCACACTTGTCTATTCAGTCCGAAAGCTCAAAAAATATTTTTAGACCCATCCCATCCGTGTCATTGCTAATTATCCCCTTTGAGAAGTACTCAGGAAAAAAGAAAAATCCAGACGAGTACAACAGTGGTCTGTATATCTTGGCGAACACGACATCACCTTCGAGAAGCAAATATCTCAGAAAGGCTAAGCAGTAGTAGACTTTCTAACTGACTTCACGGTAGAAGATGTTGATTGTGAAGAACATGAAGGCAATTTATCAGAAGACCAACCCAAAATAGTAGATCCCTAGGACCCCCTTGCTGGTTGGCGTTTATTCATTGACAGATCAGCAGGACCCAATGGTTCAAGAATTGGTATTGTCTTGGTAACACCCACTAATGATCGTATAGAAAAAGCTGTCAAACTTGCCTTCGAATGTTCTAATAACAAAGCAGAGTATGAAGCCTTGATCCACGGCCTCAACCTCGTATTCGACCTCGACATTCCCAAACTTGCAGTCTTTACAGATTCCCAACTTATTCAGAGACACTACACAAGAGAAAACCAAGCTAACGGTCGCATGGCTGATTACGCTCATTTTGTGCCACATCGCATGGACGGGTTCCTCGAAAAATCCACAATCACACATTATCCTCGAGGAGAAAATAGACATGCAGATGCCTTCGCCTACATAGAAGCTATGTTCGGGCAATCAGAATCTCGGACACTCCATATCGAAGTACTCGAACGCCCAAGTATCGACCAGATAGAAATTAATACCATCAATACTGGGGGCGAGAGTCACGATCCAGACGATTGGCGGACACCGATTCTTCACTACCTCAACAACGCCACCCTCCCAGATGATCCCAAAGTCAAACGGCTCTTGCAAGAAAACTGCCACAGATATACTATCTATAAAAACCAACTATATCAAAAATCCCCAAATGGTTTCCTTTTTCGATACATATCCAAAGCAAAAGACTCTCAAATCTTAGCCGAACTTCATGAAGAAACTTGCGGTGCTCATACTGCTGGTCATTATATGGCCCTTCGAGCTGTTACCCAAGGATTATTTTGGCCCGATATGAAAAAACAAGCTTCAGACTATGCAAAACAATATGACAAATGCCAGCGTCACGCTCACGACATCCATTGCCCCTCTCGAGACCTCCATTTCAGTCAAGTGTCTTGGCCATTTAAAAGATGGGCCATCGATCTCATTGGACCCTTCCCAAAAGCCTCGGGTAACAGAGAAAACATCCTCGTCGCAACCGATTACATTACTAAATGGGTCAAAGTTGTTCCTCTTTGCCGAACCAGAGAAGAAGAAGTTATCAAATTTTTATGGGAAAACATCATCACTTACTTCGGCTGCCCCCATATGATTCGATGCGAAAATGGTCCCCAATTCGTTGGTAGTAAAGTCAGAAACTTCCTGAAAAGACAAAACATCATTCTCCTACCCTTAACACCTTACTATCCCGAGGGTAACAGTCAAGTCGAAGCAATCAACAAAATTCTCAACTATCTTAAGAAGAGAGTCGATGCAAAGAAAGGACGATGGGTTCAAGAGTTACAATACGTTATCTGGGCCTATCGCACAATACCAAGAAAGTCAACAGGATGCACCCCTTTCCTCCTGACATATGGGACCAAAGCTGTACTACCAACTCAATTCGAAGTACCCACCCGAGGCCCTAACCTCCCAGACGAAGATAATGAGTTCAAACTTGCGTGCAACATGTTATGGATCAATGAGACCAGAGACCGAGCTATCGCCAACCTTGGCCGCTACCACACTTTACTTCAAAAATCCTACAATATGAGAGTTCTACCAAGAAGGTTCAACATTGGAGATCTAGTACTTTGACATATCAATCAATCTTCAAAACCTCAGAATGCCAGCAAGTTAGCCGAATCTTGGGAAGGACCCTGCGTCGTCTATGATAAAACGGGCATGGGTTCTTATTACTTAATAACGGAAGATGAAGAGCCTCTATCAAACCCATGGAATACAATGCAGGTGGTCTCCTATAATAAGCCTTATCTCCAATCAAGTGCAACTAATGTAATCCAGCATATTCAATAAACAAGATTGTTCCACCCAGACTTCGTCTCCATTTCTATTTTATATTTCTTGGTTTAACTTAGGTATCATGTCCAACTTCGTCTCGACTGATACTTAGGGGCGGCCATGAATTGTTCAAGTCTCCAATTTTGAGCAAACTCGAGGGGCAAGGAAGGTCGAAAGACCGAACCCTCGGGGATGCATTGGGGGCAATCAAATATTGCTTCGCTGTGGCTTAGGCCTTTGAAGTCCAGTCCTTTTCTTGGTTGAACCAATGTATCATGTCCACCCTCGCCCCGACTAATACTTAGGGGCGGCCTTGAATTTCTCAAATCTCCAATTTTGAGCAAACTTTTAGGGCAAAGAAGGTCGAAAGACCGGACCCTCGGGGATGCATTGGGGGCGATCAGATATACTTCGTCCATGCTCTAAAACCGTTGAAGTCCAGTCCTTTTCATGGCTTACCCCGGGTATCATGTTCACCCTCGCCCTGACTGGTACTTGGGGGCGCCCTTGAATTGCTTAAGTTTCCAACATTCGAGCGAACCCGAGGGGCAAGGATGGTTGAAAGACCAGACCCTCAAGAATACGTTGGAGGTAATAAGATATTGCTTCGCTGTGGCTCAGGCCTTCGAAGTCCAGAAAATTTTCGGGTTTCCTCTAAGTATCACGTCCCCTCGACCCGACTAATACTCGTAGGCGACCTGTAAATGTTTAAAAATTTCAACATCGTTGTGGCCTCGCCCTTCGACGTCTAGCAAAACATCCAGAATTTGATCTTCATATCTTTGATACTCTTCAGGCTTCGACCACACTACAGTCATTCAAACTGCCCGAATTTCTACTTTAAACAGATCAAGTTTCTACATCAAGCAGATCAAATTTCAACTTCAAACAACTCGAATTTTTACTTCAAATAGATCGAGTTTCTACATCAAATAGATCAAATTTCAACTTCGAACAGTTTAAATTTTAACTTCAAACAGCTCGAATTTCTACTTCAAATAGATCGAGTTTCTACATCAAACAGATCAAATTTCAACTTCAAATAGATCGAATTTCTATTCCAACAAATCAAACTTCTACAATCCTAAATAGAAACCGCTTACATAAATACTATCTGCAAATCCATCCAGCATAGAGCACATTCAACATATTATCCATTACGGGAACAGTTGCAGCATAATTCAAAGATCAATCATCAAGAGTCCAAAAAAAAGTATAATCAACAAATGTGCATTCAAATTCCAACAATTCAAAGTCAGAGAGATAACACAATCCATCCGTAAGACAGATATCTAATCAGAAGTTCAGAATCAGTATGTTTAGAAACTACGCATCAATATGTTCAACATCAACTTCAGAAATTCAATAGACAAAAAAAACAAAAAGAAACCCTACCAAGTTCAGAAACCAACAAAAAAACAACAACATCGTTCACACATAGTACAACTTAGCATTACAACCAGCAGAAGAAGATATAAGAACCCAACCTCAAATACCTCAAATGGGCGCGGTTGTACCTTCTTGTTTCACAGACGCCCTAACACCACCAACCCCAGCAGCCTCATTCGAACCTTCGGCTGCCAGACCATCAGCAGTGCCACCAATGGGCGCGCCAAGAAGAGAAGTTTCAATACCACCCCCAGTACTTCCAATTGCCTCCTCAACAACGTTCACCTTCCTTCCCTTCATCTGCAACTCATCCCCCTCAACAAGATATAGAGACACAGGATAAGGTTGCAATGTAACGGTATCATACCCCATACCATCTATAAACTTCTTCAACCTCATATTCTCCATACATTCCTTATCATACTACCGCTGGAAATCCACCTTTTGTTCCGCTTTCACCTTCTCACATGCCTTAAGCTTGGCCGACCACTCTCGCACCAACCTTGACCGCTGTTGTTCGGGCCTCTCATTATAAGAGTCAGTAAGCACATCTATTTCTTACTTCGGCTTCCTGACTTAAGACACCCATGATGCCTCTTTCCCACGAGAAAGATCCAAGTTTTCCTTTGCTTGCCGCATCTTCGCCTTTACAGACTTTATCGCCTTGTTACAAGTCTCTACCCAGACTTCCGTCTGCTAATAATACTCAAGATATCAGTGAACCTTGAAATTCAAACAATTTGCAAGTAACCTCAAAATATCACTACAGAAAGCTATATATAGTTACCTGAGACATGTGCTTCATTATCTTCTTCGAAGCTTCGTCAGGGTCATCTTCCCAGAGCTCGACCATCGAAGCCTGCTTCGCCACAGCTTGCTCCTATCATTCAGCCTCTGTCAATTCTTCATCTTCCTCCATTGTATTATCCTCCCCAAGCACCTTACACCTCTTATGTTGAATAACCTTCGAATGCTGTACCTTAGGGGCCTCGGGAGCTACCCGACCCTTCCCTTTTTCGGCTTGAGAAGACACCTGCTTTAGCTTCATCCTCGATGCCTTTCCACCCCCTTCGAACACTGGCGCCGCTTGCTTCGTAACCCTTCGCGACCTTGGCACAAAATGGTAGTTCCTCGGCAACTCTTCCCCTCCCATTTCCTTTTGCTCCTTCGAAGCACCTATCCCTCTTTTTCTCTTTTGCTCCTTCGGCGTAGCGGGTACGCCTCGAAGTTGGGAATCTACCTTTTTTCTCCTTTGACTTTTGATCTTGAGACTGTCAAACATCGAATTTACCCAGTCTTCACTAGCCTCGAGTAGAGTATTAATATAATTCACCAGGTTATCCCAAGGCAAACTCTTCGAACCTGCATAGTAAAACAAAAGCACAGTTATCACTTATTTCAGAAACACATCAACAACGAACCCTTTGACAATAAACTTACTTTCTTTATATACCCTATGATGCAATTTATAAGGGTCATCCTCATCAACAGTCTCGCAGTTACCCCTTATTATCAGTAAATCCTTATTCCACCCCTGGCCTGTCGAGCACAGATCAAAGAACCAAGGTTTCTCTGGGTGACATTAGATGTGATAGGTCCCCAGGTTTTGACTAGCCTTCCTTGAATAAAAGGTGATAATGTCAAACCACTTAATTAAACTTTGACTCTCACCAGCCAATTTCACATTTATCCCCTCTATCACCCTTATCATCTCATAAAAATTACCGTTCATCTGTACCGGGCCATCCTCCAAAAATTCAGCACTTCTTTTACCAGTTGCCGAAGAGGAAGCTTCAGTCCCAATCGAATTTGGCCCCTATAAGCCATAATCCCTTCCCCAGGGTCCGATCTGAAGGTCAACCCTGCCCCCGCAGCACTAAGAAGCACTCCCACCTTCGAGAGTTCTAATTTCGCGGCAAGCCGATCTAACCTAATTATATCTTTAGCCAAAACGACACCTTCGACCTTATATGACTAAGTCGAATCTCCACTATCGCCCCTCTGCACCTTACCTCCCTCCCCACCATCCGAAGGTCCTACATCACATCCCTCCCCCCATACTATTTTCTCCTCATCACTATCTTCGATCACTATCCTCTTTCGACTTCTCGTGACCAGGACATCTTCAGCCGATAGAATCATCAACAACGGGGACTTGGTTACCACATCTAACACCTCTAAATCGCTACCACCGCCCATTGGGTCTCGACCAGAAGTACTAGCTTCGACCTCGTCAACCTCTTCATCCACTAGTCTCTGCCTCGAAGCTCGACGGTTACGCATTTTTTCATACAGAAGAAGAGGCATGTAATTAGGGTAGAAAATTCGACAATCCCGTGTCTATCACCCATATCCCATCTATCCCTTCCAGATATTTCTCCCAACCTCAAATCTCAGAAACAATACCTCCTCCAAAAAAGCTCACCAAATCCCAGACTGGGTCAAAACCCAGTTCTAACAAGCTTCCTTACTCCTGAAAATAACCCCTAAACCTCAAACACAAAATCTACTACCCACCCTCTCAGACAGAGAATAACAAAAAATAAACATGACAAAGATCAAGTGACTTACCAGTGGCTAGCAGCACTACCCTCGGATCAGCAAGATCAAACCAACAGCAGCAGCAGTAACCCCCAAAGTTTGAAATAACGTATGTTTTCTTCTCTTAACTTTTTAATTGTCACAGTACAGTAATCAACCTTCTCACAGTTATATATCTTTAAAAAAACTAAACCGCCTCGATTTCCTAAACACTATCATTACCACGACCCCAATACCCAGCTTTTTGGCTCCAATGTGGTTTGACCAATTTACCCCTCGCACCTCCCACGTGCGAACAACACCCTTACTAACATCTGCTTGCAAAACCCGAAGGTTCTCAAGCCTTCTTTTTCCCTACTCAAAGCTAAACAATCAAGTCCAAACAGTCACATCATAACCTTTTTTCCATCATACGAGAAAAACAACATCATTACCTTTTGCACACTGCCCCAGATGCTCGTACCAGTCTGACAGACCAGCCGTCTAGGCTGTCAGAGCAGCTAGTCAAATCAAACTTAATCTTTGACACACTTCTGTACTCGAGTCTTCGACCACTTCACGCCTCGAACAATCCTTAGCATCTAGCCTCAAACAAATTTATCTAAATTCATCGACCTTCGACATCAAACACATCCCTTAACTCAAAAGTTTCGACCCTTCGACCCAATACAGTCATAAGTTCGACCAATCAAAAATCTCAGGCTTACAGATAATTTTTTTAGCTTCGCCACAGTTTAGTTTTCCCTTCGATGAAATCATTTTTATCTTCAAACTACACAAACTACACATTTCGACAACTGGATTGCCCATTCAATATCAGATTGTATTACTATCACCCACAGTTCGACAAATCAAGTTATTCAAAGCAATCATTTTCATTCAGAAAAGCAGCTAACATTATAAACCTCATACAAAACAAAACAAAACAAAATAAGAGACAACAGAAGCAAACCAAAAGAAAATGACACCACCACCACAATACAGAGGACCCTAGCTATTAGCAGGCTGCTCCTCTTCGACAACGGCCGCTGCATCTGCATATGCATCCTCTTGGTCCACTATATCCTCTGCGAAGCCCTTGAGAAGAGACAATCGGTGGACGGGGAACGGCCCCATCATCTGTACTATGTCCCACCATTACGCAAAGGGCATGTCATAGAGTGGTGCCCCATGTTCTGCTTCAAAGAGATCTGGCATTTCAGCATCAATGTCCTCCTCTATTCCAAACCTCCGTTAAAGACCCAACAAAGCCTCCTGGATCCTCTTGGCCCTCAAAGTCGCTTGATCTTCCTGAACTGGTACATTTTCAGCCATGTTGATCAACAAACAAAGTAAGAGATAGAGAGAAAGAGGCAAAACAGATGAAGAAATTCCCTCCAACATATCCCCTTTTATACCTACAAATCCACCACGACTTTTCCTCTCCCGTAACTGAATTAATGACAACCTTTCATTTCCAACCACTAAAAGTCAACATGCAACCTCCTCAACTTCCTAGACATAAATGATTTATCGGTACATGCATTCAAACCTCATTCCCAAGGACCTCTAGTCGAGTACGTCACCCACATCGAGCATTCAGCCATTATAACAATTGACTATTACAAGCAACATTTCATCATACCTTCGACTATATCTCGTTCTGATCATCATAACCCAACTAACAATAACCTTCGATCATCTCTATACCACTTGCCCCTAAGAGTATTTGCTTACGTTCGTCTTCATTATCAATCAGATACACCAATATAAGTATGCAGAAAATACTTTGTCTATTCCAAATAGTAAATCCAACAAACAAATTGCATTTTTACCACTACTCCAAACGCAAAAATAGCCCCCTCCAACACAGAAAAATAGAAGCCTACATAAATACAAATATTTCCACCATCAACCCAAAGCCCTACTTCCGGAAGGACCAGCTCCACTTCCCGTGTTTCGCTCCTCGATGATCTCCTCTGCACAAACGAGACGTTTGGCAAGAGCCATCAGAAAGAGATAGCGCCTCTCAACAGTCGTAAAATGAAACCTTAGCTGTTCCCACAGATAAGAATATGGATCACCATTAACGAACTCCTCAGGCCCTGCCTCCACACGGTCCGGCATGTCCCAGTTCAGGTCATATTGCCCAAAAAACTTCATATGCAGTTCCGCCATCTTCCTCCCCACTCGACGATCGCGAGCAATCCCCATCCTCTTCTGGTAACGCGTGTTCGGCGTGGCATCCATCCAATGATAAGAATATTGAGAAAGAGCAGAAGACTATTACAGATGGGAGAAGACACAGCATACCTCTAAAATAACCCATACTTATAGGCTTCAATACATTTATTACCCTATAACCACCGGCATCTCTTAAACACACCTTTTTATTACTTTCCCAAAAAACAAGACAATCAAACCGCTCAGATTCCAAGACCAAACAGTTTTCTCAAGAAACACCTCTTTACCTGGCTTCGAGACCTTCGCTGAGAGGGGACGAATGTAGTAGCCTACTCGTAGCCTTCGATAGACGGCCGAAGCCCACTCAATCCCTAAAATAGGCTCCCCAGAGATTCCCTAGAGACAAACTTTCGATACCAGACAAAGCTTCCAGAACTGATTCACATCCTACAGTAGAAACCCTTCGACCTCACTAACACACAGTCGAAGCAAGACAAGACAGCTAACTACTTCGTCAGATAAGATAGCGCATTAATTGGCCCGTGCATCTACAGTGATAGGTCCAACCACCGCGCCGATCAGAGCCATCACCAATAAATACAGTAGTAACAGTACCGACAAGACCGACGTCCATAACTCATCGGGATTTTCTGACAGTATAGTCATGTAACCCTGACCAACACTTAGTGACTCAGCTCTCTGTTTTTCTATAAATAGAGGAGAGGGGAAACCAAACAGGGGCTATAAAAATTGTCTCCAGCCTCTTGCATTTTACCTTCGACCACCCTGTACTCGAACCCTGCTATTTACTCTTCAGTAATATAATCTAACTTAAAAATCCCCATAAGAGGTCGTAGAGAGTCACATTCGGGTCTCTATGCAAGTATTTGTCTTTAGATAGATCTTATTTTAGGCCAATTGCTTGTATCCTCTAACTGAAGATCAATTCTACGCTGTGAGAACTAACTCCCCCTCTGAACGGAGTTAGCTCTCTACAGTATTAATGAATGGAGGGAGGTCTTCAGACCAAAAGAAGTTAAGTAGTAACAACCTTCGATCGAAGTCGAAAGGTCGCACAGTAAATAACAATAACTTGGGAAAAGTCCAATATGCGTTTTGTAAAAAAATGGGTCATTGGAAAAATGAATGTCCCGCACTTCTTAAGAAGAAGAATTGGGAAAAAAATTGGTTCTTTCGTAAATGTGGCTTAAGACATGGAAAATGGAGGTAATGATTCTGATTTCTCTTTGACTATATCATCTAGTGTATGTGTTATTGATTCAAAAGAATAGATTTCGGATTCGGGTGCTAGTTATCATATTTGTCCCATAAAGGGTTGCTTTTCTAGTTTGAAAAAGCTAGAAGGTAGAGTGGTGTTGATGGGAAACGATGATGATGAAGAACATTATCTAAAGTTGGGGATAAGTATCATTCGTCTAAAGTTGCACAATGGGTTGGTTAAAGAGATTGAGGAGGTTCGGTATATTCTGATGATGATGAAGAACATTATCTTAACGGGGTTACTTGAAGTTAAAGGCTACAAGGTTATGTCTAAGAATGGTATGAAGATGGTTCTTAAGGGAGCCATGGCTGTGTTGAAAGGCCAAAGAAGAAGTAGCAACTAGTACTATTTAGATGGTACAACTGTTCTTGGTGAGATTGTTACCGCTGGAAGGGAGGAGACCACTTCTAGAGATACCACTCGGCTATGGCACATGCGTTTGGCGCATACGGGGGAAAAGTCCTTGAGTGTTTTTGTAAACTAGGGGCTATTAAAAAGTGCTAAGGTGTACAAATTAGGCTTTTGTGAACATTGTGTTCTGGGCTAGCAGACAAGGGTAAAGTTCAGTACTACTATCCACCATATACATGGAACCCTTAATTACGTTCACTCTGATGTTTGGGGACCTTCCAAGATTGCATCGCTAAGGGAGAAACATTACTTTGTGTCTTTTGTGGATGACTTTTCTAAGCATGCATGGGTATATACCAAGAGGGAGGATGAAGTCCTAGAAATCTTCATCAGGTAGAAGAAATGGATTGACTTAGACTGGCTAAAAGATCAAGTTGCTCTGTTTGGATAATGGTGGGGAGTACACTAGTGATCCATTCCTGCAAGTATGTCAGGATGGGGGAATCGTTCGATACTTCACCGTCAGAGAGACACCGCATCAAAATAGTGAAGTTGAGCGCATGAACCGTACTTTACTGGAGAAGGTACGACATATGTTGTCCAATTCTGGGTTGGGTAAGGCGTTTTCGGCTGAGGATTTGAAATATGCATGCTACCTCGTTAATAGGTTACCTTCGGTTGTAATTAAGGGTAAGATACTAATGGAAGCATGGTCTGGAGAACTTGCTAGATTATGATACTCTTCATATATTTGGGTGACCGGCATACTATCATTTTAAAGATGGTAAGTTGGATCCACGAGCAAGGAACGCCATTTTTTTAGGTAAGAAGAAAGGTGTAAAAGACTATAAGTTATGGGATATGAGAGACTGAAAGATCATTATGAGTAGGGATGTTACTTTTGATGAGGCTTCAATGATAAAGTCATATGTCTTTAAGCACATAGAGAAGACAACAAGCAAGGTATTGCAGCGGGTGGAGATTTGTGCATCTTCACATTGGCCAGAGAATTTTATACTAAATGGGGTATCATCTACCGGCGTGACAATGGGTGATGAGCCATTAGTTTATGCTCCAAATGATGAAGACATAGATGATGGTGGAGCATTTTGTAGTATGGATGAAGAGCCTCCGGTTGTGGAGTCAATTATAACAACTATACCAAAGAGGAATGTGGGTAAGTCGGAATGGTTTACAAAAGACATGGTACTTCCAAAGGCAAAGGCCATGGTAGCCTATATACTACCGGTCGTTGAAGAGGATGTTCCTTCTATAACTAAACATTGGGAGGGAGTGATGAAGGAAGAGATGTATTCTCTTCGTAAGAATAAAACTTGGCAACTTTCAAAGTTGCCTAAGGGAAAAAGGGCGATTGGTGGTTGTAGAGACCTATCCCTCGATCTCATCCAAAGTTGAGCTCACCTAGTTCGAATTACCTCCATCTCAGAATCACGCATCTTTAATACATTTCCCCAGTCAACATTCCAACCTACCGCACAAACTGGCTAAGAACGTGGGCTGAACTTAAGCCGAAAAACCATATCCAGTCAAAAACACTTGCCTCCTACAAACTTGTTAGTTATTCACTCAACTGCCACTGACCACATTGTTCAGAAAATGCGTTCCAGCACGATGAAGAGCTGCAGAGAAGGCCTATATAAAGAACAAGTTCTAGAAGAGGTAGGGACCAAAAAAATTACACAAGAGATCATTAAGAAACTATCAATTCGAGATTCTCAGAAAACATTACAAACTTCTTAGTTACAAGGTTAAGTGCATTTCTAGATTTAGAGATCACTTGTAATAAAGATATCCGCCTCAAGCAATAAAGATACTTTCACAAAAATCCTCCACACGAGGTCATGGTTTTTTACATATTCTAAGGTTTTCCACGCTAAAATTACTTGATTCATTTCTTACTTTCCATTAGAATATTGTTATAGGTTCATTGGTGGGATAGCGAATTCCAAGCTATTTTGAGCTTACGGAATTTGGCCATTATATTGGGTGCCATATGTAGGAAAGATTACATTTCCACGATATCCTAAGATAGTCTTTCAGTACAACTTTCAATCATGGTTACTTTCAGACGTCCGCTGCAGGATCCCAGCTCGAAGTTTCCATGGAGCCGGGGCAACTTACTGAGTTAAGGGCGAATCTTAGCGCCGAGACAGAGAAGCGCGCCGAACTTGAACATTAGTTAACAAAGGATCGAGAGCTCTAGGAAAAAGAGCTCGATACATAGCGACAAGCTCGTTTGACAGCGCTCAAATGGCATGAAGATCGGATGACAATAATGCAGACTACACTAGAGGCTTTACAAAATACTCAGCAGGCTCCTCCAGGCAGAGGTTACGATCAGCTTCCAGAAACCACCCTCATTTTTGCAAGGGAAAGATTGGGACCTCGGGGAGTTGCAAGTAAAGCTATTTCTAGGAATCTACAAAACGAACCACAACCCTCCATACATTTGGGGGGTGAAGTTCAATCCAATGTTAATTGAGGTCACCGAAAGTCCATCCACCAGGAGGAAGAGCAGCGACCTCAACATCAAGTTCCAGCAGGAGATCGCCTGAGTAAAGGTACGAGCACTCATCATCCACAGCCAGCTCATTCAGGGATTCAACCAACACGCCATTATGTCTTAAAAGAGCATATGGACCAATAGATTAAAGAGTTGATCGAAGCACAAGTTCTGGGTACTACTGACGATGCCACAAAGTTATAAGGAAGTCCGATTGCCAAGGAGTTATTCGATATGGAGATACCAAAAGGTTTCCATGCTCCAAAAATTCATAAATACAAAGGTACTGGCCCGAAGGAGTACATTCAGCAGTACCGTGATTCATTGGGGGGTTATAATCTAATCTCAATCGCATCCTCAGCCGTCTTTTTACCACAAGTCTATAGGAGGAACTACTCCGATGGTTCAACTCTCTCCTTAAGGACTCCATCTACACATTCGATTAGCTGTAGAAGCAGTTCATCAAGACATATGCTCACAACAGAGACAAAGAGGAAAACTTGTATTCTCTTATCGGTCTTAAACAGTCGCATGGAAAGAAGCTCGAAGATTTCTTGAAAAATTCATAGAGCTCGTGCAAGAAGTGGATAACCTTAATCAGAAAATGGCTGTTACTGCTTTTACCAATGCTCTTTGGCTTGACTGCAAGGCCAAATAATACCTCTTCCTTAACAAACCTGCGACCTTGGAGAAGATGATCACCAAAGTTAATAGTTACGTCGACCTGGAGAGGATGATGTCCAAGAAAAAATAATATACTAAATTTGCCCTCTCCACCAAAGGCCCATCTACAGATCGAACAAATATAAACAAGGTGAAACATGGATATTAGAAGTGCACCAAGGGCAACACTGGCTACCTACGGAAAAGCTGTCTACCAAACAAACCCATCCTCCCAAAACTGAACGTCCAAATATTCATAATTTTTATACTGCTATTGAAGGATTCACTCTACCGTGTTTCTCAACCGCTGAAACCAATCGATAGTCGACCATATTGCCTGTATTATAAGGTAAATCATCATACTACTGACAATTACTATGCTCTATAGCGGTTACTCGAGTATATTTTTAAAGAGGGATGGATGCTTGAATATATTGCCGATTTGAAGTCGTACAAAGATGGCAACTATAAGAAGCAGTTCAAAGTTATTCAGGTTAGTAATCAAGCTGAGGAGAAGCATCTTTAACATATGAACCATAGCAACATGATCGAAATCAATCAGATCACCATTTCTAACAGATCAAAGGTAAGAGACTATCAGAATGCTATGATCTCACACCTCAAGATAAAGAAGCCACACTTCTTCCTGGGTCGAACAATCGCCGGCTCAGGATCTCCTTCGAAGATTGCGATACTAGCCATGTCAAGTTTCAACATCATGATGCATTAGTCATAATGCTCAAGATGAAGAACTTTGTCATGCACACAATGATGATTGATACTGGAAGCGGTATTGAGATTCTTTTTTAGAGTATGATTGACCATAGGTGTTTGGCCGACCAAGTTATTCAGGGCGACACCGATATTAGTGGGTTTAATGGTTCCAGGGAAGAATGAGTAGGCAAGATCATCTTACCTATTACTGCAGGACCAACCACCATCGATGTCGTTTTATATGTCATTAATGTCAATACTTGTTATCTTAGGATTATGGGCCGCTGCTAGATACACAACATGGAGGCAATCGCTTCCACCTATCATCAAGCACTCCGATTCAAACACGATAATGGTATTTATGAGATCAGAGGTAGTCAAAAGCTCTTTTGAGCTTGTGAAAATACCGTCTCTACAATCCTAGAAACTTCAAACAGACTTGCTGCATTGTAATTATAGGAAGTTGATCACCTCAACGATCAACCATCCACAGAGGAGCCCATAGAATATATCATCATTGATGGACCTAGCAGAGGTACTTTCATTGGTACTAAGCTAGTGCATCATAAAAAAGATGCTTTCATCCAATTCTTGCAACTCAATTGAGACATTTTTGCATGGTCTTTAAAGAAATGCCTGGAGTCGTCCAGCCATGGCCTGTCACAAATTAGCTATCAATATCAATACCGCAGTGGTCAAACAGAAACAATGAAGACTTTTACCTCGTCTTCGAGATGAAGTTAGCACTGAGATCGAGAAATTGATAAAAGTAAGATTCATTCGAGAAGCCAAGTATCCAGACTGGATATCCAACATTGTCGTTGTCCCAAAGAAGAACGGAAAAGTTTAAGTTTGCGTAGATTTCGCAGATTTGAACAAACATAGTTGAAAGGACAGTTTCCCTCCTCCCAACAATCATCACATCCTCGATTCCATAGCAGGCCATGACCTTCTATCTATGATGGACGCTGCTTTGGGGTATAATCAAATTCCACTTTTGGAAGAAGATCAAGAGAAGACAACTTTCATCACTAAAAGAGGTCTTTATTATTATAAAGTCATGCCCTTTAGACTCAAGAATGCGGGTGCCACATATCAACGGTTGATAACTACTATATTCAAACCACACCTGGGGAAAGTCGTTGAAGTCTACATCGATGATCTCTTGTACAAAAGCTTACAGCCAGCCAATCAGATCTCATATCTTAACACTATATTTAACATCCTTCGATCTTGCAGGATGCGTCTCAACCCAGATAAATGTCAATTCGGGGTACATTTTAGCCACTTTTAAGGGTACCTCATCAGCAAGAAAGGGATTGAGGCCGATCCAGGTCAAATTCGGGTTCTCCTCGACATGCTCTCTCAAAAAACAACAAAAGACTTTTAAAAACTTGCCGGCATGATTGCCGCTATCAACCATTTCGTTTCTAAATTTTTAGACAGCTACCTTTAGCTATTCCTATTACTCTGTAGATATACCAAATGAGGAAAAGTTCAGCTAAATGCGGAAGTCACATGGATACGAGAATGCGAAGCAGTTTTTCAGGATCTCAAAGCCAATTTGGGAAGGTCTCCTATAATGAACACCCCAGTAGATAATGAGGAACTGATTATCTACCTAGCTGTCATAGATACTTCCCTCAGCTCAGTTCTCATTCGCCTGAATGGGAAAATAGAGAAATCAACCTTCTTCATCAGCAAGACCCTCACACCAGTGGAAACAAGGTACTCTAAAATTGATAAACTTCTTCTCATTCTTGTTTATACTTCATAGAAACTCAAGCACTACTTCCAAGCTCATTCTGTCAAAGTCATGAAGAACTGTCCACTTTGGGAAGTTCTATCACAGAAAGAAAAATCAAGGAGAGTACAATAGTGGTTAGTCAGTTTAGGAGAACAAGATATCAAGTTCGAACAATGTCATTCTGAAAAAGGTCAGGCCGTTGCTAATTTTCTCGCAGATTTTCCAGTGGGGGGAGCACGACCCTAACCATATAGAAGAAACACCCGAGGATCCACCACCCAAGCTATTCGACGAATGAGTTGAATGGATTACTACGTCAGGGTAGAAACTTCTCATAGATGGACCAGCAGGACCTATAGGGTCAGGAATCAGGATCGTTTTGATTACCCCTTCCAATGATAGAATTTAGAAATCAATCCGCTTGGATTTTGAGGCCTCAAATAATGTCACCGAGTATGAAGTTTCATTCATGGACTCGACCTCGCTATTGAGCTCGATGTCCCCTAACTCTCAGTTTATACAGATTCACTACTCATCGTCCACCACTACTCAGAGTTATACAAGAAGAATGGGAAGATGGTCAAACACGCAGCCCTATTTACAGATAGGATGAGAACTGGGGTATTGGGTACTAAACTCACCGACTCCTTGGCATATCTAGCTAGGGTATTGGGTTTAAAAGTTCAATATCTCTAGATCAAAATCATTTTAACCCCCAGCATTGATCGCATTTCTGTATGAACGATCAACACTGGAGGCGATAAAGGGGGAGACGATGATTGGCAAAAACCTTTCTTAGCCTACCTCGGTGTCGATAATAATTACAACGGACCACTCCTAGCTGATCCAAAAGAATGCCGACAGCTGATCAACAACTCGAAATACTATACTAATCAAAACGATGTATTATACCGCCTTTCAGTCATAGGGCCTTGCCTCAAGTGCCTCACCAAATTAAAAGCAGATGAATTGCTCTACAAATTACATGAAGGGACTTGTGGCTCCCATACCGCAGGTCGATCAATAGCAAACAGAGCTATCACACAAGGAGTATTCTGGCCCGGCATGCGGAAGCAAGCATATGAGTACTCGCGTAGATGCGACACCTGCTAAAGACATGGACATATGATGTGCACCCCTGAGCTCGAGCTCCATGAATGCAAGGTGTTCTAGCAATTCAAAATATGGGCACTTGATATCGTTGGTGAATTCTCTAACTCTTCAGGTAACAACTGTCACCTACTCGTAGCTACTGACTATTTTACGAAATGGGTAGATGCAGTTCCACTATGTCGAACCAGAGATGAAGAGGTCATCTCTTTTATTTAGGACCACATAATCACTCAGTTTGGGTACCCCCACCTAATTTGTATCGATAATAGGCCCCAATTTGTGGGAGAAAAAGTCGTAACCTTCCTAAACCACCACAATATCATCCACTCACCATCCAATCCTTACTATCCTCAAGGCAATGGCCAAGCCAAAATCACGAACAAAACCATCGTGGATAGACTCAAAAATTGGCTTCACTCACAGAAAAAAGGAAATTGGGTTCGCGAGCTGCCTCATGCCCTATAAGCATATCGTACTACTCCCTGACAATTAACTGGGTGGACCCCATTCCTCCTTGCTTTTGGTACTGAGGCCGTCATTCCTTTTGAATATCATCACCCAGTTCGTGATCACGAGCTAACTTACGAGGAAAATGAGTTTGAGTTGGCTTGCAACCTAAAAAAGATAGATGAAATCAGGGATCGCGCCATCGTTAATCTAGGTCGATATCATCATATGCTTGCCAGATCATACAACAACTGAGTCAGGAGCCGTACCTTCTAAATCGAAGTTCTCATCCTTAGAAAAATTCCTCAACATCGCAAAGAGCCTCACGCTGGAAAATTATCTGACAATTAAGAGGGTCTATTTATTATCTCAGGTCTCTCAAGCCCGGGATCATATTATCCCATGAGAGAAGAGGGAATCCCCATTTCAAATCCTTGGAGCACTAAACAACTGAAATAGTACTATCGTTAAAGCGTCTTACTACTCCATTTACTTTCCTTGCTATTATTTTTTGTTTTTCAATTCCAAAAGTAAGATTTTTATCTCCATTCAATGTAAATTCTAAACTGATCAATGAAACTTCCAAGTTTTTCATAAAATCTCTCTACTTACGTAGATTCACCCATATTCTATTGATTAAAGCATAGAGAATGCTATCTTTTAATCGATCTTATTCCAGTTAAATCAAGAATAACACTTGGTTTGGCTGACTCTACTAATCTCTATGATTATAATAAGTGTAAAAACTTGTTTTATTCCAAAGACTCTGCCAAACATCAGATAGGGCAAAGATAATACTAGCCTTCATCTACTTCAACTTGATTAGGTCATTATAACAGTTAGATCAAGGATAACACTTGGTTTGGCTGACTCTACTAAATCTCTACGATTATAACAAGTTTAAAATCCGGTTTCATATCAAAGACTCTACCTAACATCAGATGGGCAAAGATAATACTAGCCTTCATCTACTTCAACTTGTTTGGGTCATTATACCAGTTAGATCAAGGATAGCACTTGGTTTGGCTGACTCTACTAAATCTCTGCGATTGTAGCAAGTGTAGAAACTTGTTTCATATCAACGACCCCATCAGGCATAAGATAAGGTAAATGTCATACTAGCCTTCATCTCTTTCAATATGTCTACAATATTTCTGTAGTTCAATCAAGATTCAACTTAGTTTAAATCAACTCATCTCTGTGATTCGAACAAATGTAACAACTTATTTAACATCAAAGACCCCATCAGACATAAGATAAGGCAAAGGTAATACTAGCCATCATCTCTTTCAATATGTCTACAACATTTCTATAGTTCAATAAAGATTCAACTTGGTTTATCTCGACTCATTTTTGCGATTGGAACAAATGTAAAAACTTGTTTTATATCAAAGACCCCACCAGACATAAAATAAGGCAAAGGTCATACTAGCTTCATCTATTTTACTATGTCTGCAACATATACTATTTATTTTTAGGTCTTATTACAATGGATGTCTTTTCTTTTGATGGGATGTCAGCCATGCTTTACCCTTCTGCAGGAGGTCTAACATGATTCAGTTTGCGAGTTACAATAACTTTGCCCCTCTCTATCAGATCAGCAGGTCGTAGGTCTAAATTTGTTTCCATAAAAGCCATGCAGTTACCCAGATCTATATCTACTTCACAAACGCATCCCTTATCAGACAGGTTCTTAAACAAGGTATTTCATTCTAACTCAAGTTTTTTTATTTCCTCTACAAAATACCTTCTCGTGATCCATGAGCTATAGCGATCTTTGAAAAATGACGTCGCACCTTCTCAAGGCGTGACTCCAAATGCACGTACAGATTCTTCTAATGTACCATTTCCCTGTTTGTCAAATCATAAAAAGCTATATTCTTTTCCACTTTTTTTGTAATATCTAGCTGATTCAGTCTGAACAGCAACCTCCAAGTTCACCACCTGAGCACGTAGTGTCTCAATTTCTGTATTTAATTCTTCCCAGGCTGAAAGGGGAAATTTCTGCGATTGTAGCAAGTGTAGATCAAGGATAGCCTTTCTTCTTTATCTGAACTTCCTTCGCCTAGATTTCCCCTTCCAAGACCTTCCCCCTGATAAGAGTCGTATCCAATTAGTGTTGGCAGTCTCTTAAGTTCATATTTCCTTTCTACACATGTCCTTGAATTCAAGCAACATCACCTTCCAGCTCTCTAATTCGACTTGAGAGACTAACTACATTCCCATAGACTAGAAAATCCTTCACCTCATTTCTACTTCCCCTTGACCGCTCTCTAGCCTTGGTTTTCTTGGCATGCGTGTTGGCTTGTGCCAGTTCGGTCTACAATCGTGCTACCCTCTCATTTAATTTGTTACACTTATGCTGCATTCCCCAAAACTTTATATCTTTGGTAGGTAGGGCTATATGCAAGTGCTCAGCCACGGCTTTCGAAGCTGATAGATTTTTGCAAGTTACCCTCAGCTCGTTATCTTTTTCAGTAATTTTTTGTTTCAGTCGCTCTAGCTCGGTTTTACAATTCTGAAGATCAGATCGAAATTGTCCCTCCAACCTTTCTAGCGCCTAAATACGGTATTGAGCCATTTCAGCCTGCATACCCTTAACCATCAACGTGTCAACCTAACTTTGAAGCTTTGTGGCATGTTTTGTTATCTCCGCTAGCTCTTTTAGTCCCTTGCCTATTTCAGCATCTTTCTCTTCGACCTTATGAGTGAGGTCAAAAACAGCCTGGGTTGCTTCCACAAGTTTAAAATGTACCTTTACGTGTTGATCTTCTCTGTTCTCATTAGCCTCCCTCACCCTATCAAACTTCTTTACAAATTCCCGGTTATATTGGAGTACATCGTCCTCACACGAGCGAGCTGAATCCAATTCGACTTGTACGATATAAAGATATTAATACAGTTCGATTCAAGACACCATAAATTTGAATTATATATATATATATATATTATTTCTAAATTTATGTATGATTTACAACATCTGCGGTGTGCACCTACTGTTAGACTAAAAGGTCAGGGTACATTATCTGATAAACGCTCCATGAGGTATATTGTGAAGTCTCAAGTACATTATCGATATGCTACTTTATACAAAGAGCGTTCAAATTTTCTATGCACTACATTAGTATTATTTTCCTAAAGCTAATAGCAAAAATTTCGATCTGCATCTACGTCTTACTTACTTAGTAGCTTTATGTCGATATAACATACAAGTTAAAAGACCTATTCCGATCTATCCTACAGCTCCGCTTACGAAGACAGCAAGGCTATAGAGGTATCGTTTTCCCTGGCAAGCCCGGTCTCTAGATCTTTTATTCTGAGACTCATTTCTCTAAGTGCCTATAAGAGGTTTATAAAAAAATTCAACCTACAAAAGTCACCACCATACACACAATCCAACAGTTTACAAATATTCATACAAAAATACATTTCTACCCTACCTTCTTATAATCACCCTCTGGAAGTTCGGTGTCATCACCTTGATTGTCAAGCACCATCTAATGGGAGACACCGTCCCAACCATCAACGACTGCCACCGCTACCTCTTCCACTTCTTCGTCATCTCCCTCCTCGAGATAGGTGTCTGCCTTAATGGTATCCACCTCGTCCTCGGAATACCCCTTCGACATTAGGTGGTGCCCCAACCTTTCGTGCTTCGCCTCCACCTCCTCAAGAGTCACCCTGGCCTCTGATTGAAGATGGCTAATCACTACTGTATGAGAAGCCTTCAAGGCCTCCATCTTTTTTGTCTTCTTGAGAATATCCGCCTTCGATCGAGCTAACTTCTGTTCGAGATTGATTTTCCCATTCTTCAGCTCGGATTTCTCTTCTTCAATTCCAAGCCAAACACCCCTCATCAAATGAGCAACAAACAAAGCACAATTCAACCTCAGTGTGAGCTCGGAACGCAAAACATAAACATATATCTCATAGTAGAGCATAACGACTTACCATCTTTCTCACATCCCCTTCATCGTGAAGAGCAGCTAGCTTAGCCCTTTCCTCCACTGCTTGGAGATCATCCTCAGTAACAGATCGCTCTTCAGCGACTCTTTCCCCCGTCCTCCTTAGAGGTTTGATCCTTCTCCTTTAATCTTTTTTGTCACCCTCACCACTTCCAGTGGTACCAGAAGCCGACGGACGCTTCAACATTTGTTTCTTTGGAAGTGTTCGAGCTAACTTGCTTGACGTAATAGACTCCCGCTGAACCAAACTTTATATTCTAGTGGTCTTGGCCACATTGGTTCGACCTTCCCCATCAGTTCCAATCTTCTTCCCATCATCAACGCCCGTCATAAGCCTGGTCGATTGAGATTTTTAAACCTTTTTTGATTTACTCCAAATCCTTTTCTTCCTGCTAAGGCCAAGTCCTTCTAATATGAATTCGAACTCAACCTCTTCCTCCGTAACTTCGTCCAACAGTGAATCTTTCCTCTCTACTCGGGACTTTGGGCCTGCCATGTACAACATTTATTATTATCACCAAAAGATCATCAGTTGATACGTATTAATATTATACTCTATGCATTGTTATACTTACTTTATTTTACAATTCTAAACAGAAGATTCAAAGGTTCTTCATCATCTCTTTGAAGGCAATTACCCTTCACCAGTATTACGTTGTCATTCCAGGCTCGACCTGCTGAATTAAGATTGAAAAAGCGATGCCGATTTGCACTCACACAAAAATATGCCCCACCACTGGTCTTATAATTCTTTACCCCATAAAACTGCAATACGTCCTCAGGGGATATTCTCCATTCTTTCCCCTCATTTTCCCATTTTTCATTCAGATGATCGCAAACAGTTATTACCTCCCACATATTCCAATTTAATTAAATAGGACATGCCCCAATCGTATTCATAATCCCTTTCACCAAATTGTTAAGGGGAAGACTCAACCCGTACTCTAATTGAGAGAGGTAACACAAGAAACCCTCTAACATGTCACTCCAAACATCCCCATCAAAATATTCTAACAAGATCGATTCATCAATACCCCTATCTCATTTTTCCTCCTCCAAATCGGACAACAAATAAAAGTACTCTTCCCCCATCGCTACCGTATACCCCTTAAATATCCTACCAGCGTGGTCTACGCAGTTACCCCATTTCCATCCTACGGCAGCTTTGGCTTTAGAGAATTCCCTAAATACATCTGAACCAGGGCGATAGGCCACCAATTTACCTGGAAAACCTGGAAATTGCTCCAAACCAACTTCTACCTCACCATCAGACTCTACCATACGACCGAAGGTCGAAACCTTGTTAATTGGTGAGCTATCAATCTCAACTACAATTTTATAGGCAAAGATTGGTTCAACCCAAATCCCTTACACGTTCGACCTACATATAGGTTCAAGTATCTATCATTATTTTATACACATCGATCATTCATATGCAACATATCTTTCAAAGATTCTGCCTATATGTCAAATATCATGGATTTCTATAAATAAGTAATTTACTAGGATTTGCTTAAACAGATTATAATTTGCAAAATAAATACAACACACGTCTCTACTAACCTTTAGTGTTATAATGAGAATCCGCAGTAGCGCCGAGTCCTTCCCTCACAACGCTACTATACTTCTACCTACGAGATTTTGTGCCTACAACTCTCTTTAATTGTTGGTCACCCTCAGATAAATCCTTGCCAAATCCTCTGTAATTTTTGTGCACTTCTCACCCAGTGCCCTCCAAATTTTCAGAAGTTGAAAAATGTTTGAATAATGAAGATGAACCACTATTTATTATTTTTCTCTCTAATGGCTGGCAGTTATTGTGCATCGCATGACCCGTCCTCGGTTTTTGAACAGAGGCATCCTTTCTACTATTCATGTCAGACATCTTGTACCTTTTCAATAAAACTGCCTTTCTATCATTACCCTTTGCCCTCATATTTTAATCTATTTTTATCTCTTGTCACCATATCCTTTTCTGATCTTCCCACACTCATGGTGACTCATACTCCACGAAATCAAATTTTTGCAGCTTTACATAAAAAAATAAACCTAGAAGCTCCTGCATTTTTTTTGTTCTTGTTTCTTATATTTATAGAACTAGTGACGTTATTTTGAAAGCTAACAAATTTTTCAAACTTATTCAAAATTTGTTTATCAAAATAGTCTTAAACGGCATTTGCAATTATAGAGGATCACGTTGACTTATAGCTTTTCTGTTAAACTCCGCAACCGTTACATTTATTTAGGATAACATTTTGCATAAAATTACATTTAAAAATAGCCTTGGTGACCTAAACATCCAAATCTGCTCAAATCTCCTCACTCGATCATCCAATCTTTAAATTCAATCTCCACCTCAGTGATCAATTCGATCATCTCTTCTCGATCTACAGGATCCAACACCAATTCGCGAAAGCATACCTCATAGAAATACCTGACATATTCAAACTCCTTATCCCTTACATCCAATCCTTCGAGCTGACATTCCCTTACTGGTACCTCAGCATCATAACCAAACGATCCTAAAATCCTCTCCCGCACATCAGTGATCTTAATGGCCAGTCGTCCTTCAGCGGCATGACGAATCCTTTGAGATCGAGTTCACACCATCACAATCATTTCTCCTCAGTCAGGAAATAATTATTACCTATATTTATACATTTATACAGCACTTTCCGCTCAAAATGTAATTTTAACCTTTTATCTCATAACAGAAAACCAAAATCTTGAGATAGACTATTTGAACTAATCCCTTCACTCTGTACCTGCATTTTATTATTTTTTCTAATCAAGCTTAATTTATCAAGAGTTATTCTTCTATCGACCTGTAGTAGCTCAAATTTTTGCGTTACATATTTCCTATAATTTTTCTCCCCCACATGTTTAAACGTACAACAATATCATACTTACATCACAACATCAATTTCCGCACCTATTTATCTCAGTTCAAACATCACAACAACAGTGTTTTCAATACTTATAAACTCCTATTCATTTCATACATACTACACGATTCAGTTCAATTCTGAGGGACATTTTCTATTTATATGACACAAGTAATTGGATGACAAATTTTTATTCATGTCGAAAACATTACATACGATTTTATAGATAACAAGTTTTTCAGTAAATCAACCTCAGGTATATTATAGAGACATAATCCATCCAGCAGCCAACTCCAGGTACTTTACAGATAACAATTTTTTTACTTCTTTTTAATAGTGACAGGTCATTCAGGAATACCAACACATTAACTCCTTCTGTTCTTCTCGCTTCAGTAATCTTTCACCCTAATGCAAAGCAGAAATTGAAATCAACAAAGAGCTTCCCTCGCATGAGTTTGGCTGAAGTCTAATCAAACTTAAATGGAAACTATGCAAGTAGTAGACTCAGTGCTAGAACCAAATTCTTAAACTAAAGGTCTTCTGAGTGCCAAAACGTTACGAAAATTCAAAAGCAGACTCTTACTGGTTGTCTCCCTCCTCCACTACCATCACCCCCTCCTCTGAAACTGCCACCTCTGAAGAGTTGGTAGAGATGATGAGGGCCCAACCTTAGAATCCATGGTGATATAAGAAATTAGCATAACTACCCCCACAGTTATGCATATCCCTACATATGAATCCCTAACCCTGTCGTCCGCAAGAATACGGAGACAACCCACCGGTCATCGCTTGTCAAGATGACAACATGAAACCTCCACTTGTAGTAAAATTCCTCCTCAGCTCCAATCGCTTCGTCTTCAGACATGCCTTGATACGTCGGAGGAACAGGAGCGGGTATCGACATCTCCAAGGATTGGTCACCAAAGTATTTGAACTTCAACCTCTGCATTTCAGACGCAATCCTCTCTTCAAGGACAATACTATCAATTTTTACTATTATTAAAAAAATTCAGGGAATTTCACAAAGTACAAGCATACTCTGCTTTCAAAATCCGACACAAGTATCATTTATATAACTCTGGATTTAATGTATAGGTACATTTTACAAAGCATCATAATTCATTACAGGCATAACTTTTTAAATCATAACCGTCACATACATCAGTATCCACATCCTCATTAAATACACGTCATTTCCCATATCACGCGTAAGTTCCACATAGTCAATACCGTCATTATTCCATTTCAATTATCATGAATTACGACCCAAATACATAATTACAAGTTGATCATTTATTAACCAAAGCCACTCATAATTTCGGTTGCGAGGGGGCGATTGTAGGAACCTATCCCTCGATCTCACCCAAAGTCGAGCTCACCTAGTTCGAATTACCTCCATCTCAGACTCACGCATTTTTAATACATTTCCCCAGTCAGCATTCCAACCTACCCCACGAACTGGTTAAGAACGTGGGTCGAACTTAAACCAAAAAACCTTATCTAGTCAAAGACACTTGTTTCCCACTAACTTGTCAGTTATTCAGTCAACCGCCACTAACCATATTGTTTGGACAACGTGCTCCAGCACGATGAAGAGCTGCGGAGAAGGCCTATATAAAAAAAAAGTTTTAGAAGAGACAGGGACCAAAAAAATTATACAAGAGATCATTAAGAACCTATCGATTCGAGATTCTCATAAAACATTACGAACTTCTTAGTTACAAGGTTAAAAGCATTTATATATTTAGAGATCACTTGTAATAAAGATATCTGCCTCAAGCAATAAAGATACTTTCACAAAAATCTTCCACACAAAGTTGTGGTTTTTTACCTATTCTGAAGTTTTCCATGCTAAAATCACCTATTTTATTTCTTACTTTCCATTAGAATATTGTTAAAGGTTTATTGGTGTAATAGCGAATTCTAAGCCATTTCGAGCTTACAGATTTTGGCCATTACAGTGGTAAATGGGTCTACAAAAGGAAACATGGATCTCAAGATGATATTGCACTTTAAGGTAAGTCTAGTGGTAAAACACTTCTCCATTTGTATCCTATTGGCCTTGATATCACATTTGAATTGGAATTGTAACAACTCGATGTTAAGACGGTGTCTTATATGGGAAGTTGAAGGAAGATATCTATATGACTCAGGTGAGTAGGTTTACTATTGTTGGAAAGGAAGACGATGTGTATTAATTGATGAAGAAATTGTTGTACAATTTGAAAAGGCCTCCAAGAAAATGGCTCAAGCGGACTCTTGGTATGGAGATTCATAGAGATAAAGAGAAGGGAATTGTGCGTCTCTTTCCTATTGATTGATTTGCCCCCTCAAGGGGATTTTGGGAACTACAGGCGACTTGATCCACGGTACGTGGGCAACCATTGATTTGGTGCAGTCGATTTTGGTTCCTTGGGATATTTGATAGGTTTGGTCCTTTCGGACGCTTGGTTCGTTTTGGTTCCTTAGGACATTTGGTTGGTTTGGTCTTTTGGGATGCTTGGTTTGATTTGTTCCTTTAGGATATTTGATCGATTTGGTCCTTTGGGACGCTTGGTTCGATTTGGTCGATTTTGGCTCCTTGGGACGTTTGGTTGATTTGGGTCCTCTAGGTTGTTTGGTTCAATTTGGTCCTTTGGGATACTTTATTCGATTTGGTCGATTTTGGTTCCTTGGGAGGTTTCGTTGTATTGGGTCCTTTGGGACATTTGGCTCTTATTTGTTCCATTGGGACGCTTGTTTATTTGGTTTCCTTGGGCCGTTTATGTGTTTGGGTCCTTGGGGACATTTGGTGGTGGAGAGGGTTGTTTTCGGGGCGTTTGGTTGGAGAAATTTTCACTGAGGTGGAGAATTTTGAACGAGCACTATTTTTTGTTTGAATTGACTTTAAGCATGCACGAACATAATAAAATCTGTTCGAACAGACTCAATGTCTATTTGAATAAGTCACTCAGAAAATTGATTCTTCTAATGCACCTTGTGTTTTGTTCGAATAGAATGGGTCTGTTCGAACAGAAAATTTGTCTGTTCGAGCAGACATTGGTAAAACATAATTTTGAGATTGGATTAAAGCCTCTTGTTTACCTTGAGATCTGAGTGATTGTATTTGTCTATCCCAAGTATACAAGGGAGGGTTAGGTTTTTTATGAGCCACCCTTGATGATATGTTTTGGAGAGAAATTCTTGAGAGAAAAACCTCTAATTGATTTATGAGATTTAAACCTTGCACCTTGAATAAAATCTCTCTCTATTGTACGGTAGATGTAGGCAATTGCCGAACCACCTTAAACCTTGTGTTTGATTATTGTTGTGTATTCCCTTTGTTGGTTTGTTATTTGTCTATGCCCTAACCAAATCGACCGGAGTTCGGCTTCAGCGGCTTGCGACTCAACACCTTATATGTTCTTCTCAAGGCCTAATCTTGAAAAACACGTTCCCTTTGTCTTTGTAATTTCCCCCAATAATACTGTAGATGGCCAGCAACATGACTGATTTGCTGCCTGGTTTCTCCAATCTCCTTTTGTATTTCCTGTCTCGTCTTTACCATCATGGCAAAGAACTTGTCAAGTAGGTTATTGGTTCATGATCAGTTTTTCCTTTTGATGGGTCTATCAGAATATTCTTCTTCACTTTCACATTCTCTCTCCAACTCCTTTTGTTCCCTCCATGTCAGTCTCAGTGCTTTGTTCATCATTTGCTCCACTCACTAAGGCCATGTTTATTTTTTTGTCAAGGGTGAGAAGTGGTGAGATGTTCTAATAACTTCTCACCCTTGGCATGTCTGTTTTTTTTTATAAAAGTTTGACGAATCTTTAAAATTTTTGTAAACTAGAGATGAGATGATATGGCTTTGACTAAGCTTTGACAGAATGTTTCCCCCATATACTTGATTTTGGTCGTTTCCTAGCCGAGACCAGTTTAAGTAGGGGTATTTTGGGAATTACAACAAAAACTAACCCAAAAAAGCCAAATAAAAATCTACCCCAATCCCCAAAATTTGCCAAATCATAACCCAACCAAGCAAAACCAAAACTAAAAAACTAAAAAAATGCTTACGATTTCTCTCTACGTCTCTTCCCAGTGCCTCTCTCTATAATTTTTTTACCCCTCTCTTTATTCTTTGTCACTCAAATTTATAGGTGTCCCGTGTCTCTCTCTCTCTGAGCCAGTAATACTCGCCTCCTCTATCTGAACAAGGTATTTTGACCTCTCTCTCTCTATGTATGTATCGACTTCAAATTATGATAATTGATAGTGAAAGGAGTATTTTATTGGTTAAATATTGGTTATTATGGAGTATTGTGTAGGCCAAAATTGGTTAAATTGAATTTGGGTTTAAGTATGCAGGTTCATTGTGATTAAATGTGGTTAATTATTGTGATTGTAATTATAATTATGAATGTGAATGTGAATGTGTTACTTGCTTGGATTTTTAGATGGCACCTGCATATTCAGGTGGCAAACATCTACAAATTAACTGGACTTAATCTATAGATAAGTTGGCTATCAAAACATATAAGGAGTAAGAACTGCAAGGGAACAAGGCTAATAATACCTGAAAGACTCTAGCATATGCTGCAGTGAAATAAGCATTTTTGATTAACTTGGTATAACCATTACCGCTATAAATTGTAGGAGTAGGAATAAGACTTAAAGGAGCAAGCTTGCTGATATAAAGGTTTTGATGGGTTTGAGTGGATTTGGCTGGGATTCAATAAATTACACTGTGACTGTTGACAAGGAGGTCTAGGATGCCCTTTTGTAAATAGAGGTAAATTAATTATTTTTACTAGTTAGGAGTAGCCCCGCCATGGGGGTGCGCGACAACACAGGGTCCAAAAAAAAATTCCTATAGCCCAAAGAAAAATAAATAAACCCAAGCCTACTTTACAAGGCCCACAATGTCAATCACTAACCCAAACCCAAGTTCTATGTTTAGTTAGTACTATAAAAAAAATAAAAATAAAATTTCAAGTAAAAAGGGTCCATTTTAATTCTTTGCACAGGGCCTTCAAAAAGCCAGGGACGGCCCTTGTTAGGAGTTTTCTATCATTTATTCCTATTGTTTTACTAGTTTGATTCTCATTGCTTTATTTTTTTTCTTATAAATTGTTGTAGTCTAGAAAGAAGCTCAAACTCCATAAGAGCAAGAAATTAAAGGATTACAGGGTGTTACATGAGCTCATGGGTGATGAGACTACCAATGAAGATAATATGAGGTATGTTGGGCACTTGATAGATGAGGAGGACATTGCTAATGATTTAGATGACATAGGTATTGACCTTACAGAGTATGTTCCCCTTACTGAAAACCATGTTGAGTTTGACTATGGCGGAGTGATCAGGACTACCAGTTTACTGCTTCCATTTAGGTTCCTATTTGTATTGGCTATCTTCCTACTACTGGTACTCCCCCTGCTGCTCCTACTATTGTTCCTACAACTGCTCATGCCACTGGTACTCTTTTCGCTGCTCTTACCACTGGTGATCATATTTCTACTCAGACCAAAAGGAGCATTCCCACTACTAAGAGGCAGAGGACTAGGCCTACTACTCATGTTCTTTATACGGGTATTAATGTGATGATTACTAATTTGTCTCATATTACATCCGAGTTAGTTATTAGGAGAGAGTTTGATTGGACTATGGGGGCAAAAGTTAAGATTATTTTACAGGGGATTACAGGGTTTGATGTGACTTACCTCTTCACTGCATTAGAGGTAATTATGAAGGAGAAGCCCTTTTGTGCTTAGTTCCAAGGAACAGATGATGAGACTAGGAGGGGGAATTTTTATTCTAGGTTTGGTTCAGATAGCTATCCTCTACATGACCTTAGTAGTACAGTAGACGGGTAGGTGTTCTTGGTTCTCTACCTCTCTCTATCTCTAGTATCATTTTATCTCTTTATCTCAGTTGTTGTGAGACTTTAATTTGTTGCTTTGGTACCTATTTTGAAACAACCCAGGTGCTTTTTAGACCTACCTTTTGTATGTTATTTAACATTTTGTAATATGTTTGTATGCCGGCATTTTGTAGTATGTTGGCATTTTATAGTATTTTGTGGCTAATATATTATAAATTTGAGAGGAAAATGTCATTTACATATGTCTTTGGTGATTTTGTGGAGAAAATTCTAATTTGTGGTCAAATATATGGTTCAGCCAAACAAACTAGTAAAATGTTACAACTTAGTAGTTAAGATTTTAAGTAGAACTTCTAACCTTCAACAAAACAGACAAAAAAAATTCAATCTTCTAACCTCACAACTTCTTAGGTAAAACATCATACCTCTTCTCGCCTCTTCTTACCTCTTCTCACCTAAAAAGAATTAAAAAAACATGGCCTAAGTTATTTCCATTGGCATTGACAGGCACCCTTTTAGGCTTTTCAGTTGTTACTACAATTGTGATGTTTGTTTTATGGTTAAAACTTTCCTTCACTTGGTAGATAAGCTACCTACTACCTTGAACTTGATGAGGCTTCATAAGAACCATTCCTATTCCATGTTCAACATCCCCCGATACAAATTTCTTATTGTCTTTGTCAGGTGTAATTACAAAGGTTAAGCCCTTTTTAGATCGTACTAATTTGAAAAAACACTTCTACTCATCCATTTAAATATCACATACAACATGGTCAAATTGATGACTCATCCAAGTAATCATGGAGTTGGCCTCGATATTTTTCCTAAAACCATCACCTCCACTACCTTAACTAGTTCCATATTCATTTTCGATGCCACCTACTCCTAACTTAAAACTTCAATGTCATTCACTTTAGAAACCATCGAAAACCACAACTATTTTTACACCTCTGTCTGCCTCTATTTCCCCAATGTACGCCTGGAATTATATTATCAACTGCTTTGAAAATTGATGTGAGGCTATAACCTTAGTTTGAAAATTTTGAAAATATATGAGGCGAGCCTTAGTTCTGTGTCTTGATTTTTTTAACCCATAGGCAATTGGCATAAGCCTCACGATAAAATTCTCTCTCACTAAACATAACTCAATCATAGAAACATGATTCTACTCTCACCTTCCCCTAATAACTACATCATCTATAAACATAACAATCAACTCCATCAATGATTAATTATCCTAAAATACATTATAAAGCGTGTTAATCCCTAAATATTACGAGACATTCCTAGATAAAAATAATTCTACAAACAAATTATTAGAATGGGAGGGTCCATCTCAAAACCAATTGGCAATGAGAGGAGTAGCTTCACGATCTTTATATTTTAAGGTTCAAGGCTATGTGCGTCTGATGTGGGGCAATATATTTCAACACTCCCCCTCACATGGACAAATATTTAAGTGACTTGGAGTAGCACGTGGGTAGTTGGGCTCAATTCATGTAATAAATGCCCGCCCTAATACCATATTAGAACTGGATGGTTCATCTTAAAACAAATTGGCAATGAGAGGAGTAGCCACATGATTTTATATTTTGAGGTGTAAGGCTATGTGTGTCCGATGTGGGACTATAAATCTCAACACAAACTTTACTAAACAAAACCCAATCAAACAAACATGAACGTATCAAAATACTTGATGATTAATCTTGCTTTTACTTCAAATCATAGAGAGAGTGATCGCGGACCAATCCAACTGAGAGGGATAGAGAGAGTGAGAGAGATCATGGCTCAGAGGATGATCATCTTTGGCGAGAGAGAGAGAGAGACAGAGAGAGAGAGAGAAAGAGAGATCATACCTCATATTAACACAGAGATGGATCACATTAAATGAGAGAGAGAGATATATAAAGAGAGTATGAGCGAGAGAGAGTTTCTAACAGGCCAAAATGGAACATCTAGAGTAAAGGAGAGGGAGAGAGAGGGATAAAGAGGAAACTCTAAATAAAGGCCTTTAATTTGTTTGAACGGTTCGTCATGAATGCACTGTTTGATCAAGTTATGTAAAAACTTATCCACGTAACCTGAGGCATGTGTTAAACTGCTTCCTTTCTTACCGTAACAGCAGATTTCTTATGAAATATCTGACATGACTACCAAATGGCATTAAGGCACATCTATATCAAAATCCATAATGAACGGGATACGGGGCATTATTCTGCTGTAACTAAATGATTTATTTCTATGTCCATTTACTTTCATAAGTCTAAATGGTTAGCCATTACTACATACTAATTTCTTGCAATTATGTTTCCAACTGTAACTTATCGGATGTGGGTAAATATCCTACCATAATGAATTACTTTTATGAATTTTTAAAAAAAGAATGTGGCTTTAACGGTACAAAAAGAAATTAATAATTTGAGAATTAACAAAAATGAATATAACAATCAAATCAATAAACACCAAAATGTTGCACTATAGAAAGAACACTCATTTGTTAATGAATTTAGGGAAAAACCAACTCCTTGGTTGTCCGCATCATCCTCTTCTTCTATGCTAGCCTCGGAGAAGGAAGGGGGATCAAATTCTAGTTGGCGGTAGAATTCCTCAAACAAGATGAGTTTGCCGTACAGACAATGCCATTCCTCCCTCGCGATTCGTAGGATCTCCGACAACCCATGATTTGGCAACCATCCTGCGTTCTTAACCATTAAGGAGTGAAAAACACAATAATCAACCTTAATAGCATGCAAACGGTCTCGCAGTGAAGAAATTGTCTATAGTTTGGGTGAGCGCTTGAACTTATGCTTTACTCGCTCCCACCACAATTGCTGGTTATTGGCGTGACGATTTGGGTGATGACTAATAATCTTCTTGAATGCCTTGCATAGCTCAACATCTTCAACATGGTTGAAGTAATCATTCCTTTTCATGACTACAAGAGAAGAAAGTAGGGGATGAAATAGGAAGATAACCTATGCATGAGCTCTTATTATACTAGTATTTGGAAGTTGGGCAATTGTGGTTTACAGGTGTCGCCAATTAATGTTCAACTTTTAACAAGAAAATGTAACAAATTACTTCTGGCGAAAAAAGTTTAGATAGCTAGATACGTAGAAAAGTAAAACCCTACTTACGGCGAAAATAATATATGTATATTGCCTTTAGAGCTTCTGGGTTACGAAATACGGTCAATAAAATGGTCATAAGCCATCAATAGCGTTTTGCTTCCCTACTTTTAAAAGTTAAAATCTCAATCATTTCATTTAATAGAATTGACAAAATATGGCATAAATAATAACTATTATGTAATATCGTTTAACAAAAGACTGTTGCAATTAAACACAAAATACCGAAGAATGTCTTAACTACACATTATAAAATATTTCTTTACAAATCACTTTTTTCCAATCTCCATCATCATTATGTGAAAATACTTCATCTGCACATGGCACTCATCACTTGCCTTAAAAGTTGAATCTTCCCTAAACTTATACTTGAACCGTGATATAGGTGGGAACAAAAAAAAAATTGAATGCCTTAATTTAGCCCTATAGAATACATTATCTTGGCTCATTACAAACGTATTCAATTTGAAGTCCATCACATTACGAGTGTTACACCTTCTCAAAGGCATCAATGTGGCTAGAAAATGTCTGAAATATGGCAGTTGCAACCTACTGTCCGTTCCTTGATGATTGTCTCCTCTAGTTTGGCATATAGCAACACATCTATTATACACCGCCAACCCTTTCAAGCAGTAAGCTATTGGAGTATCTTTGCTATTAGCAAGGTTAAGCAACCTAATATAGGTTTCCTTCCACTCTTTAGAATGTGTTAACTGTTTTAGGCAACCTGCCTTCACAGTTTGAAAGCTACTCCACATAATACATTAGGAGAGAACTCAAAATCCGTTGTTTTCATCATTTTAAGAAGATTCAAACAACTGGATATAACTATAATAGCACATAGGAATGAATTTCTTTGTCACATGAGTTTGCACAACATTTTCTATATAAGGTAATTCATCAAACCCAAGTGCCTCAACTGTTTATCTACCTTTTATTTGCCTTTCGCCATTGAAGGAGCTACATTTTCTTTGGTAGGAGGTAACTTTGCCTTGGCAGTGGCTACCTTTTCCTTAGCCATGGCAACCTTCCTTTGTTCAGACTTTGTTTTAACATCTTTATCATTAGGTTGAGCTGCAAAGCTAACCCTATAATTTATCTCGCTTCTCTGATGTTTGAAGCATTTTTTCAGTGTATTGCACTTCTTTAGTAGCCCTAAATTTCTTTAATGGCATAACTGTACTACCTTCCGTGAAATCCAATTTCCTTTTCATCGTATTACCTTGCCCTACTGGGGTTACTTCAGACGGTTGGGTTTCAATGTCATCTCAAAGGTTTCAGAGGTTGGCTTGTGTTGGGAAATCGAGGTGGCAAATTACAACGCGGAAGCACAATATGATTAGCAAGAACTTTAAGATATTAATCTAACAATTGAGAATTCAAATAAAGGCAATAATACACATACACATGGTTTAAATTAGGTGGAAACCCCAAAGGATCAAAACCACCCCCGACAAGCACGACGAATATATTATCACTTAGGGTTACAAGAAGTTATATAGATTACTCGACCTTACCTCTACCCTTACAGATAATCCCCAACAAGAAACCCTAGAAATAATACCCAAGAAATCTTTCCAGAGCAAAACCCTAAATTTCTTCCTTTTCTTTCTCTAACTCTTTCTCCCTATACAGAGGCCTTTAACTTGCACTCTAAATTAATAGACTTTTAATTAGTTTATCTTCGAAGTATGTATCACGAGATAAACCATCGCTTTGGAATAAATATCCTTCAAAATGAACTTAAAGCTAAATAAAAGTAGTATTTTTCGCTTGAACGACCTAAGGCTCATTCAAACGACTTCAACGTAAAATTTTTGCTCGGACCACTTCTTCACTCGTTTTAACGATTCCCCTATTTTTGAGCTATAACCTAACAATCTCCACCTCAGCGATAAAACAATTTCTTGTACTGCATTCATCATATATCCTTGTTGCGTTCCCCTATGGGCAACTTCTTAATTAAGATAATCACCCGAGTCTAGGCTTTTTCTAGACCCACCAATCGGAACCCACTTTCTGATTATCTTTGTAGATCGTGTCATTGCTTCACCTTGAACTAAATTCCTCTTTCAAAAAAATCTCCATAGCTCCCTCGATACATGCAACCTTTACATATCCACCCACTGATTTAGCAACCAATGCATACAAGTTACCATTAGGAACTCCCTTCATGGTGAAATAAGACTTCAAATAAATTTTCATTAGCCAAGAATAATTGTAACCTTCATTATCTAATTTAGAAATTGAAATTAGATTATGAGTCATACTCGGCACATGTTGAACATCATAAAGAACTATGATGCGTCCATCGAACATCCTCATGCGAATATTATCCACTTCTAAAATTGGCCTTCGAGGGATATTGCTCGTCAGCACAAACTTGCTACCCTCACACCTTGCATATATTCCGAATCATGCCTTGTGCGTGCATACATGCATTGTAGCCTCACTATCAAACACCCATCCTCTATCGTGGCGGGAACCATCGGCGGCCACCATGAGGAGTGCCTCATCACAATCATTACTAGTAACCATTACCAGTTTGTTAGTGTCACTTTCGTAGCCCCTTGCCGAACTTACTCCATTACCTTTCCCAGCTTTGCAATCCAATCTATAATTACACGATTGACCATAGCTCCAGCAAGCTCCTTTTCTAAACCAATTAAAGCTTCTCTTACCACTAACCACCATCACAGAGTTTTCTAAAAAGGATTCACTACCCTTAAGCCCTTTCTCCTCGGAAAGAAGCGTACTTGTAACCTCCTCAAAACTCAAGGTTTCATTTACATACATCAACGTTGGTTGAATATGCTTGAAGGTAGACGGAAGAAGCCATATGAGTTGAAGCGCCTTATCTTCATCCTCAACTTTAACTCCAATCGATTCCAATTTTGAAATGATCCCGTTCAAAGAACCTAGGTGATCACAACCTCTCGTACCCTCATCCATCTGAAGCGTATGAAGCCGTTCCTTGAGGTATAAGCGATTTGGAAGACTCTTTGTTTGGTACAAATTTTCAAGTCTTTCCCAAAGACCCTTTGCGTCATCTCTCCAACTAGGTTTACCAAAATGTTCTTAATGAGACAAAGGCATATCCAGCTCGCAGACCTTGAATCCAGATCTTCCCAATCTTCATCTTCTTCGTCGTCCACTTTTTAGGCCGCTATAACTTCACCGAAGTTTTAGGTATAGGCTTCCCTTTTTGTGCCTTGCGTATCCCGCCTTGAATCAAGAAATCTTGGACTTGTATTTGCCACAAACCAAAATTGATCTTCCCATCGAACTTCTCCACATCAAACTTGTTCGCGTTAGAGTACTTAGATCTTCTCATCTTGCTTCACTACTTGCCCTAAACCTCACTCTAATACCAATTGTTTGAAAACTGAGGGGACAAATCACAACGCAGAAGCACAATACAATCAACAAGAACTTTAAGATCTTACTCTAACAGCTGAGAATTCAAACAAAGGCAATAATACACATACACAAGGTTTAAATTAGGTGGAAACCCCAAAGGATCAAAACCACCTCCGACAAGCACGACGAATATATTATAACTTAGGGTTACAAGAAGTTACAAAGACCACTCAACCTCACCTCTACCCATACAGATAATCCCCAGCAAGAAACCCTAGATAAAAAACTCAAGAAATCTCTCTAGGGAAAAACCCTAGATTTCTCCTTTTTCTCTCTCTCTAACTTTTTCTCCCTGTACAAAGGCCTTTAACTTACACTCTATATTTATAAACTTTCCATTAGGTCATCTCCTAAGTACGCATCTCAAGATAAACCATCGCTTTGGAATAAATCCCCTTCAAAACAATTTTAAAATAAAACAAATAGAGTGTTTTTCATTCGAACGACCTAAGGCTCGTTTGAGCGACTTCAACGTAAACTTTTCGTTCGAACGACTTCATTCTTCAATCGAATGACTCCCCTATTTTTGAGCCTTAACCTAACAGGTTGTTCATATGACTATGTACCTGAATATGATACATCGTCCACCTCTTATTCTATGTCTCCATTCAAGAGTTTGGAAACCCGAAGAATCATACTTATCATGGCCGATGGTGCGCTCTGGAACTTATTCATAATTTTTTCTAATTACTCTTAGGATATCACCATAATACTATGCTACAATTTGGAAGTACCCAACATTAACAACCAAGTACTTTGAAATTTTATTAATTAACACAATATTTAAAATAAACAATATATGGTACTACTCGCATTAAGGTCTTCAACACCAATGTCACCATCATCACCATCTTTATCTGAATAATGTGAATTGTTATTATCATTTGGCTCATCAATACTTGTTGCCGGAACAGTCGATGGTGGGATCTTTTTGCGTACCAATCATCATGCCACCATACTCCTAATCCCAAATGAACAACTTTTGTATAATAGTCATTTTAATTATAGTCCAACCTTTTTAGTCAACAGCTCCCCATTCAACTTTGTACCTCTTTAAATTATCACATCTCTCAGCATGTTTCGACTTCAATCTCAACCGAGAAATGCAATAAACATAACCAATGTGCCTCATCACCCTCATTGGGTTGGACTCCTTAATAACATTAAAGCTACGTATTAACCCTCAAAAGAAAGTCAACTCATGAAAATGTTGAAACATATCTCGAGTACTAGGCCACAATAAGAACTTCACCTGAGAAGGAAAATTTCATCACATTTTATCAGAGAAACGTGCAAGTATTACAAAAAGTAAACAAAATCATATTGTGATTTTATGGGTTGTAGGCCAAAACAAACATTAAAAGATTAATATCCAGCAAAAGCTATACGTTACGTCCAGATTTATAGCTGTAAAATAATGTTTGAGTTAAAAATAAAGATTTTGAAAATTTTACTAATTATGGCTTAACTCATGGTTGTATAAAGCAACATACGTTATACAAAACTGCAACAATGCAGTTACGTTAACAAAAATTGGTGTATCAATATACTTGATGATTGAAAATTGCATTACCTCCCTCTTAGTCAAGGAGTTTATGTAAGTTATGTACTCAAGAAGAAAATTCTTCTTCTTCGGGAAGAACTTATGAGGCGCCGAATGGAGAGCACATGGTCCCTCATCTTTGTACAAGGTATTTAAAAGAGGTTTTAGGGACTCAGGGATAATCCCATATTCGTAGACCCAAACCTATATTACATAAAGATAAATTAAGGTCATACTACAAAAGTTAAAATAATACTTGATAATGCAATATTAAAAGTAACAAACTTAATTAACAGTTCCTCCAATAGGGTTAAAAAAACTAGAAAGATGGGAACAAGGGCTCATGCTTGCAATTTCAAGCTGCTAATATAGGTGTGCCAATACAGCTACTCCCCAAGCATAAGACTTGATCTTATCCACCTTTACTGGCTGAAGATATATATCGAAGATGAACCATACATATTGCTGCTCCTACTAACAAATAATCTACATCCCAACATATACAATATATAAGCTCCCACGTGCTGATCCATAATATTATCCGGCGTGTAGTGGTGTATTTGTTATTTCCAGTAAATGTATCCTTTAACCAATGAACTACAACGAGCCATGAACCATCAAGAAGCTTATGCATTTCTGCCTTGGATTGACCAAGTAATTTTGCCAACATATCAGAATAATAACGCATCACAGAAAAAAATTTGCTTGTGTCAACCTTCCTTGGGAAATATTAAAATTTCCCCCCAACAGGTATACCAATAATATGGTGAACGCTATCTAACATAATTATCATTTCTTCAATAGATTAGTGGAAGGAATTTGTCTCTAGCTACCAATGTTCTGACCAAGTATTGCAAATTACCTGGTTGTTGGCACTCAGACCAGTATCAATAACCTTTTCCTAAAATTTTGTGCACTCATCACGCCAATTCCATTGCCAAGACTGGCTCTGTGTTTCTTTAGTTTGAGGATAACAAATTCCTCCACCTCCCATATTCTTTTAGCACTGTGGTGTATGAACCTAACAAGAATTGTTGACCTCTCGGGGGCACCATGATAATTTTTAGTTTTAGGACCGTCTGAGTACTTTCCTGAAGAATTAGCTTCCTGGATGAGTAGAGGAAACATATCATCCTGATCATCTTCATCTCTGGTATCATTGCTAACATTAGAAACACTGGTACTATCAAAAAAATGTTCAGAAGGAACCTCATCATTCCTTTCACCGGTACCTATATCCATAGCAGAAGTATTAGAAAATTCCCCATATGGGACCTCAACATCCAACTCATTCATAGTTAGGTGATCAGTGTCCACCCTCCCTAACACATTTTCTTCTAGTACATCATTTATTACATAATTTATCTCATCATTTGTCTTCTCCCTTGTACCCACTTGCGATTTACTTTTCTCTAACAACCTTTCCTCTTCTGACAACCGAGTAAGATCAAGATGCACTAGTTTTTTATTCAAATAACTTTCTTCTGAGGACATGAAATTTGCATCACCTTCCCTTTCCTTTGTTGTTGTCTTACTCGCTGATGTTACTTCAGCATTATCTACATTTTTAGACTGCATGTTGCTTTCTTCTATTCCCACTAGCACCTGTACCTCAGGATTGGAAACTACTTGATCAATAGGTTTTATTGCACCTGCCTCTTCTTCTAATCTTAGGTGCAATGGCAGTTGAAGCTCATTATATACAACAATAGCCAATTGCTCATTTGGGCAAAGTTTGGGTTCTAATTTTTTAACTCTTACATAAACATAACCTGCAGCTCTTATTTTTTGCAACTCAATTGCCTTCGCCAATTTTGTATTTTCTTTCTCAGCCAATTTATTTTTTCTTAACAACTATTTCAACTTCTCCTATCTCCAACTCCCCTACATTTACAACTCCTTCTACCTAATCCTTAGTTATACCTTGTGGTATTGATTCATCCAGAGTTGCATCAACTACTTTTTCTGTCACATTCTTCACTGTTTTCTTACCCCATTGTCATTTCTTTGGAGTCATTTTGGCCAAGTGAATTTCAAATTTACGTAACCCACGAAATAACCAAATTAACAATTACTGCCAAAAATATCTGAAACAATTAAATACTTACGGTTGTAATTTTAATCATACGGTGGGAAAACTTACCGACACTAAACACATACGTCCTTATAATTAACTGTAACTATGAACAAATTATCGTAATAAAAGACATGTGGTTGATATATTTAAACTATGTATTCTTATTAAGGCATAAACTTACCATAATTATCAAAATAAAGTGTCGAAAACAAACTAACAGTCTATAACCCGAAATAGAGACTTCGAGAACGATGATCAAAGAGATATTTTTAAGTGTTCAATGGATGCAGGTAAATTACTTTTAAGTCATAGCCAAACACAGAGAGAATAACGGCTTCCAAATACAGAAAGAGTGGGAGAAAGATCAAATGTTGATGACGATGACAAAAATCGCGGTTCCTACATTCATGGATTAGTGAGGGATATGAAAGAGAGAAATTGGCATTTATGGATCACTTGTACTTTCGTGGATTAGTTAGAGAGAAATAACTACCCAGCGAGTTTACCGAAATATAAGAGGTGGTACGCGATGTTTTCGGATTTTTTTCTTCCTTTTTTATTAATTACGAATCTTGAGGAATTAGAGGGGGTGGTATTTGCGAAACATGTCATATCCATGGCATTACTTACATAACCATAACTTTAAGCTATCTAGTCAAGAAATCTTTTACCAGTCAAAGAAACACCAACTTGAGATGTCCATAAGTTAAGACTAATTTTTTTGTTGTTGCTCGAATATATTTCACATTTTTAAAATAAATAAGCAAAAATAGTAAAAACTTAATCCGACGTAACTAATAAAAGAGCACGACACAACATAATTTCAAACATAACATAATTTGTTATCAATGCAACGTACTTCGACAAATGTGAATCTCATAGGAAATTAAGAAAAATAAACTAGCCGGATGAAAATTCAATGAAGTACTATATTGAAATGAAACTAGCAATTATTCCAAGCATGATTATTTTACTACTAGGATGAAAAGATAAGCACGACCAACATAGAAATTAATCCTCTTCTTCGGCCTCCTTAACAAAGTTACGGAGCTCACAATTGCGATCTTTGTTGGATGATATGACTCGCAGCCAATCCCTCATGTTGTGCTTCTTTAAGTACTTCTTCGTTAGAATCTTAAGAGCCTGGGCAACAAGTGATAAACCAAAGTGAAGATGAGTAGAATAACAAACGGGCCAAGGGATTAAATCTAAAAGGGTACAATGTGCATATAATTTACCTGACCCTAGAATAAATAATGCGCATAAATTTTCATATGTATTAAATATAAAGCCTTCCTCATAAATCGGTCATTTTTCTTTCCCCCGTGAAAAAAAGAAGTTGTCTCTTTAGATAATTTGTCGACTATAGTGGTAGTTAAGTTCTGAACTTCTATCCTAAAAATATCATGGACTCGTGTACTTACTATGCTAAGTCATGTTAGCTTTTCTTTGCCTTAGATATCAGGTGATTACATACGTAGAGGATACTATGTTTCAATCGTGTGAGTTTCTATTTCGATACTCATGAATCATGATCCGTAATAAGTAACATCAACCAAAATGGTAAACTGGGACATACCACCAAACAATGTAACAAAATTAAGCTAAACCAACGGTAAAAAATAAGTATGTATACAAACTAAACAGGCCCTTAGGTTAAATTCAAATCACAATTAAAGTCTTCATAACCTTTCCTCATAGTTTTCACTAGGAAGAACAAAAGTTATGAATTGATCATCCTTATGCTCATATAACAACAATCACAGGATTATAAATATTTAACCATCCATTTGATATAAACTACCAGAAAACTTTGAAGAAGAACAAAGACTCTAGACGGTAGGAGACCACAGGTTTCCAAGAGTTATAAATTGGTGGTTGTAAAGCCTAATTTCAGGATTCAACATAGCCTTTACACAAAATGTGTTTAGAACGCTAAAGAATAGTAAGTGATAACTTACAAGATAATTTAGCATGAAAAACCTTTGAATAGGTTAAAAACCACAACCTCTCTTGAGAATATAAGAAATAGAGAGTAATATTATTATGATTGTTAGCTTATTACACCGAGTGTTCTGAGTATATGCGATGCTAGAGTGAGGATTCCTCCGCCTTTAATCTGGAATTCTCTGGTCCTATTTATAGGTCTTATAATATGGCCATTTGACGACCATTAAGATTCTTAATGATGGATGTTACAAAATATATGTTAGATATTCTTTTACCAGATTGTGTAACGCTCTAGTCTTTGTTGCTTCGTAACGGCTTCGTGGATGACTGTACATTTTCTTAACTCGAACTGTTAATCTAGAGGTCAAAAGTGATGACTAGAACTTAGGGATACTGAATATGTTGATTAGGCCGAGGAGAAGTATGAGTCTAAGATGCAAAATAAGCTATTACAAGACAGCTCTCAACCCAGAGCACAAGAAATATCATGGGCGACCGGTATTGGTTGTGAAAACTCATACTATAACCGTTTCCTGATGTTGTTGTTTTGATTCTGATTGTGCTATTAATGTGCCACGTGCTATGTTTATGAGGTCAAAATTTTGTATGTTGGTCGAAGATGAAGTATGAGTCCGAGATGCAGAATACGCCACTACAATTGCCTCCTCTCAACCAATAGTACGAGAAAAATTATGGGCGAGTGGTGTTGGTTGAGAAGTATCATCAATGCTGCAGTTAATATCTGGAAATCATTTCTAACGTATATTCATGAATATCTGCTTGGGTTTTCTAGAACCAATGGTTAAAGTTAATGTAGTTGCATGGGAAATCTTCATGACATTGGGAATTTGAAGAGTCAGCTTAAATGCTGATCATAGTATATAGAGCACTCTGAGTTGTATATGATGACCCAAGTCTTCGTCTTTGAACTATTTCTCTATTGTTCTTGCTTTTGTACTTGAAATTTTCTAACTGTTGAGAGTATGGTATGTAGTAGTCTACTCGCAGCCTTTAACACGAAGCCTTCTACTAGCAGCCTTCTACTCGAAGCCTACTTCTACTCGAAGCCTTCTACTTGCAGCCTCGAGAAAAGACTCCACACATCGCAGCAGAAATACTTCGACCATAGCTGCACATGATCGAAGTATGATGGGACAAGCAGCTATCACATCAGACATGTTCGGCGCCCATGCCCTTGTCAGTACAGACATCTCGACGCCCATACTTGCTCCAGAATATCCTGACAGTAATCATGTAACCTAACCCACACTTGGTGACTCAGCTTCCTATACTTCTATAAATAGGAGAGATGGGAAACCAAGTGGGGGTTGGAAGGTCTCCCCTCTGAGCTCTTGCATTTTACCTTTGACCACCCCGTAAAAGCTAGTACCCGAACCTTCAATTACTCTTAAGTAATATAATCTCTCTTAAAAATCCCCATTCGGAGGTCGTAGAGCGCCACATTCGGGCCTCTACGCAAGTATATTATCTATTGATTTTCTGCATTCTAGATTATATGCTTGAGTCCTCCGATTAAGGATAAACGCCGTGGTGTAAGAGCTGATTTCCCCTCCAAAAGAAGTCATACCCCTATATTTGGCGCCGTCTGTGCTTCCCACCCTACCAGTCACCTTCTCATCTTCCCCTTCATTTATTTTCAACTTCAGCAGATTATCCTCAATGACACCCATCATTCGTTCTAGATTCTATCCTCGCTTACAACTCCGTTGACAGGAGTGGCTGCCCAAATAGCCTTCTTTCACAACACAGAATAATCAAAACACAGTTTTTCCACCCCAACTTCATCTCCAATTTTCAGTGAATTTCTTGGCTAAGCCTGAGTATCTTGTCAACCCTTCAACCCGACTGATACACGGGGGCGACCTCGGGATCTTTCAAAACTGCAGATATACTTCGCTGTGGCTTAGGCCATCAAAGTCCAGTCCTCTTCCTGGTTGAACCTAGGTATCATGTCCACCCTAGCCCCGACTGATACATGGGGGCGACCTTGAATTGCTCAAGTCTCCAATTTTGAGCAAACTCGAGGGGCAAGGAAGGTCGAAAGACTGGACCCTCAGGGATGCATTGGGGACGATAAGATATACTTCGTCCAGGCTCTGAAACTGTCGAAGTCCAGTCCTTTTCTCGGTTTACCCCGGGTATCATGTCCACCCTTGCCCCGACAGATACTTGGGGGCGACCTTGAATTGCTCAAGTTTTCAACATTCGAGAAAACTCAAGGGGCAAGGATGGTCGAGCGATCGGACCCTCAGGAATGCGTTGGAGGCAATCAGTTAATTTTTAGGTTTCCTCTAGGTATCACGCCCCCTCAGCCCGACTGATACTTAGAGGCGACCTTGAAGTTGTTTAAAATTTCAACATCGTTGTGGCTTCAGCCTTCGATGTCCAGCAGAACATTCAAAGTTTGATCTATATATCTCCGATACTCTTCAGACTTCGATCACACTACAGTCAGTCAAACAGATCAAACTTCTACTTTAAATAGATCAGACTTCTACCTTAGATAGCCTACTCGATGGTGTCGAAGCCTACTCAAACAAATCAAACTTCTACTTCTAATAGATCAAACTTTTACTTTAAATAGATCAGACTTCTACCTTAGATAGCCTACTCGAAGGTGTCGAAGTCTACTTCAAATAGATCAAACTTTTACTTCAAGCAGATCAGACTTCTACCTTCGACAGCCTACTCGAAGGTGCCGAAGTCTACTTCAAACAGATCAAACTCTTACTTCAAACAGATTAGACTTCTACATTCGATAGCCTACTCGATGGTACCGAAGTCTACATCAAACAGATCAAAATTTTACTTCAAAAGGATCAGACTTCTACCTTCGACAGCCTACTCGAAGGTGTCGAAGCCTACTCAAATAAATCAAACTTCCACTTTAAATAGATCAAACTGTTACTCCAAACAGATCAGATTTTCACAACAAATCTCTCTCTCTACCAAAACATGCCGATGACAACTACACCTTTTCCTTTAGCCCCGGATATCTTACCCACCCTCCTCAATGGGACCCACCTCTCGCCGAGGAGAATCTGCCTCGGGGTCCTACTCCACGTCTCGGTCTGTCGACTACGATATCGATGCGGTCGACCTCGACTGGCCTTTCGGCAAGATCGTGGGACTCGATCGAGACGATTTACGTGAGACGGCCTACGAGGTTTTTTCACCTCATGCAGGTCGTCTCCCGGGTTCGGGGTACGGAATGCGTTGACATATTATCCGGCTGCACACTATATTGTGGGAGAGAGTAGGAATGGGGTGGGAATGAGGGGGAGTAATAATAATAACGGGGCCGGGGCTGGGGCCGGGGGATAAGGGGGGACGAGTAGGGTGAAACGGGCGTTGGGGTTGAAGACGGCCTCAAAGATTTTGTCACCTAGGAGAGGGACTTCGAGCCCGGCTTCCCCTAGTAGAAATAGTATTGGGGGGTCAAATAGCTACGGGATTTATTTTACGGCACCTCCACCGGGTGGACGATTTAAGAAGCCATTGACATTGGCAGAGATAATGAGGCAGCAAATGAAGGTTTCGGAAATTAGTGATAATTGACTTAGGAAAATGCTCATGAGGACCCTTGTTGGACAGATGGGCAGACGAGCAGAGACCATCATTCTACCCCTTGAGCTCTTGCGCCACTTAAAACCGTCCGAGTTCAACTATCCCCACAAGTATCATCTATGGCAAAAATGTCAGCTAAAAGTCCTTGAAGCTGGTCTTGTTCTCCATCCTTCAATCCTGTTAGACAAGTCAAACTCCTTTTCAATGTAACTCCGTGAAATCATCCGAGGGAGTGAGATTAAGGTTGTATATACCAACAAGAACTCTGAGACAATGAGAATGCTAAGTAACTCTGTGGTCTCCCTGTCTTGGCCCAGCATTGATGGATCCCCTTCCGATGTTTGTCATTGGGCAGACGGTTTTCCCCTCAACATCCACATCTACCTTGCTCTCCTCTAGGCTATCTTTGATATCAAGGATGAGACCGTAGTCCTTGATGATGTTGACGATTTGTTGGAGCTCATGAAAAAAACATGGTCCACACTAGGAATTGATAAGTTGATACATAATATATGTTTTGCTTGGATATTCTTTCAACAATATGTTGTAACGGCACAGATAGAATAAGATTTATTATGCGCTTCTCTTGCTTTCTTGGCTGATGTTGCAAATGATGGAAGGAAAGCTGATCAAGAAATTATGTACTCCAAAGTATTGTCTTCAGTTTTGACTTTGATGCAAGTGTGATCAGAGACGAGATTGCTCGATTATCATGAGAGTTTTCACAAGGGAACTGTAGGCTTGATGGAGAACCTTCTTCCTTTTGCTTTATCAGTTGCAAAGATATTAGACGAAGACATATCAAATCTTGAGAGAGGCGATTGAGTGGGGACTCGGCAGGGAGTAGGGTGGATTACTTCATAAAGTCGTCCGTGATGAGAGGCTGAAGAAGGTTAAGGATTGTGTTGATAGAGCTAAGGAAACGGAGACATGGAACCCAAAGTCCAAAACTGAGCCATACACACAGTCCTCAGTAAAAATGTTGAAGCTAACCGAGGAAGCAGTGGGTAATTTCTTTGAGATCCCAATTGGCATCTCTGACGACTTAGTCCAAGAACTTGCAGATGGCTTAGAAAGTTTGTTCCAAGACTACATATCCTTTGTTTCATTATGTGGATCAAAGCAAAGATAGATCCCTACGCTCCCTCCTCTAACTAGATGCAATAAGGACTCAAAGTTTCTTAAGTTATGGAGGAAAGGAAGTCATTACAGAGTTGGAACAGAAGAATCACATAAAGGTGGATTAGTAGATGGTCATCATCATCGTCTATCCACAAGCCATGGTATACAACATCTGTACATTCACCTCAACACACTCCATCATATTCTCTCCGAACTCCACTCACTTGACAAATCCCTCTCACAATGCCCTTGTCAAAACCCCTCACCCCATAATCGATATTCTAGCAGCCGTAAATACCTTTCCACTTCCCCTTCCTACTTCGACCTTGCTCGTTCCTTAATCTAAGTAGCTTCACAACACGTCTCAGAGGTAGCTACATTTCGTCTTATATTCCTTGATTCAAACACTGCCTTCTGCGATAGCCTTTATGTAGGTGATGTCACCAATGCTAAAATCTGCCCTGCATTGCGTAATCTCAAAAAAAATCTTACTTTCTTAGCTGCGATCGTCACAGATCGAGCTCAACCCTTAGCCGTAAAAGAAGTGATGAAGGCTAGTTTCGAAGCTTTCCTTATGACACTGCTCGCTGGGGGTAGCACAAGAATCTTTCTAAAGTTAGACCATGAAATGATTTTAGAAGACTTTAAGAGTCTGAAGTGCGTCTTTTGTTCATATGGAGAAGGATTGGTAGCCGAGGAAGTTGTGGATAAGGAGGCAAAAATAATTGAGGGAGTAGTGGAACTAATGGGTCAACCTATAGATCAACTAGTGGAAGATTTTAGCATTGCGGCATGCAAAGCAAGTGGGATGGGGATGATCGGCACTGGACAAAAACTCCCTATGCCACCAACAACAGGAAGATGGAATAGGGCGGACGCAAATACCATCTTGAGAGTTTTGTATTATAGGAATGATATCGTAGCAAATCACTTCTTGAAAACAACTTTTCAATTAGCAAAAAGGAGATAAAGAAGATGTTGCAATTGTATAGCTGAAGTGGCTGCCAGATTTTATTTGTGATGGATGTAACATATGATTGTATTTTGCTTTCCCCCTTGTTAAAAAGAAAAGTAACCTCAATGCATTTATCTGATTGAGTTGATTTCTGAGAGCTTTGTATAGATTTTTTTTCGGATTTCTTCAATTATAATCTTTGCAGTTCCGGTGGAACAAATCTGTTGCAATGAAAAGAAATAAATAATAATAATAAAAATAGATCAAACTTCTACCTTCAACAGCCTACTCGAAGGTGTCAAAGTCTACATCAAATAGATTAAACTTTTACTTCAAATGGATCAATCTACTATCTTCGATAGCCTACTCGAAGGCGTAGAAGCGTACTCAAACAAATCAAGCTTCCACTTCAAACAGATCAGACTTCTACCTTCGACAGTCTACTCGAAGGTGTCGAGGTCTACTTCAAACAGATCAAACTTTTACTTCAAACAGATCAGACTTCTACCTTCGACAGCCTACTCGAAGGTGCCGAAGCCTACTCAAACAGATTAAACTTTTACTTCAAACAGATTAGACTTCTACCTTCGGCAGCCTACTCAAGGTGTCGAAGCCTACTCAAACAAATCAAACTTCTACTTCAAACAGATCAAACTTTTACTTCAAACAGATCAGACTTCTACCTTCGACAGCCTACTCGACTGTGTCGAAGTCTACTTCAAACAGATCAAACTTTTACTTCAAACAGATCAGACTTCTACCTTCGACAACCTACTCGAAGGTGTCGAAGCCTACTCAAACAGATAAAACTTCTACTCAAACAAATCAAACTTCTACTTCAAATAGATCAAACTTTTACTTTAAATAGATCAGACTTCTACCATCAACAGCCTACCCGAAGGTGTTGAAGTCTACTTCAAACAGATTAAACTTTTACTTCAAACGGATCAGACTTCTACCTTCGCCAGCCTAGTCGAAGGTGTCGAAGTCTACTAAAAAAAATCAAACTTCTACTTCAAACAGATCAAACTTTTACTTCAAACAGATCAGACTTCTACCTTCGACAGCCTACTCGAAGGTGTCGAAGTCTACTTCAAATAGATCAAACTCTTACTTCAGGAAGATCAGACTTCTACCTTCGACAGATTCGACTGATCACACTTTTTACTTCATTCAGATTAGACTTCTACCTTCGACAGCTTCGACCGATCATAATTTTTACTTCACAAAGTTCAGACTTCTACTTCAGATAACCCTTCTACCTTGACAGTTCAGAATTCTGCTTCAGATCAGCCTTCTACCTCGGCAGTTCAGACTTCTACTTCAAATCAGCCTTTTACCTCGGCAGTTTAGACTTCTACTTCAGATTAACCTTCTACCTTGACAGCTCAGACTTCTACTTCAGATTAGGCATCTACCTCAACAGTTCAGACTTCTAATTCAGATCAGCCTTCTACCTCGACAGTTCAAAATTCTACTTCAGATCAGCCTCCTACTTCGGCAGTTCAGCCTTCTACTTTATATTGGCCTTCTACCTTTAGAGTTTAGACTTCTACTTCCGATCAGCCTTCTACCTCGACAGTTTAAAATTTTACTTTAGATCAGCCTTCTACCTCGGCAGTTCAGACTTCTACTTCCGATCAGCCTTCTACCTCGATAGTTTAGACTTCTACTTTTGATCAGCCTTCTACCTCGACAGTTCAGACTTCTACTTTAGAACAGCCTTTTACCTCGACAGTTCAGACTTGTAGTTCTGATCAATCTTCTACCTCGCTAGTTCAGACTTCTACTTCAGATCAGACTTCTACCTCGGCAGATCAACCTTCTACCTCCACAGCTTAGACTTCTACTTCACCAAGCTCAGACTTCTACTTTGCTTGCTCAGACTTTGACATCGGCAGATCACCCTTTTTGCATCACCAAATTCAGACTTTAACTACAAAAGGTCAGATACTTTACCAAGTTCAGACGTGCAACTCAAATAGAAAACGCAAATATACTTCTATATCCATCTAAACGCTCAACAAGCTAGCAAGAAGCCCCAATTTATCATCGGGACGCTTTTCCTCACTCCTAGCCGCATCAGCTCCAGCTCTACCATCTCTTCCGCAAATGATTCCAGCAAAAGTAAATGGTGGCCGCGAAATAGACCTATCATCTGAATAACCCCCCACCAACATTTCTTTATTACCAGAAAACCAGCAGTCAAACCGCTCAACTTCCAGCGCCAAATAGTTTTCTCAGCAAAGGCCTCTACAACTATTTTTGAGACCTTCGCTGAGAGGGGCAAATGTAGTAGCCTACTTGCAGCCTTCAACTCAAAGCCTACTCGCAACCTTCTACTCGAAGCCTACTCACAGCCTTCTACACAAAGCCTTTTACTTGTAGCCTTCTACTCGAAGCCTTCTACTTGCAGCCTTCTACTCGAAGCCTTGGGAACAGACTCCACACATCGTACCTGAAACACTTCAACCATAGCTGCACATGACCGAAGTATGACGGGACAGGCAGCTATCATATCAGACATGTTCGGCGCCCATACCCTTGTCAGTACAGACATGTCCGGCGCCCATACTTGCTCCAGAATATCCTGACAGTAATCATGTAACCTGACCCACACTTGGTAACTCAGCTTCCTATACTTCAATAAATAGGAGAGATGGGAAACCTAATGGGGATTAGAAGGTCTCCCCTCTGAGCTCTTGTATTTTACCATCGACAACCCTGTAAAAGCTAGTACTCGAACCTTCAATTACTCATCAATAATATAATCTCTCTTAAAAATCCTCATTAAGAGGTTGTAGAGCGCCACATTCGGGCCTCTACGCAAGTATATTGTCTATTGATTATCTACATTCTAGATTATATGCTTGAATCCTCCGATTAAGAATAAACCCCGCGGTGTAAGAACCGTCATCCCCTCCGAAAGAAGTCATGCCCCTACATGGTGACTACAAGGAACCAATCTCGGGAGTCTAGGATTCGTTGAAAGATGGAATAACTGCGCATTAGGTATTTTAGATACCAACTTTTGCATTTGCTGACACAAATTCCTGTCTCGCCTACCTATCACCAAATGTCATATGAAGAGGTGATGGAGGCAGGGGATGATTATTATCAGATGGTGCATTTTCATTATCAATTGATGTTTGTGCTATAGCGCCAAAATGGTCTTCAGTTACTGGCGGAGAAGGCTATTACAACTGTAGATGAAGCGGCAGGTGTTCATCCGAAGGAGCTTCGCAGGTATCCTGCCACTGAGTGGGTCCTTGCTAAGAAATAGGACATTCCGTCTGTGTCTAGAATACGGGGAAGTGGGGGTTATGGTAGAAGAGGCGGTGATGGTAGACGGTATTTTTCCATGGACCATAGATATTGGCCCTGAAGACGATGCTTCATCTGTGATTTACAGTTCCACTATTTCCTATTCCTTACAGCATGGGATCTGAGTGTGGAAGTTGGTTTAATTTTGCATCTTCTTCCCCGTTGACTGTTGAGAGGCATTTCAAACTGTTACATAATGAAATTGTGGATAGTAATCAGTATATTGTCTATAATGATAGTGTATCTGTAAAGTAATTAGTAAAAAGAATTTTGAACGAATAAAATGCTATCATCCTGTTATCTCGATGATGTGTGCTAAACTTCGTAACTTCTATGTATAGGTTTGGGTTATGAATTATAGGTCTGCAAATGGTAGTGATAGGTGAGGTTTCAAAAATTAGAGGAGCTCAAAAAAGTGATGATAGGAAGTAGATAGTTTTTGTAAGATGGCTAGGTTGTTGTAAAGGTATATGGTATTTTACGATCTGTGTATTCGAAATGGGTGAAAAATGTCTCGACCTGCAGAAAGAATTGATATTGGTCTGTAGGGGCTGTCGCTGGACTTGCTTGATTTTGTATGTTGCCATCTTCATATCTGTACGTATAAAATCTAAGGAGATATTTCATAATATAGAAAGAATAACCTGTCATAATAATCAGGATTGGCAATTGATATTCTTCTATCCTAAAAATTTTCTTGTAAAATATATCTTCTAGCAAAATCTGTAGGGTGATATGGATTCTCAATGATCTTCCTAGTGTCTATATAAAGTAAGGATTCTTGGCTTCTATGTCTTGTATCTTCTGCAAGGATAATTTTTTCTGTGAGGAACCATGGTGAGGATGCGTCCTCAACGTGCTCGCCATGTAGCAGATGATAGGTTCCATATCAAGGTTCCTGAACTTCGTGGGTAATATTTTCATCGACTGCCTTATGATGCTGTATTACCACAATGGCCATTGAATTTGATCGCCCTAGTTGATGAAGGTAGGCGTGTAGAGTATTATCGCTTTATCTGGTGCGATATGTTTCGCAGGTCTCTACTGGATGCCATGGTACGAGAAATGATAGTTCGATAGCTCGCATGTGGCAAACTTTTAAAAGAGGATGCAAGGGCAGCAAGAGGAGAAATAATTCCATGTGGCGAGGTAAACCATCCAAGCTACTTTAAATGTAACTTCAAAAGTCTGTAAGATTGAACTGTAAAAGTTCGTAATAAATAATTAATCTATTTTATAGTAATCTGCTATATGTAGGATAAGTATAGTTGTTGCGTCGATATGAGATGAAAAAGAATAAAGTATTTTATTTTATTGTCTGTGTACTGATATTGTGGATAACAGTTGAATGATTTTAACTAACTATATGGATATCTTCAAATTTTGAATATTGCACTATTTTTGGAATGTCGTACGATCTTGGTATAGTATAAAAGTAAGGTATTTGGTCTTTTGTACTACATTGGGGAAGAGGGGCAATCTTTTTTAATGGTAGACAATAAGACAGACGTGATGACAATAGACGTTATCATAGAAGTCATGATGATGCTATTAACCGAAAATACGTACCTATAAAGACAGTAGAGGTGACTAACACGTGTCTGAAAAAGCTATCATTTCATAAACAGAGGAAAAGTATAAAAACTCGTATCTCTCTCCCTTATAAATTATCAACACTTGCAGAGAGAGAAAAAAGTTGAGCAAATCCTATCTCCAAAGAGAGGAAACGTTTGAGTTCTGAGTATGATTTAAGAGGGAGAGGTTCATCGGATAATATAAAACTATGGGAAAAGCGACGGGAGGGATCATTATAGGTAAGACGTCCGGGTAAAGCAGAAGATTGTTGTTCTTCAAGTATAGGTTGGTGATATGTGTTTTTATTTGTTTGATTTGTTTTTATTAGTAATATGTATGATATTGTTTATTTATCCCTTTAGATTGTGGGATGCAAAATTTTAATAATGTAGAGTTGTAAGATCTTTGAGTAATTGATGAGAGAGTTCTGTAGTATAGAAGCTTTGTTATATGAATAGACTGTAGAGAGAAAAAATGTTTTTTTTGGAGAAGAAGAGGGAAACTTGAAATGATTGCTTTTTGGTTTGGGAAACTTTAAAGTAAGCGTGTTGACTGGGTAAAAATAAGGGTGGGGCTATTTTTACTGTGTGTAGGTGTAATATGTAAAGTAGAGATAATGATCACCTTGTATGGGTAGGGGTAACTATATGCAGGTTCTAGATGAACCAACGCTCGTTCTGAACCATAAATATTATAACCCAAGAATGTAACGTTGATCAATCTTCGACTAACCATTATTATGTCTTCGAGCTGTTAATTAATGTTTTGCTCCTTGTTTTGTCAAACAAAATCCTTCATCGGCACCTGACAATACCAGCTTGTTTGACTGCGTTGGTCATGATCATGTCGAGTTAAAGCAGGTACTTGGTGAGTTCAGTATCCATAGGGATAAGAGGGTAAATTCCATAGTACCTAAAGTTCAGCTAGCTTACGAGAAACGAGCTATGGCTGAGGAGAAAGCTTGTTTGACTGTTGATGATGTCCTCAGTCTTTTACCTCCTGCACCAAAAAATATAAAATGGACTACACGGAGGTCGAGAAGGTCAGATCTGCAGGGTAAGCCTACTACTGGGGCGGTGACCACAGAATAAAAGATAACAAAAATTGTTTATGGGGATGTGGAAGAGAGACAGGAAGTGAGTGCGGTTACTTCTGCAAAGGGTAAGAAGAACTTGTTGAAGAGAAAAAGACATGAGGACGTGGGTAGTTCTCGTACTAATCCTCATGCTGCGGCCAAGATAAGAGAGCTAGGGCAAAAACAATGCCTGATAGGAGGGACAAATCTGAAGCAGTTTGATGAAGAGTATGATTAACACACTTTCACAGTATGCGTTTTAAAATTAATTGTCTTGTATTCGGACTAAAAGTAGTTGTTCTGAACTTGTGTTTGTATATTTTTTTTGTACTGGTAGCTCTCGATGTTGCTGAAGGGGGCAACAAAGTGCCTTGATAAGAAGAACCAGGAGTTTGGAGATCTTACCCTGAAGTTTGATGCCCTATCGGCTCATATTAGGAAGCTCGAAACTGAGCTAGAGAAAAAACAGGGAGCTAAAGACGCCAAGGCTGCTGAAGAGCGGTATAGAGTACTATCTGAGTATGATGATGTGATGTCATGATCATTCAAGGCATTAAAGGTGGAAAGAGATTATTTTGTGCAATCTGAATACTCTTTTGGGTTGTCTCGTACTGATGTCGAGCTGGGTTGATCTGGCAGATACAATGAGATAGACTTTCCTACAGAGGTAGAAAGTAAAGTGGTGGCTAATGTTGTTGATCCAGCCAACATACCTGTTACACCCACTGGACCAGTTGTAGCTACTAATAAGACATCTAATCCTCCAACTGGGGTAGACATTAGCAAGATTCTTTAGCAATCTGTAGTACTCTGCTCCGAACTATGTATTTTATTTAACTTTGATGGGACAGTATTTTGTATGGTCATAAAACTGTTAAGTTTGATAAAAGCCTTTAATATGCTCTCCTTGAATACTTGTATGATAACGAAATATTTGTAATTTGTGCAAGAGATAGAGCAATTGAGAAAAATGATTTCTAAACTCGAGAGAACGTTGAGTTTAGCGAGGGATTTCGTGGCTCGTATTCAACAAATACTTAATACAACTGAATATGAGAGAAGGCAATTTAAATTTAATTTAAAAAAAACTTTTAAAGAGTTATATGACCTCAAGAGTAGATATGCTAAGATAAAAATAGAAAAAGACGAGGTGTTAAGAAAGGAGGAGGAAATGGGGATATTAGTTCAAAAACTAAAAGAGTTGACCTATTTTAACGACCCGAGTGATAATGCAAGGTGTCAAAGTATGTTGATTGCCCTAACATTGTATTTTGAGGTCAAAGTAGATAGTGAACGGGGTTTAAAAAAACTTATGTAAATTACTTAAAGGAGAAAGGTGTAGTTCCTGACCCAGCTCGAGTTATGTTTTTAGCTCAAGAAGAAGCACCTAATCGTTATAGTTACGAGATGAGAAAATGTTCAGCTCGAGCTGGTGTGTCTGTTATATGGGGTGGTGTAGATCCTTTATCTGATGTGTTTGGCTTTATGTAGGATCGCAAGGCCATGAGAGTTGTATTTTACAGGGTAAGAAAAGAGAAAATAGAGGTTCAACGTCAATTAGAGGGTAAGTTAAAGAACTTGCAAGATGTATTATCGCAACATGTTGAGCAAAAATTATCTTTAGCGACGCGATTGTCGAAAGATGTGACTGTTCGAATGAAGGTATAAGCTGATATGAGGGCTTTAGATATATTGCAAAAAGAAACACGCAAGCGGGCTACACAAGACATATGCAGTTGAAGGGAGCCTATGCATCCGTCGCGAACAAAAGTGCAGCTTGAACAAAACATGAGCATCATTTAGAAAGTGTCATGATTTTTAGGAGGAACTGGCAGTGTTAGAGAATGGATGTAGGAAGTTCGTAACGGATGAGGGAAGGATTTTATAGTTGAGAATTCCAAGGCTGGAAATATGGGATTTACCAAAGATGAAGAGGTAATTAATGGTAAAAAACCTATTTCTAGATCGGAGAATGTCGTCAAAAGAGGATGAGGAGGAGGTCAGAGTCTAATACCCCAATCGCGCGCAAAACAACGTGGCAGGAGGTGGTGACCTTATAGCCCTGTAATGTCAAGCAGCAAATTGAAAGAGTTTGAGAGATAAAGGGTAGTCTCTCATATCTCAAAGAAGCGAAAATAGGTATTCAGCTTGTTATCGGCCTTATATGTGTTAGATCTTGTATGCCTTTTTTTATGATAAATGAAAATATGTTTGTGTGAGATTAAATAGAATGATGTCGATATATATCAGATATCATTTTCTGATTAAACTTATTAACTGCGATATGTAATCGTTTGTATAAGTGAATTTAAATGTGAAATCATGAAGAGAAACTGGTGCTTTCAGAGTCAAGTGACATGTTATATGTTCAAAAAAACATTTTGAACGGCTGAATAATTGGGCAGGGGATAATAAATGTGCTACCAAATAGATGAAAAATGAAGGTGAAAATATAAGAGCAAATTACAATAATTCGTTTATCCAAGAAACGTAAGATAAATAGGCGAACTAAACGGGAGTTAAAAAAGATGGAGGGATTAAAAAAGAGTAGAATAAAAGGAGTAGAGCTTTTGGGTACTCTGAGCAAATTAAACGACAAGGGGCTGACATTGAGTAACTTCGTGAACGCAAATACGAGTTGTTGACGATGTTAGGGAAGGAAGAAAATAATGTGAAAGACTGTGAATTTTAGGTAAATATGTGGAGGTGGAGATAATGATATGCGAGTAGCTATTATAGAGACAAAAGCTCGTGTGGAAGATATGATAGTATTGTGGTCGGATGCTAATATGATGATAAAAAGATGAGAAACCGTAGTAAATAGGAACGAAACAAACACAGACTTGGGTAAGGTATATAGGCTAGAGCATAACAGTTCCGTCGCTGGAGTTAAATATTTAGAGTATCAAGTAGAGAACACGAAATTGCGTAATGCGAACACTAAGTTGGATGCAAATCTTTGTAAGGTGAAATAAGTCTGGATGAAGAAATTATCGTGATGACTGAGAGGTAGAGGGATCATGTTTATGGTTTTTCATATGGACAAATTCATGAAGTGTTGGAATATTGAAATGTTGTAACGTTGAATGAAAGAGGAAAAGTGGCATGAACGCTGCCAAAGTTTGGAAAAATTGTTAAAGAGACCAAGGTAAACTAGTAAGCTTATCTTTCTAAAAAGGGGGAAATTGAGGCAGGTGGGTATACAAGAGAGATATGCGGCAGTATTTTGTTTCGTATCAGAGTTCAATAGTGAAAAGAGAAAGTGAACTGTAATATGATAGTTTAGTTGCCAAAGGTGTGCAGTGCGAATAAGGGTGGTTTGATCGGAGTACCTGACTCCGTGGTTGTCAAGAATTGAGCTCTTAAAGAGAGTTGGATTAGGGAAGGAAAGAAATTTTTTATTGGGAGATGCCAGAGTTTCGAGTGTTCGTCTGTATGGGGAAGTTCACGTAATATGGGAATTCTTGGGTGACAGTTCAAATGATAGCTCGAATGACCCAATAAGCAAATAATTAGTATAAGGGATTACCTGTACTATACAAAATGATGAAAAATATATGAATTATAGTATAATAGGTAGGTGTTGACAACAGAATGATATGTACGTAACCTGTGGAGGAACCAATTGTGATGTTAAGTTGGGTGATTTTATAGAATGATTCCACATGTTCGACAGTAGAGGATTGGTTTGTCTGGCTACAAATGTTTAAGAAATAGGAGATCTGGTTTTGGTTGAAGTAACAAACGATCTATAATGTAATAGGGACAATTTGGCTGATGTAATAAACGATCTGTAATGTATTAGAGATCAATTTGGCTGAGTAACAAACGATCGTAATGTATGAGAGGATCAATTTGGATGACACAACAAATGATCAATAATGGATTGGAATGGGTAACCCATGGTAATCTTGTAATCTTATATGATGTAATCTGTATATAGAAGTATGTTGGATATTAGAAAAGATTGCATATTAGGGGTGATCAGACACAAGTATTTCATTGCTGTAAGATGGACGAAACAATAAATGTGATGGATAATGTATGAAATAGCTAAAAGTACTGCGCAGTTATGGTGGATCAAACCATAAGTCTTTCATGGAGTTAATCAGTAAACAAGATGATAGATTTTTTTAGAAAAGTATACTGTGATAGATTATCATCGTCGATATAGCTTCAATCGTCTCGTGTTCCAAGGACTAGGTACTCGCTCCCCACGTTCAGTAGCGAGATCATAAGAACAAAGGCTATATTTTCCAATAATGATGAAAGGACTTTCCTAATTTTTAGCCAGTTTCCCAACATTGACTTCTTTTCTCGGAGGGCAATATCTTTTATTTCAAACTCTCAATGATAAACTCATTTGTTATAAGATTAGGCTAAAGCCTGGTTGTATCTTCCCAAGTTTATGATTTCTCAGTCTCTAGTTTCCTCGATCCAATTCATGTTACATGCCAACTAGAATTCATTTTCTTCATCTGTCATAGTATGGTCGCGTAATGGGTGATGATATTGAGTGGGGATTATTACTTCATTACCATATGCTAATAGGAACAGCGTACATCCAATCGATACTCGAGGTATTGTGCAATATGCCCATAATACATATGGTAATTCTTGAACCCAACTATCTTTCTTCTTTGTTAAGCGCTTTTTGATTTTATCCACGATAGTACAATTAGTGATTTTAGCCTGACCATTTCCTTGTGGGTAATATGAATTAGAAGAAGAGTGGATGATATTGCACTGATAGAGGAACTCAATGACTCTAGAGCCAACGAATTGAGGTCCATTATCGATTCTGATGAGATGGGGGCAGCTAAATCGGATGATAATGGTTTCCCATATAAACTAGATAATTTTGCCTTCTCGTGTGCGACACAGAGGGACTGCTTCTACCCATTTAGTAAAGTAATCCGTTGCTACTAGGAGGTGCTTCCTTTCGCCATGTACAGTAGGGAATTCTCCTACAAGGTCGAGAGCCCATCTTCTGAATGGCCAAACAACGTGCTAGAATGGAATTCCAAGGCTGGAGCTCAAATTTGGGGGGCATGTCATTTTCAGGCATCACACCTGTTAGCAAGTTCAATGGCATGAGCTTTTATTTTAGGCTAAAAAACTCCTTGAGTAAGAGCTTGATTGGCTAGAGATTGTCCTGCTGCATGGGAACTGCAGGTGCCTTTGTGAAGTTCATGCAGGAATTTTTGAGCCTCTTTGTTCAATAAATACTCGAGATACGGTCCTGAGACCAAAATTTTGTAAAAGAGACTATTGGCCACGATGTATCGATTAGCATTTTCAAGTACGCGTCTTCTTTCAGCAAAATCTTTAGGGAGTTTGCCGTCAAACTTATTTTGAGGTCCAATATATTTAAGGAAAGGTCATCACCAATCATCCTCGTCCTCTTCAACTCCCCCAGTATAAATAAAATTTGAGCTTATGATGTCAATGCTAGGGGTGGATATTACTTCGATCTTAAGATATCGAGCTTCTGTGCCGAGGACTCATGCCAGGTAGGCAAGCAAATCAGAATGTTTGTTTTTTCTGCATGGTAAATGTTTTATGGTAGCCCTCTTGAATCTGCACATTCTGTCGGCTAGTGTTGCTGCATAATCAATTATTTTTTTGTTCTTCTAAAACTTCTCAGTATAATAGTTCACAATGAGCAAAGAGTCCATATATACCAATAATTTAGATACTTCAATCTTTAGAGCCATGTCTAGACCGTGAATTAATGCCTCATATTTGGTTACATTGTTTGTAGCTTTGAAGTTGAGTCTGATTACTTTATCAATTCTATCATTAGAAGGAGTTATAAGTACGATACCGATGCCTGATCCCGCATGTCCAGTAGAGCCATCATTTAGAAAACGCCAACCCTTCTGAGTTATCCAGTCTAACTTTTCTTTAAAATGTTCTTCATTGATATTTATATTATCTTCTTCCCAGTCGCGATCTTCTACAGGGAAATTTGCAAGAAAATCTGTTACTGCTTGACCTTTTTCAGAATGCCGTGGTTTGAAGCGTATGTCATGTTCTCCAAGAGTTACCGACCATTGTTGTACTCGTCTAGATTTCTCTTGTTTGGATAATATTTTGTGCAAAGGATAATTTTTCATTACACGAACTGAGTGAGATTTGAAATACTGTTTCAACTTCTATGATGTGTAAACGATAGCTAACAGTAGTTTCTTGATCTTGGTGTACTGGGATTCTGCTAGAGCAAGAGTTTTACTGATAATGTAGATAGGTTTCTCCGTCTTCTCATCAAGGCAAATAAGGATAGAATTCCATAATTCGTTAGTAGCAGCAAGATATATGGTGAGTTCTTTGCCTTCCTTAGGTGTGCTCATTACTGGTGGTTTGCCCAAATATGTTTTGAGTTCTTGAAATGCTGCCTTACATTTTGTAGTCCATTCGATCTCAGGATCATTTTTAGTTTTCCTTTTTGTTGTCCCTTCATGCAATAGATCGAATAACCATCGACATCGATCTGAAGATTTGGAGATAAAACGGTTGATTGCTGCGATCTTGCCTGCTAGTTTCTGGACATCTTTCTTTATTTTTGGAGAAGGCATAGATAATAATGCTCAAATACAATCTGGATTAGTTTTGATGCCTCGCTAGCTGATCAAATTTCCCAAGAATTTGCCTGACTGGGCCCCAAACTGACATTTGTTAGGATTGAGTCACATTTTGTAGAAACGGAGGATTTCAAAAGTGGCATGTAAATCTATAATATGGTTCTTCTTTATGAGACTTTTACACAGCATATCATCTATGTAAACTTCCATCGTTTTGCCAAGATGGTCTTCGAACATCTGTGTCATGAGCCTTTGATAAGTGGCCCCGACATTTTTGAGATAGAACGACATAACCTTGTAGCAATACAGTCCTTGCTCTGTAATAAAAGATGTTTTCGCTTGATCGTCGGGGAGTAGAGGTATTTCATTTTACCGTGATGTGGCATCCATCATAGATAAGAGTTTGTGTCCCGTAGTAGAATCAACCAGATGGTTTATGTTAGGAAGCGGAAAACTATCCTTTGGAGTGCGTTTGTTGAGGTCGGTGAAATCTATGCACACTTTAATCTTACCATTCTTCTTTGGTACTGCTACAATGTTCGAGATTCATTCTGGATAATTAGATTTTCATATAAAACCAACTTCAATGAGCTTATCAATCTCTTTTTTGACTTCTTCTCGGAGTCCTGGTGCTAAAGTTCTCTATTTTTGCTCGACGACTTCAACTTTATCTTTTAAATTAAGCTTATGGCAGGCCAGATTTGGATCGATGTCGGGCATTTTATGAAACGTCCAAGCAAAGACATCACTATTGTCTTTAAGGAACTTGATAAGAGCATCTCATTCTGCTGTGGGTAGAAGAGTGCCAATATATGTTCTTCGTTTGTCCCCTCTGATTTCAACGTACTCTGTGATTTATGTACTTGGCAGCCGGTTTTTTATAGAGTTCACTGTAAAGTTTTTTGGAATGTTTCTTGTATTTTCTATAATTGCTATGCGACTTGTGGCTTTGATGGCTCTGGTATGATGGCAACTAAATTTTTACATGCTCGATCTAACTTCTGACTTCCTTGGATTTCGTAAATGCCACCATTCTATTCAAATCGTTGTGCCAAATGATAGGTCGATGGCATGGCTCATATATTATGTAACCAGCAACGTCCCATTATCCCCAAATAATGGGATTTTGCATTGATAACATAAAATACAACATCAAATATTGTTGGTCCTACCGTTATATGAAGTATAATCTTTCATTTACATTCTTCTCTAGATCCATTGAGTCCGCAGATATCAATATCACTAGGTTATACCTTGTCAACTAGTCCCATCTGATCAATCATGTTTTGAAACAGTAGTTCAATACTACTACTAGTATCTATCATCATTATGTGTAGTTCAACATTTCTCATTTTTAACATGATTACAAAAGTATCATGGTTAGGAAAGTTAACATGACGAACATCGCATACATCGAAAGAATTTCCCGTACGATGGGAGCTAGATACGGAAAGTAAACGAGCTTCTTTATCGCTCATGGACAAGTCGTGACATTGATCGACACGTCGTCTTTTGCTTCTGTTCGATCAGTTAATAGTCTGGGTCTCATTGAGGTGGCTGAGGGATATATGATATAAAGGCTTCTCACCTTTCGGTTCTTCAATCCGCACGACTTCTGTAGGAAGTCTATAACTCCCGTTCGTGTAACTCTTAACGTCCACAATGTATTCATGCATTTGTCCGTACGCAAAAGTATACTCCAACAGTTGTTATAAAGCAAAGCAGTACTCCGTCTCATGATATCAGACTTTGTGGTGAATGCAATATGGTTTATTCTTAATGGGTTTGAGATACTGTGCATTGCGAAAAACCTTATCCTTCTGAATTATAGGATAAATGTTGGCTTTGGAATTTACATTCATCATGGGAAGACTGGGTTTTGGCATATTACTACCTTTTCGAGGTCAATCATCATTAGATTTTGTTCACTTCTTGTCTCCTCCCTTATCAGCAGTACGGTTGAAATCTTAGCCTGCGGATTAATCTTTAGCTGTCAATATTTATTTTTGTGTTTTCTACCTGTCGGACACCATTCTTTCGTGATCAATATATCCGTTAACTTTTTCGATCATGTCCCCCAAATTTGTAGGTTTGTTTATGACGAGGTACTTCTTCGCCCTTCCATCAACGAATAAAGCATTGGTGAAAGTTGAAATAGTAATCTTCTGATCCAGCCAATCTTTCTTTCGTACTAACTCCACGAATATCTTAGTGAATGTCTCGAGCATTTCTCCTAGCATTTGCATAAGGATGAAAAGAAAATATAGATTCTCCTCTGTCTCTATTGTGTGAGTAATTCATAAGGAAGAGTTCTCGTAATTGCTCAAAAGTTGTAATGGACCCTTCGGGTACCGTATGAAACCATCGCAGAGGTTTGCCTGATAAACTGGTTGGAAAGAGTCGGCATAGAATTTGATTAGATGTTGAATGTAAGCCTAAAGCGTCCTAAAACTCTTGGACGTGCTCCACTGGATCAGTTCCTTTATATTTTCGGATCTCAGAGTATGGAATCCGGTGGGGACTTCGTCACCTAATAGCTCCTGTGCGAGTGGGCTCATCTATAATCTGTTGAGGATTCTTTTAGTGGTCTGAATTTGAGCATCAAACAATTCTTTGATGCATTTTTCAACATGCTCTTGAGTCACGTATTGACGAGCTATGATGGTAGGCCGTTCGATTTGCCTTTCACGAGGGATGTGGTCGCCACTTCCTTCACTGATTCTCTTTAGGGCAGGAATTCGAACTCTTTCTCGTGGTGGTTCTTCTTGTCTGATTCCAATGAGACTGCCATCAACTTCTTAGTGGACCTCCTGTAGCAAAATGGGCTCATCCCCATGCTGTTCACGTGAGGTCCTATTCTATAGATAACAGAAACCTGGGAAGTTGTCGGCACCACGCCTTTATTATTTTGGGTTGTGCCCTGTTGACTTGTAGAACCTTTAACGCGTCCTGGACGCTGGCTAGTTGTTACTCCAGAGCAGTTCGCCTTTCAGTTTCAGAGTTCAGATTGGCCGATAACTCTGCCAGTTTGGCGCTTACGTCTCCTAGATTAATTGGCATATTCAGATCAAGAGGTGTTATCTTGTTCATAAATATTCAACTATTTTCTAAGACAATGAGTATGAGAACTTCAGTTCCCACGGACGGTGCCAAATATTATAGCCTAATTTTGGAATTCGAACTTAGCCTTTCACCAGATGTGTTTAAAATGCTCAAAAATAGTAAGTGATAGCTAACAAGATAATTTAGCTTGGAAAACCTTTGAATAGGTTAAAAACCATGACCTTTCTTGAGGATTTGAGAAAGAAAGAGTAATATTATTGAGATTGCTAGCTTATTATAGCGAGTGTTCTAAGTATATGCGATGTTAGAGTAAGGATTCCTCCATCCTTCATTTGGAACTCTCTGGTCCTATTTATAGGTCTTATAATATGATCGTTTGACGACCATTAAGATTCTTAATGATGGACGTTACAAAATATATGCTAGGATATTCTTTGACAAGTTTGTGTAACGTTCTGAGCTTTGTTGCTTCGTAACAGCTTCGTGGATGACTACACATTTGCTTAACTCAAACTATTGATCTAGAGGTCAAAAGTGATTGCTTGAACTTAGGGATACTGAATATGTTGATGAGGTTGAGGATGAAGTATGAGTTCGAGATACGGAATGGCTCTCAACCAAGAGCACGAGAAGCATCATGGGCGAGCGGTGATGGTTGACAAAACTTGTACTATAGTTGTTTCCTGATGTTGTTATCTTGATTCTGATTGAGCTATAAATGGGGCACGTACTCTATTGATGAGGTCGAAATTTTGTATGTTGGTAAAAGATGAAGCATAAGTCCGAGATGTAGAATACGCCACTACAGTGGCCGAACGAAAAACTTAATGCCCTTGTCTACAAGACACGCTACACAAAAGTTCAATCTCCCCCACAAGTTCCTTATCATCCCTCTCATGAGAGAAAATGAGTTCTATACAATCTACAAGTATGGATAGAATATCCCATTCATCCATATCCAGTGCATCAATGATCAAATTGAGGACATCAACCCATTTAATTTCACTAGGGTGGTAAAAATGCAGGAGTGACGACTTAGACTACAATGAATTCATGGGAGTGAGACGCAGAAGTTCTATAAGCCCAAACAGACTATCCAGATTATCTAAACTCATTACTGTAATAATACAGTTCGCGATGCCACTGTCTACTTCTATAACCCTAGATTGAGATAATATAATCAAGAAATGGCTTATCTGTCAAAGGTAAATAGGAAAAGTTGATTCTGGATTTGACATAAGTAGGGTATAAAAAATTATTATGACAATATCATGTAATCCTGGCAGGAGGGACTTTGGTAAAAAAATGTTGAATTGGCAAGATGGACTTTAAGAAAAAATCTTGAATGAAATTTAAATAGTTTTTTGAAACCAGGTTCTCAAGTATGTGAATTTCATTCATGGAGATGGCATAACAGATAATTTCAATAATTCCACGTGCGAGATCCCGGAGTTCGAACTTAACTGCCATTATTATACAATTGGCAAAATCAGGCAGAGTACATTTTATTGAACAATGTACATAAAGTGATGGTGTAAACTACTGAGTCACAAGCCATGGAGGTCGAACTCTAACCCAATTTGGATAGCAACAAACAAACAACAATCTAAAGGAATACATAATAACAATCGCACACAATGTTTAAGGTAGTTTGGTAATTGCCTACATCCACCATACAATAGAGAGAGAGTTTAATCAAGATCCAAGGCTACAATCTCCTAAATCAATTTAGATGTTTTTTCTCTCAAGATTTCCTCTACCAATAGATCTCAACAAGGGTGGCTCCAAAAAAACCTAACTCTCCTTTATATATTTGGGAAAGACAAATACAATCATTCAGATCTCGTGGCAAATAAGAGGCTTCAATACAATCTTAAAATTGAGTTTTACCGATATCTGTTCGAACAGACCCATTTTATTTGAACAAAAAATCAAGGTCTATTCGAAGAATCAAACTTCAGTGTGACTTTATTCGAACAGACCCAAAGTCTATTCGAGCGGAAAATAGATCAACCTCACAATTTTCCACCTCAGTGAAGATTTCCCTAACAAAACGAACTGAAATCTTAGCCGAACATAGCCACCAACCAAGCGGACCCAAAACGAAACCCCCTCCCGCCAAATGTTTCTGAGGACCCAAGCACGTAAACATCCCATGAAACCCAAAAAGAACCAACTCCTCAAATGACCAAAATCAACCAAATCGATCCAAGTATCCCTAAAGGACCAAACCAACCTAATGTCCTAAAGAACCAAAACCAACCGAATATCCCAAAGAACCTATATTGACTGTACCAAATTAATGATTGCTTACATACCGCGGATCAAGTCGCCTGTAGTTTCTAACATCCCCGTGATGAGCTAAATTAATCCATAAGAAAGAGATGCACCATTCTCTTCTCTCTATCTCTATGAATCTTCATATCAAGAGTCTATTTGTACCATTGTCTTAGAGACCTCTTCAAACCAAATAATGATCTCTTCATCAATTGATACACATCGGCCTATCTAGCAATAGAAAACCCACTCGGCTAAGTCATATTGATCTCTTTCTTCAACTTCCCATGTAAGAACACCATTTTAATATCGAGATGTTGCAATTCTAATTCAAATTCACTACCAAAGCCAATTGGATATACCTGGGGAAGTATTTTACCACTAGACTTGCCTTGAAGCGTAACATCATTTTTAGATCCTTGCTTCCTTTTGTAGGCCCATTTACCACCAATCGCCCTCTTTCCCTTAGGCAATATTGAAAGTTTCCAAGTTTTATTCCTACGAAGAGAATACATCTCTTCCTTCATCACTCCCTCCTAATGTTTAGCCGTGGAAAGAATATCCTCTTTAATGACTGGTAGTGTATAGGATACCATGGCCTTCGTCTTTGGAAGTATCATGTTCTTTGTAAGCCATTTCAGCTTACCCATATTCCTCTTTAGTTTACTAGTAGCAATTAACTCCACAACCGGAGTCTCCTTATCCGTACTGCCAAATGCTCCACCATCGTCTGTGTCTTCATTATTTGGAATATGAACTAATGGCTCATCACCCATTGTCATACTGGTAAATGACACCCCCTTTAGTACAGTACTCTCTGGCCAATGTGAAGACGCGTCAATCTCCACCCGCTGCAATACCTTGTTTATCGTCTTTTTGTGTACTTAGAGACATTTGAATTTATCCTATAAGTCTCATCAAAAGTGATATCCCAATTTAGAATGATCTTCCAGTCTCTCATATCCCATAACTTGTAGCATTTCATAACCCTCTTCTTACCTAGAAAAATAGCCTTCCTTGCTCGTGGATCCAACTTTCCATCTTTAACATGATAGTATGTCGGATACCCAAATATACGAAGAGTATCATAATCTATAGCAGGCTCTCCCGGCCAAGCCTCCATTGGTGTCTTACCCTCAATTGTAGCTGAAAGCAACCTATTAATGAGGTAGCATGCATATGTCAAAGCCTCAGCCCAAAATGCCTTGCCCAACCCAGAATTAGACATCATATACCGCACCTTCTCCAATAAAGTACGTTTCATGGACTCAGCTACCCAATTTTGCTGTGTTGTTTCTCTAACTGTGAAATATTAGGCGGTCCCCTCATCCTGACATGCTTGCAGGAATGGATCACTAGTGTACGCCCCACCATTATCCGTATAGAGCAACTTGATCTTTCTACCAGTCTGAGTCCTAATCAATTTATTCAATCTTATTAAAATTACTAGGACTTCATCCATCCACCTCATGGTATATACCCATATACTCCTAGAAAAGTTATCCACAAAAGACATAAAGTAATGCTTCCCCCCTAGCGATGTATTCATGGAGGGTCCCCAAACAATAGAGTGAACGTAATCAAGGGTTCCACGAGTATGGTAGATAACGGTGCCGAACTTTACCCTTGTCTGCTTGCCCAGAACACAATGTTCATAAAAGTATAATTTGCATACCTTGACACCTTTCAATTGCCCGGGTTCGCAAGAACTCTCAAGGATTTTTCTCCCGCATGCGCTAAACACATGTGCCATAGCCGAGTGGTATCTCTGGAAGTGGTCTCCTCCCCCCGTGGTAGCAACCTCACCAAGAATAGTTTTACCATCTAGATAGTGCAGGTTGCTACTTCTTCTTTGGCCCTTCAATACAGCCGTGGCTCCCTTAAGAACCCTCTATACCCTATTAACCTTGCAGCCTTTAGCTTTAAGTAAACCCGTTAAGATAATATTCTTCCTCATCGTCGAAATATATTGAACCTCATCAATCTCTTTAACCAACCCATTGTGTAACTTTAAACGAATAGTACATATCCCCACGATACGACAAAGATCATAGTTTTTCATCAACACCGCTCCACCTTCTAGGATTTTTCAAATTATAAAAACAACCTATTTCGGGATAAATGTGATAAGTAGCACCCGAATCCAAAATCCATTCTTTAGAACCAATAGCACATGCACTAGATGATATAGTCAAGGAATATCAAGATTATTACCTCCATTTACCGTGTCTTGAACAACATTTACCGAAGAGCCCGATTTCCCCCATTTCTTCTTCTTAAGAAGTACGAGACATTAATTTTTCCAATGACCGGTTCTTTACAAAATGCATATTGGTCTTTTACCAAGTTGTTGTTATTTACTCTGTGACCTTTCGATTTTGATCGAAGGCTGTTACCACCCGACTTCTTTTGGTCTGAAGACCTCCCTCTAGTTATCAATATCTTGGATATCAACTCCTCGGGCTCACATTTATCCTTCCTCTAATACTTATGGTTCACAACTGCCGTAGTCACATCCGAGGATTGCAATGAACTCTTTTCGTACGTTATCGTCATAACAAAATGCTCAAACTCTTCGGGAAACGAGTTCAAGAGAAAAAGTTTTTTGTCTTTATCGCCAACAATTTCTTCTAGATTTGCCAAGCTGGCTAATAACGTGGTGAAATCATTCAAGTGCTCCGACATTGAAATCGTTTACCTCATTGTGAAGCGATAAAACATCTTCTTCAAATCGAGTCAATTTTGAATACTGTTCACCAAATACTTCTCCTCTAAAATATTCTAAATTTCCTTTATCAAGTTTTTGTTCATTACAAGGTATTTTATATCTCGAGTAAGACACGAGCGGATTTGACCACAAGCCCTCTGGTTCATCTACTTCCAAATACTCTCATCTATCTCATCCGGTATGTCTTCCAACACCTCATCTAAGTCTAGTTGACTTAGCACATCAATAACCTCGCATCGCCACATGTTGAAGTTATTGGTGTTGCTAAATTTCTCCACTTTAATCTTCGCGTTGTTAAATATTACCATTGTATTCCATTTAGGTATCGAGCAACTATGTTCCATTGAAGAACTAGTTGCATCTCCTTCGACCAAGGTTTCCCCAATTTTTATTTACTAACCGAAATTGAAAACCAAATTATACCAAGATAAGTTAGCGTTCCCTCAATTTCGTGCACCACCGAGAAACCAATCTCGCTTTGATACCAATGGTTGAGTCACAAACTGCAAAAGCTGAACTCTAACTCGATTTGGCTAACAACAATCTAAAAGAGTACACAATAATAATCGCACACAAGGTTTAAGGTGGTTTGTCAATTACCTATATCCACCGTACAATAGAGAGAGATAGTGTTTATTCATGATCCTATGTTACAATCTCCCAAATCAATTCAAAGGTTTTCTCTCTCAAGATTTCTTCTACTAATAAATTTCACCAAGAGTGGCTTAAAAAACCTAACTCTCCCTTATATACTTGGGATAGACAAATACAATCAGTCAAATCTTGAGGTAAACAAGAGGCTTCAATTCAATCTCAAAATTAAGTTACCGATGCCTGTTCGAGTAGACAAATTGCCTGTTCGAACAAACCCCTTTTATTTAAACAAAAATCTAAGGTCTATTCGAGGAATTAAACTTTGGGGTGACTTTATTCGAACAGACATTAAGTCTGCTCGAACAGAAAGTAGAGCAGCCTCACATAAATGACATCATGGCACCTTTTTTTCATAAAGGTAATTGATCAGATAAGGCATACGAGTTTCAAGGCAGTGTCGGGTTGGTTAAAACTGAATACCATAGTGATGCATCTTTCAAGATCAGGTAAAAAATAAATCAACGAGATACCTTATATGTAATGACCCAGAAATTTGCTTCTGTTAATATATGATGATTATGGTGATTTGGAGTTTGGTGTTCTACCAGTTCTATGGCTTCAGTGTTTTTGGGCGGATCAGATTATATGGTGACCTTGGGAAACCCTGTGTGGGTTGGTGATAGTGTTTTATGGTGGTGCAGTGATGTTGATGTGATTCTGGGGAATCGTGGTTAGCCTTGGATTTCTGTGATTTTCCACTAATAACTTCCTTGATTTTTCCATTGGATGGATTTCTTTTTACCAACTACTTTGTTTCAGGACTATTTAGAAAGGTTCGAACATATTTATTATTGTTCGAACATTTTCTGCCTGTCATTTTTTTGATCGAAAATTCTTGTATTCCTGTTCGAACCTTCTTAGGCCCTGTCACTTTTGTTTGAACATAGATGTTTTGTGTTCGAACATAGGGCGCATTGAAACGACCAAGTTAGGTCTTTTGAGCTGTTCTCGAGCTGCTGTTTGGATATTTTCGCCGGATTTGTGATCATCGAGCGTGGTTGATCAGGCGAGTTTCCCTATATTTTTAAATTCCATTACTAGTTTACTGATAGTTGATTTAGAGTTATTCTAGTTGACGTAAATGTTGTTTCCTAGTATGGATAGTATTCTTATCATGATAGTTGTTAATACTATGTTAGATATAATGGCTAGTCTTTATCTTAGTATAGACTTGCGCTCTCCTTGTATAGTCAGTTATTATCTATGTTAGACATGTTAGCCTAGTTGCTTGTTTGTAACTGGACTTCAAGAATTGGTTGGAGGTAATTATGCCTATTCTCGCGGCTTGTCCTTGAACTCTAAAGGCGTAATTACTCTTAACTTATTCCGAGTGGTTGCGTATAGAAAGTTAGTATCCTAAGGCAAGTAGAGTTGTGCTCTCTTTTTTTGTTTAGGAAGTTGTGCATTTGTAGTGTTCTCGTGGCCTTGTCCTTGAACATTGCCATGATTTGGTACTCGATACATGAACCTTGGGTTCTGTTATTGAGTGTGATTATCTTGGATTGTATAGCTATTTGTCATGGACTAACAGTTTATCCTGAGCATAAAATTATTGTAGGTCTTAGTACTCATTTTGTTTTGTATTCTCATGGCTTTGTCCTAGTATCTATCATCAATCATGTTGCAGTGGTGATCCTATTGGAGAACTCAAGCTGGAGGCCTGATTCCATGTTACGTATTTTAGATCGTTATGGTTGTATCTTGAGATAGTTTGTTTCTTGCGATTGTTGTATCCAGCCTATAGAAGTTGTAGTATACTTTCTGTATAGCTATTGTTATTGTCTTTCGCTGTTATATTATTCTATTTATCTCTGTGTTGTGCTCACATAGATAACTGGGCCTGAATTTTTCTATGGCTAGGTTGTCTGTGGGGCACAGGTTGGCCAACGTTACACCTCAGGATTAACATTCTTAATAGTCTATTAAGAAGCCAATTTTGGGGGCGTGATATTATTTAAAAAAAAAAAACATATCAATTCAAAAATACTCCCTATAGATGAATTAAGGGAACAATGCAATACATGTTAATAAGATAATATAATTAGGGTTGCAATTAAACCAAATACTGAAATAATAAATCTACAAGAGAAAATTTAGGGTATACATATATTTAAGAGAATTCCTTCCTTGCGCCAGAGTTCATATTGAGGAGAAAACTGTAAACAACAAAGAGAGAGGGGAGAGGGTGGAGGGAGGGAGGAGATTTTATAGTTTCAAGACTTATACATACACAAGTGCGTTTCCAACTCCCTCGCCACTAATAAAATTGCTATTGATGGTTATGGATCCCTGTATAAATCGGGCTTGCCTTGCAAAACAAAAAAAATGCTACTTTAGGCCAATGACCCAACCTCCCTCTCTCACACCTCTCTTTGGGTCTAAGATTTATACACCTCACGTATTTTTCTTAAGAAAAATATAATACATCATGCGCATAAGGTTTATGAGCCCGAATCTTTTTAAGTAAAGTGAAAGAGTGGGCCGCAAAATGCTTATACGCATGAGAACAAGATATTTAGGGCGCATAAACCTTATGGGTCTGACTTCAAACTCAACATTCAAGCCTGATGCTTGAAATTCAAGTATTAAGGCAATTATTGTAGGCCAAAAAGTGGAATATTCATAAATGAGATGTGCATAATATCATCTTATAATACATGAGGCGCATAATATCATCTTTAATTTAACCCTTTTTGCTCTCTTATCATTTTTAATTTCAGTTGGGCCTGCGCATTTCACCAACGAGAATTTCATATACGGCGACGCAAGTGGCCTTTCACGCAATGACAAAGGAGTACATTACGGTGATGCGAGTGGCTATTGCACAGATGAGGGTAAACAATTGACGACGCAGGTATACATACGGTGACGGAAGTGACTGTTATGGCAATAATGTAAGTACACATACACCGACACATGTTCATTTACGGCAACGCAAACACATTGGTACGGCGACGCCACAAGTCTTCTCGCCCAATCTTCAATACAAATTCCAATCAAAAAAATTTCAATTGAAATTGAGATCAAAAAATTACAGAGAGAGAGGGACAAAGATGAAATTTTGGGAAAGAGATAGGGAGAGGAGAGATAAAATTTCTAAAGAGAGAGAGAGAGTAGTTTGTTAAAAGAAGAGAGATTAATGAAGATAGAGATTTTTTAGAGAGAGGGAGATATTAGAGAAGTTACAGGGATGTGCATTTCATAATTGAAAAATGCTTTAGTTGAAGATTTTTGGGACATAAAATAGCCAAAAGCAGTACCCACATTTAGTCGTCACCATAGCCAATTGTAAGGGCCTAAATTTGTAGCTCGAATTAGTCTCTTTAACCAAATATTCCTTGAACACAAACAATTGCAAACAAATAACTTAAAGTGGCTCGAATTTAACGTGAAACCATGACCTCAGCTCGAGGATTTAGAAGAATATCTTTATTGCTTAGATATTACAAGTTATAAAGGTTAGTGCTCTGGATTTATCCTGATTGGGTATTTTTTATCTCCCAAAGCTTATCTCTGTTCTCTATCATTCATGGCCTATTTATAGATCTCCTCCCAAGATCGTGGCATTAGCAGGTTCTCCTTGATTAGGGGAGAGAATGATAGAACTTTTGGAGGCCGTTCCTGTAATTGTCAGTTCATGGGACATGTGTCTAACTTATTTTTTCTTGTTACTTGAAGGTTTACAAAAAAAATATGACCAGAAGTCATAGTAGCCTTGTCACGCCCCAAAATCTAGTAATCGGTAACTTAACCAATTACTAGACTCTAAGTAGTGCAGGTCGGGGAATCCAAAGATTCTACCCCACAAATAGCCAAGCCATAGACAAATTCTGGCCCAGCTATTCACATATAGCAATAATCATCAGAGTAAAGAAATAGCAATGCAACAATATAACAACATAACGCGGAAGCAAAGACATATATATATACATATCATGGCGAAAGAAATATAACATCTCGAATAAGAGCTTGACTACACAATGCTGAGAACACCTACAGAATCTAGAACTAAAAGAATCTGCAGCGGCAAAATTAGTCTCTGGACCGGCTAACCACGCGGCAGTCCGTGCTACTCAACCTCTAAAAAATGTTAAATGCGAGAGTGAGCAAACAACGAGCTCACTTAATCCGACAGAACTAAATAACTTACTAATAACTGGTAACGAAAATAGAGTAGAGACGAGTGTGATAAAGAAATAAGCAACTAAACACTTCTAACAAATAATCAGTAACCACCAATGAACATAAGTAATCAATAAGGAAAGTAGGATTGAGTTGATAAGAGAATGGAGAATAGAGTTAATGCAGAGAGAGTGTGAAGTAGATTCGGAAAGGTAATAGAGTTAAGAATATGAGAGGAGGGAGATGTGATTACTAGGATGATCCTATACTAATCCTAGATGTAATGGTATGCTATGATGAGCGGCAATATTCCCATAAATATCCCCTAATGCAATATGATATAATGCTAACGCCTAATACTATCTTAAAGAGATTCGTAAAGGGATAAACTGGTACGATTTGTTTAAGCTCAACCAAGCTAGGATGGTCGCACTCGATCAAAGTGGAAGGGTGGATCAAACCCGTGGAGTATCATGTCCGAAGCATTTTAAGGAATTTCAACCTCACCGAGGTATAAGTTTGGGATCGTCAGGACTCTTTCTCATACCAATCCACACTCCGCGGTGGTTTCGCTAGGTATGATACTGCCGTTCCCAATCTCACCTCTGTATTTTAACCCGATCTCGCGGCCTCCATGGATCCCGTCGGAGGTCAACCGAAACGGAGTGTTTGTGTATCCAATCTCAATAAGTACGAGAAATGCAATAAGTTATAATGTGTAACCAGTGCCCAAGCACAGCACAGTTGCCACTAACCTGGCAACTCAAACAGGATCGATAGGGACTCTTTTGCACCAACTCTACATCGCCGAAATAGCAACCAAACCGTCGTCTACGTCCAACCCAACAATCTCTTAAGGCTGGAGGGGGCATTCCGGGGCAACCCACGGGAACGCCAGGCCAGCCACCACCAACAATCTCAGGTCTAATAGAAGCCAAAACCAACTCCAGAATCAATGTACAACCCAACCACAGGTTAACAACCATAACCCAACCACAGCTTAACAACCACAACCTAACCACAAGGTAACAACTACAACCCAACCACAGGTTAACAACCATAACCCAACCACAGGGTAACAACTATAACCCAACCACAGGTTAACAACTAAACAGGATAAACTCTAAGTTAAACTATAGTTAAACACAACCCATCTCTAAGTTCAATACTACTCTCTAAAATAATGCTCAGAACTAGTAAAGAAACTTAGTAAAGTTAGAATATTAACTCGCTAGATAATTAACCCGAGTCCTGCGGAAATCAACCCGGAAACTCAACCAAAGTCCGCGGAACGATAAGCGGAACACCTGACAATCCAACACAATCACAGAGAACAACAAACACCCAATCAATTTAAGGAAACGATAATAAAACCCAAACCCCAAAATCAAACCCTAGAAATCAACCTACGCCAAATCAAGAGAAATTGACGGAAGGGAAACAAGAATCACATACCGAGAATAGGAGAGATGATCGCGGCGAAGCTTGGCAAGGATCCGCGAGCGAGGGGAAAGATTGGGTGAAGAGTATTGAGGTGAGGGGATGATTGGAGAGAGGAGAGGATGATGATGAAGATGAGGAGGTGATGAATGGAGGTGAGGGGATGATAGGGGTGAAGAATCCTCTCTCTATAACTCTCTCTCTTAAATCACCAAAGCAGCGCCTAGCAGGAAACCAACCAAAAGAAATGAGGAAGATAGACTTAAGTAGTCGAGGCAAATGAAAGTTGTTAGAACGAGTTAGAAAGTCGTTCGAACGACCAAGAGGCCATGGGCCAAAATCCAGGAGGTTAGTCAATTCGTTCGAACGACAATAAATCTCGTTCGAACGACAATGCTGTCCAATGGCCAAAACGTCCCGAAGATGCAGAAAATGATCAGAAAACACAAAGATTCGTTCGAACGACAAGGAACCTCGTTCGAACAAAAATTCTGGGAAAGTCTACTCTGAGGTCCTCCTGAACCACACACACCCAACTCTAAGACCCTCAGAAGACTGAAACAACTCTAGCAACCACCACAAAGGGTTCCCAAGGTCTAACACCACCTCTACCGCAGAACGGCCACCAGAACTCCTCCGAACACACACTACGCAATCAAGCTAAAACGCCCTCCGAACACACACTACGCAATCAAGCTAAAACGCCAAACTACCATAACCATCAAGCCACAAAAAAATCTACCAAGAAGGAATCCATACCAAACCTTGCACTAAGAACAGTTATAGTTGCATTAAGGATAGGAGAATATGCAGAAGTACGATGCAGAGGAATATGCGGAAGTTAAAGAATAGGAATATGCAGATTTGGAATATAAAGAGTAATAATAATAAATAAAAAATTTAAGTCATTACATTCTACCCTCCTAAGAATATATTTTGTCCTCGAAATTAAACACATACCTCATCCTGAGAACAAAAATAGATAATGCCTCCTCACATCGGCCTCCAACTCCCAGGTAGCCTCCTCTGGTCCATGGTGACTCCACTGGACTCTCACAAATGGAAATACCTTGCTGCGTAGGACTTTCTCCTCGCGATCCAAAATATACTCTGGATGCTCAATATAAGAGGCATCGCCCTGAACCTCTATCGGTCCCTAATCAATCACGTGTGTAGGATCCCGCTCGTACTTTCTCAACATAGAAACTTGGAAGACGCTGTGAACTCTGCTCAGCTGCGGCGGTAATACTAATCGGTATGCTAACTCTCCAACTCTATCCAGAATCTCAAGCGGACCAATATATCTCGGAGCTAGCTTCCCTTTCTTACTGAAACGCATCTCTCCCTTCATAGGTGAAACCTTCTGTAGAACATGATCCCAAATCTGAAACTCTAGCAGCCTTCTGCAGACGTCGGCGTAACTCTTCTGTCGACTCTGAGCTGTACATAGTCGGTCCCTAATAATAGCAACTGCCTCTGTGGTCTCCCAAACTAAGTCTGGCCCCAGTAAACTCTGCTCGCAAACCTCTGCCCAACTCAATGGAGATCTGTACGGTCTACCATATAAAGCCTCGTAAGGTGCCATCCCGATGCTTGACTGAAAGTTGTTGCAGTACGCGAACTCTGCCCAAGGTAAGTACTCGTCCCAGCTGCCCTTGAAGTCCAAAACACAAGCTCGAAGCATGTCCACAAGAATCTGGTTAACTCGCTCTGTCTGACCGTCGGTCTGAGGGTGAAATGTTGTACTGAAATCCAGTCTAGTATCCATTGCTCGCTGAAAACTCTGCCAAAATTTACTGGTAAACTTGGCATCTCTATCTGACACTATCGATACTAGAACCCCATGTAAACGAACTATCTCCCTCACATATACCCTGCTCAACTCGTCAGTGGTCATAGTCGTGCGAACCGGAATGAAATGTGCAAATTTGGTCAGCCGGTCCACGATCGCCCAAATACAATCATGTTTCTTCCTCGTCCACGGGAAACCCGACATGAAGTCCATCGTCACATATCCCCATTTCCACTCTGGGATAGGTAAAGGTTTAAGTTGTCCCGCCGGTTTCTAATGCTCGGCCTTCACCTGCTGGCAAGTTAGACATTTAGAAATAAATTCAGCTATCTCTCACTTCATGTTGTCCCACCAAAAATATCTCTTCAGGTCCTGGTACATCTTCGTACTGCCTGGATGAATGGTGTATCTCGAACCATGAGCCTCACTCAAAATCACACGCTTCAGCACCTCGGAATCTGGTATGCATAACCTGCCCCTGTATCTGATGTTGCCATCTAAACTAGTTGTCCAATCAGGTCTGGTGTCGTCTGAAGCCCAAGACTGCAATCTGCCGTTCTGCTGCTGCGCCTCAATAACCCGAGAAATCAAAGAAGTCTAAACTCTCAGATTTGCAATAAGACCCCCCGTAGTCTGTGAATCCAAAATCAACCCAAGCTCCGCAATGTCGCTAAGCATCGTCCACTCACGAATCATCAGACGTGCAAGAAATCCTCTAAGCAAGCGGCTCAAAGCATCGGCCACCATGTTCGCCTTCCCCGGATGATACTGCCAATCTACATCGTAATCCTTCAGAAATTCTATCCATCTGCGCTGTCTCATGTTCAGCTCCTTCTGAGAGAAAAGATACCGTAAGTTCTTATGATCAGAAAAGAGCTCGAACCTCTCCCCGTATAAGTAGTATCTCCAGATCTTCAGTGCATAAACCACTGCTGCCAACTTGAGATCATGCGTAGGATATTCCTCTCGTGTACCTTAAGCTGTCTCGAAGAGTAAGCCACCACTTTGCCCTCCTGCATCAAAACGCAACCAAGTCCACTGAGCGAAGCGTCCCTATACACTCTGTAACTCTTCCCACTGGACGGAACTATCAAAACTGGTGTTGTCATCAATCTGTTCTTCAACTCGGTAAAAGCTAAAGCACACCTGCCATCCCAAATAAACTGAATGTCCTTCTGTGTCAAACGAGTCAAAGGAGCTGTAATCTACGAAAACCCCTTAATGAATCTGCGATAGTAACCCGCTAAACCCAGAAAACTGCGAATCTCCGTAACGCTAGTCGGTTGTGCCCAATCTGCGACTGCTACAACCTTGGAAGGATCTACTACAATTTCATACTTAGACACCACGTGCCCTAGGAATTTCACCTCCGGCTGCCAAAACTCACACTTTTTGAACTTAGCAAATAGTGCGTTCTCCCGCAAGGTCTGTAATGCAATCCTCAAATGTTCCTCGTACTCTGCCTTGGTCTTCGAATAGATCAATATGTCATTGACAAACACAATGACGAACCGGTCAAGAAAAGGGCTGAAGACACGGTTCATCAAATCCATAAAAGCTGCGGGTGCGTTCGTCAAGCCGAACGGCATAACAAGAAACTCATAGTGTCCGTAACGAGTCTGAAAGCTGTCTTCGAAACATCAGCTACGCTGATCCTCAGCTGGTGGTAACCTGATCTGAGATCAATCTTTGAAAAGAACTGCGCTCCTCGAAGCTGGTCAAACAAGTCCTCGATCCTCGGCAACGGATATCTGTTCTTGATCGTGACTTTGTTCAACCCGCGGTAGTCAATACACAAACACATCCTACCATCCATCTTCCTTGCGAACAAAACTGGAGCTCCCCACGGTGAAGTACTCGGCCGAATGACTTCCTGATCCATCAACTCAGAAATCTGATCCTTCAACTCTTTCAGCTCAACAGGTGCCATACGGTACGGCGCCTTCGAAATCGGTGTTGTACTAGGAACAATATCTATGCCAAAGTCAATCGTCCTCATCGGTGGTAAACTGGGAATCTGCTGGAAAATGTCGGAATAATCGCAAGCTACCAGAATAGAGCTAACGTCCACGCCCGAGGACTTTAACTCTAAGAAAGCTAATAAGCCGTCCCCTGTCTGCACAGATTTCGAACTAGAGAATATGAATCATCTCTCACCAGGAATACGAAAGGTAGCCGTCTTCTCGAAGCAGTCTAAAGTGACACGGGGAGTCGACAACCAATCCATGCCTAGGATGATGTCAAACTCATGCATCGGCAAAACCAATAGGTCTGCTGATAGGACGCGACCACAAACAACTATTGAGAAATCTCTATATATACGGGAAAGTCTACTCTGAGCTGCGATATTCCCATAGATATCCCCTAATGCAATATGATATAATGCTAACGTCTAATACTATCTTAAAGAGATTCGGTAAAGGGATATACTGGTACGATTTGTTTAAGCTCGACCAAGCTAGGATGGTTACACTCGATCAAAGTAGAAGGGTGGATCAAACCCGTGGAGCATCATGTCTGAAGCATTTCAAGGAATTTCAACCTCACCGAGGTATAATTTTGGGATCGTCAAGACTCTGTCTCATACCAATCCAGATTCCGCGGTGGTTTTGCAAGGTATGATAGTGTTGTTCCCAATCTCACCTCTGTATTTTAACCCGATCTCGCGGACTCCATTGATCCCGTCGGAGGTCAACCAAAGCAGAGTGTTTGTGTATCCAATCTCAATAAGTAAGAGAAATGCAATAAGTTATAATGTGTAACCGGTGCCCAAGCACAACATAATTGCCGCTAACCTGGAAACTCAAACAGGATCGATAGGGACTCTGTTGCACCGACTCTGCATAGCCAAAACAGTAACCAAACCGTCGCCTACGTCCAACCCAACAATCTCTTAAGGCTGGCGGGGGCATTCCTGGGCAACCCGCGGGAACGCTAGCCCAACCACCACCAGCAATCTAAGGTCTCATACAAACCAAAACCAACTTCAGAATGAATATAAAACTCGACCACAGGTTAACAACCATAACCCAACCACAGCTTAAGAACCACAACCCAACCACAGGGTAACAACTACAACCCAACCACAGGTTAACAACTAAACAGGATAAACTCTAAGTTAAACTACAGTTAAACACAACCCATATGTAAGTTTAATACTACTCTCTAAAACAATACTCAGAACTAGTAAAGAAACTTAGTAAAGTTGGAATATGAACTCGCCTGATAATAAACTCGAGCCCTACGAAAATCCACCCAGAAACTCAACCAATGTCCGCGGAATGACAAGCGGAACACCTGATAATCCAACGCAATCACAGAGAACAACAAACCCCGAATCAATTAAAGGAAATAATAATAAAACCCAAACCCTAAAATCAAAGCCTAGAAATCAACCTACGCCAAATAAAGCGAAATTGACAGAAGGGAAACAAGAATCACTTGCCGAGAATAGGAGAGATGATCGCAGCAAAGCTCGGGAAGGATCCGCAAGCGAGGGGAAAGATTGGGTGAAGAGTATTGAGGTGAGGGGATGATTGGGGAGAGGATAGGATGATGATGAGGATGAGGAGGTGATGATAGGGGTGAAGAATCCTCTCTCAAGAACTCTCTCTCTTAAATCGCCTAAGCAGCACCTAGCAAGAAACTAACCAAAAGAAATAAGGAAGAAAGACTTAAGTAGTCGAAACAAATGAAAGTTGCTCAAACGATTTAGAAAGTCGTTCGAACGACCAGGAGGCCATGGGCCAAAATCCAGGAGGTTAGTCAATTCGTTCGAATGACAATAAATCTCGTTCGAACGACAATGTTGTCCAATGGCCAAAACGTCTAGAAGACGCAAAAAATGATCAAAAAATACAAAGATTTGTTCGAACGACAATGAACCTCATTCGAAAGACAATTCTGGGAAAGTCTACTCTGAGGTCCTCCTGAACTGCACACACCCAACTCTAAGAACCTCAGAAGACTGAAACAACTCGAGCAACCACCACAAAGGGTTCCCAAGGTCTAACACCACCTCTACTGCAGAACGGCCACCAGAACTCCTAAAAACTCAGAAAAGGAATATAACGGCTAGAAACTTAACCGGAAGGAATGAAATGGACGGAAAGAGTCCGACGACGGTCTAATATGCGTTGGGATACAAGGGGTAGCTAATCCCTATTTCTCCACCCCTGAACGAAAATTGGAAATGCTAGAATCGTCCGAAATCGAAAACACTATAACCCACGCGTAGGAGAGAAACGGAAAACCCCTTACGGATACAGAAACCGCCCTCCGAACACACACTACACAATCAAGCTAAAACACCAATCTACGAAAACCATCAAACCACCAAAAACTCTACCAAGAAGGAATCCATACCAAACCCGGTACTAAGAATAGTTATAGTTGCATTAAGGATGGGAGAATATGCAGAAGTATGATGCAGAGGAATATGCGGAAGTTAAAGAATAGGAATATGCAGATTTGGAAAATAAAGAGTAATAATTATAAATAAACAATACGGGTCATTACAAGCCTGCTACTTTTTACCATGAATTTCTTTATATTGAACTTCTACCACATAAATTGTGGCTATTAGTCTATCGCAATGGCTAAATAACTTAGCAGAGCATTAAAAACTAAAAGAAAAGCGATGGATCCTAGTAAAATGGTGGGAAAAAGAAAAAATGATGTGGCAAAAAAAATAGAATTTAATCTCATCTCTCAATAATTCCTCTCTCCCCCCCCCCCTCTATCTCTCTTTTTGTAGATCATAGTTCTTTCTCCGAACTGGGTAAAGCTTCTCGATCTCTTTCAAAGTTTGTGTCATGACTCTCAACAAGTAAGTTCGTCCCTCTATCTCTCTATTGAATATTTTTTTATGTTGTAAAATTGGTTTGTGTAATTTTAGGGCTTTGGGAAAGGTTTAGATTGTTTAAAGCTCAATGCATATTTAATTGGTACAGTTAAAGCTATCATTTGGGTTTCTTTGATTGAGGCGTTGATATTTAATATGTTGGGTTTTCACTTTTTAAAATAACTCTAGGTTCTTACTTATTCCAAAATTTCCCCTAAATTTTAATTTAACTCGAGCATTATCCTCCTGTAATTTTAAGGACGGCAATGTATTTTTGCGTCTTGATAATACTACAGGAAGTAGAGAAGGATTTTAAAATCCAGTGCTATAGTATGACCTCTGAAGTATTTGGTAGGTAATGTTAATGCCTTTTTCTAGCATATCAACAGAAATCAAACAGGTATTTGGGGGAGATTGATATTGATGGTTGGGATAGGATTCAGGATAGAATCTTCCAAGAGGATCCTCACATGATATCTGCTTAGAATCTGATTATTTATAATAGCTTTATTTCAATTGATTCTAGCCCATTGTTTTCCGCACTATGCTGTCAGGGGCAGGGCGGAGCACTAGGCGGTGGGCATGATCACTGTCGGGGCGGGGCAGAGCGTTAGGCGGGAGGCAGAGCCGATACACTATATGTATAACATGTCAATGTAAATTTGTAATGTATAATTATTTTTTTCATAATGTATTATTTAATTCGAACAAGACTCAATGTATTTTTTTTCTTAAACTTGGGTCTTGGAGAGAGACCTGCGTACTAGAGAGAGAGAGAGAGAGAGATAATGAGGAATTAAGGATTTGCCTTTTGTTTTTTATTTATTGTTTGAAAATGCCAAATGATTTGGTAATTCTATGTTTTTGTTTTTTTTGTTTTTTTGTTATTTATTACTAAGCCAAATTATTTGGAAAAACTAGAATAAAAAATATTAAAAAAAAAAGATACCCCAGGGCGCCCAGCGCCTTAAGAGAGGCGTCGCGCCTTAGCGGCGCTCCACCCTTTCAAGTGCCCTAAGGTAGAACCCTAGGGTGGCGGGGCGGATGGTTAAAAATTGGGTGCCTCGATGGTGCCCCGGACAGCTTAGGTTCCGCATTCAAGGACAGTAAACTTCACAATTCTATTGCTTTAGGTGCTATATGACACTAAAAGAAAATTGATTTATGGAAATGGTCTCTATATTGCTACATCATGAATGGATAATACTTTCATGAAAGACATTTAAAATGAGCACCATTTCTGAATGTTATTTGTAAAACATTTTAAGTCATTTAAGTAACTTGGTTTTGAGTGTCCTTACATGAATTTTCTTTTTAAGTGAAGTCAGTATGATGCTTTGGTAGAAAAGATAATGTTTTTGATTGTTTGAAGTTTATGTCTATTTGACATGGGGTTTCGATTATTATTATGCAAATTGCATAAAGGTGCCATTTGTTTGGGTTTTTATATTCTGTGTGTTGGGTTTGTTATTTTTTATTTAATCATGCCTTATACCGTGTCTATAATAGGGTTTGCTCATTTATGCTAATATATGTTTAGAAGAGCGCCTACATAATGGTTTAGGTCCAAAAATACTGAAACATATGGATTCAAGAAGCATCAAAGACTGGCCAAAATAGTGCTCTTCTCATAGAAAGTACTCACATCTCTGTTTTGTCTCCATATTGTTTTTTCTATATGTTGATTTAATAGGATTAATATACTCTGACAACTTTGTATAGCCTATTTAAATTAGTTAGTATTTCACCCCACATTAGAGAAAGTCAGAACTTGGGTTTGAGCCAAAACCTGAAACTTATCTAGCTTGAGTCATCATTTTCCTTTTCACTTCGAACATCAAAAGTATTAATATTGCCTTTGTATAAGATGTTTAGTTTTCTATAATTTTATTTTTTTATTAGATTCAGTACTAGTGTAAACTGGCAATCAAGAACAACACTTAATATACTCAATTGGAGAAGAAATTAGGTTCTCGAGGAACCCTAATTTTAATTTATTATAATATTTCTTTTAATATAAAAACTAACTGCTGGAGAAAATAAAGAGTGCCTCCCTTTATAGAACTAATAAAAGAGGCCAACTACTGTGGTGAACACCCTACCTAGGGATGTGTTACATCAAACCTCCATTTGCAGAAGAATTCTAGCAAAAATTCAACCGGCCAGTGTAATCTAAAAATAAATTTGGGTCCTTCTCTTGGAAATATGCTTCCGATATCCGTGAATCCTCTTAATCAGGCTTGCTCACCCAATGCACCTAGTATATTTGATAAATACGTCTCTATGGCGGCGCATTTGTACTCCTCTCTAAGACAGTGTCAATACAGTCAAATTCGTGTTGCTGCGGAAGAGGAATCGGTAAAGTAATAGGTGGCACGTGATCACCAACAAAAGAAGAAAGGAGACTCACATTAACATCGTGAGATTGTCACAAATGTCGTGGGAGGTCAAGCTCGAAAGCATTCTCCTCAATACGCTGAATAATATGGAAAGTACCCGTTCGCCGAAGGGCTAATTTAGAACACACCCCGGAACGACGCTCCTTCTCGATATATAGCATAATCAAATTACCTTGCTGAAAACTGACCTATCAACGATGTGTATCTGCCTGTGCCTTATAGGAGGCATATGTCTCTGGTAAACGTGTGTGTACGCTCTCATGGATACAATGTATCAAGATAGCAAACTTTGCAGCCGAGTACGAAACTGGAGCCGTCGGAAGTATAGATGTCAAATTAATAACTGTACCCAGCGATCACCCTTGGACAATCATAAATGGAGACAATCTCGCAAACCTGTTGACAAAGTTGTTAAAAGTGAATTCTGCCTTAGTAAAAGCGAACACCCAATCCTTTGGACTATCCCCAATCGTGGCTCATAATAGATTTCCCAAGATTTTGATAACAACCTCTGTCTACCCATTGGTCTGAGGATAAAATGCTATGGAGAACTAGTTGACAACACGTCGCATGCTGGGCCAAAAATATATCTCTCGCATAAACGACATCATCTTGGCTGCTCTAAAATGTTCACCAACTCCCCCACTATGTATCTCAATAATGATACTATCTTGTAATGATGACATAGGGATGTATTGTGTAGATTTACAGAAAAAATACCCATCATGTATTCAATACTCACAACTTCTCACACCCTCCTATGCGTGACAATCACCAAAAATAGGACCAAAGAACTCATCTGTAGTATAGAGATCACGTAATGTCTCAAACCCAAAGACTAAAACATGGAGAGTAACAAGAACCTCTTTGCGTCTACTCAAGCCATCTGCAACCGTGTTCTCCTTTCCCTTGATGTGCTGTATACTTAACATATTATCTTGGAGAAAGTTAAACCATTTCACCTATCTATCAGGTGTGACCCGCCGCTGACTGTGCATATGGCGTAATGCATCATGATCAGTGTGGAGAATAAACTCCTTGTGTACCAAATAGTGGATCCAATGAGTTCGTGAACAAACAACTGCTAGTAGTTCAATGTCATAAGTAAAGTATCGCAGCTGTGGACCTGAAAGTTTATGAGTAAAATACACAACTGGCTTCTCCTCCTGAGAAAGAATTGCAACAATGCCAGTTTTACACGCATCTATGTGTATATAGAACAACTCTGTAAAGTTGGGTAGCACTAGAATAGGAGCTGACATCAACCTATCCTTAATTGTCATAAAAGCCGCAGCTGCCTCTACCCCAAACAAATGGGATGTCTCACATCAAATCGGTCAGTGGTCCCATGATCATATTAAATCCCTAAATAAACCTCTTGTAAAATGTAGTTAGCCCATAAAAACTCTAAACCTGTGAAGTCGATGTAAGAACCAGCCAATCCTTGATAGCCTGAACCTTGTTGTTATTAGCTCGTATACTGTCAGCTGACACCATAAATCCCAAAAACTGTACAGAATCAACAACGAAAGAATATTTCTTCAGTTGAAGAAATAGCTTGATATCCTGGAGGACTCCAAGCATAGTGGTGATATTGTTCTTCGTCGATGGTGCATTAGAAAGGCCGAAAGGCATGACCATCCACTCGAATAGACCATCCTTTGTCTTGAATGCCGTCTTCCATTCATCACCTAGCCGTATACGAATCTGGTAGTACCCACTACGAAGGTTAAGTTTGGAGATCACTCGGGCTCCTTGCAAGTTGTTAATCATATCCTCTAATCAAAAAACTGGGAAATGGTACTTAACCGTTATCTTGTTGATAGTTCTAATATCAATACACATTCACCAGTTACCATCTTTCTTAGGAGTAAGAAGGGCGGGTGTTGTACATGGTGACATGTTCTCTCTAACTAGGCCCTTGGTACATAACTCAGAAAGTTATTTTTGTACCTCTGCGTGCTCTGCAGGTGCCATCCGGTAATAAGGTTATTTTAGGTGTGGGGACCCCAGAATAAAATAAATCACATGTTGGATATCTCGTATAGGAGGTAAAGCATTATCCGTATTTTCTTCTCAAACATCACTAAACTCTGCAATAATAGACTCTAAACAAGAAGGGATAGTTGTAGGGGATGAGGAATACGTACTGACAACGGCGTATGCCCTACCATGAGATCGAGCATCTACGATGAAACTGGCATGCTCCCGTCAAACGACTACAATAAGTGTTGAAGGAGGCATCGGTTTTAGGATAAATTCTCCATTACCCCATAAGAAGCTAAATGTATTTGTCTTCCCATCGTAATATATTTTCTTGTCAAATATCTAAGGTCTCCCAAGTAGGATATGGTAAATATCCATATCAACTACAGAAGCATGGATAATATCCTCATAGGTGCCACCTATCGTGAATATTACCACACACTCAACTTTGGAACGCTTTCCTTATCCAGGAGAGAGCCAAGTAAGATTCAAGGATTTTGTATTCGGGAATGTTTATAACTTCAATTTTTCCACTAGCTCTTTGGGTACCGAATTCTCTGTAGACCTGCAGTCAAGGATAACTTCATAGAGCTTTCCCTTCGTTATGCAGTGTGTATAGAATATGTTATTGCGGAGCCAAGAATTTGAATTTTCCAGGTTGAACCTTAACGTTCTATTTACCGAAGCGCATAAGGGTAAGTTGTGGCTGATGTTGCAGGATCAAGGATTGGTGATATTGATTCCAATGTAGACTGCGGTTTCATCATTGTCAGCCTAGGTACCGATGATGGAACTGTGTTGGTTGGGTGCGACGAGAGGAACAAGCCTTGAATTTGAGAGAGACTATCTTCTATTGGTGATGTTGCTTGCATGGGGAGGGATAATGGTGAGCATCCCCCCATCTTACTACTTTGGTCCTCACAATTTGAATTGTGGCCTTGGCGCTCGAGCTATTGTCACGAAGTGGGGTTGCTAATGATTGTGGACTCAGTTAGGCTTGTGGGGTTGGGTTCTCCACCGACTGGGTTGGGCCTGGTTTGTGCATGTCAGATTGGGTTGTCTTCTTTACTTCGGGTTGGGCCTAGTTTGTAGGACTGGTTGTACAGATCGAAGGGGATCCAAGTGAGGATCACCCCTCCCACCTTGTAATTATTGTTCACAGTTAAAACCTCGTTATTTTCCATGATGATAGTCATCGGTATTGTAGTAGTTTGACCGGCAGTTTAGGACCTTGTCAGTGGGCTGACCATGCCGTTAATCGGCAGGAGTTTGCTTGGATTCTTTATCGCCATGGTTTGTTAGGTGCTCACGTAAGTCTCATCGATCCGTAACGCTTGGAACACCAAAGAATTCCTCTACGGTGTGGTGTAAGTTAGGTTGAACGTACTTATCTCCATCTTCGACAACTCGTAAGATTGATTGGAACAACTCAGATTGAGCGCTCTCAAGTTCTAGGAGAAACTCATATGTTGTATTCATCTCATCGATTTGAAGGATTGTAAGATCGTTCTAATACCACTTTAGTATAAACTGATTATGTGAAAGCCTGATAATCAAGAAAAACACTTAATATACTCAATTGGGGAAGAATAGGTTCTTGAGGAACCCTAATTTTGATTTATTAGAACCATTCATCTTACATAAAAACTAACTGCTGGAGAAAATAAAGAGTGCCTCCCTTTATTGAATTAAAGATAGAGGCCAACTACTGTGGTGCACGCCCTACTTCCATGTGCTACATCAGGTACTCATAAATTATATTTTCTAGACCTTATTTTGATAGGCAGCCATAACGATCATGTGTGCACACTATTTATTTACTACCAAAAAAGTCTAGGATAAAGATATCTGAAATGGGCAAGATAAATAATTAATTTCAAACTATCAGCCCAATACTGTTCATGTCAATATCTTGCATGTTTGTAACGACTACATCTCTGACTAGTAAGTTTCTTGCAATATCTATTTCAATTTTTAGACAGTTTGATTCTTATAGTCGCTCAAATTGTTAGTTTTGTTTCTCTTATATACAGGTGTGAGTAAGAGTTAACATGATTTTTCATGTAAATAGATTTTATTGGATGTCGTTCCAATAAGGTTTGTTTGCATTTCATTTTTGGCTTGGAATAAATTCTTTCTTTAGCTCTTATGTAGTTTGATTTCAGTTATATCAGTTTTTCTGCTTTAAGCAGCAAATGATCATAAATGGCTTTTTCTATGTTATCTATCATATCTGCCAAGTTTATTACTTACAGTTTCATATTATAACAACTTGGGATACTTCTTATTTGTAAAGGGGTCTTTAAATTTATGGATCTCATCGTGTTGTGTCTCCCATTACTTTAATACTAGTATTTTGTTATACATTCAGATTATCATTTTGCTTCTTTTTAGGATGGCCTATGCTTGATGACGGCGAGTGGTTCCCTGTTGTGAGGATAACTTCAATGCCATTTTCAGATTACAAGTTGTTTTAGCAAGACTATTAAAGATGGATCAGTGGTTTGGAGTACTACAAACTTTTCATTTTTGAGAAAGTACATATGTCAATTCTAGCATGTGTTCCCTTTTTCCCTCTTTGGGATGCCATTTAGACAATATTACATATTGTTCTACCTTTCATATGATTATCTTAATTTCAGACTCTAAATATTTCATTTATATACTATGATTCTGTAATTTTGGCTATGTATCTTTAATATTAAAGTAATTACATTTAATTTTGCAGGTATGGAAACAATCATCTGATAAAGGAAGCTACGACCATCTTTGTTAGAGTTCTATAATATTTGAATATTCTAGAGTTCAAAAAATTGAATTTTGTAGTTTTAGCACTTTTACGTTGGCCATAGTAAAATTGGGTGAAAAAGCAGGATGTTGTATAGCGTATATTATTTAAATCATATTTTATAAATATTCTATGTTATTTAGAATATAGTAAATAAACTAAAGAAGCTGCTACGATATTAGAGAATTTTGTTAAACAAATTTTATTTTTTAGATAAATAAAACTTTTTTGCCACGGAATGTATTGTTGCAGAAATGAGGTCTTTTTGCCACGGTTGTAATTATCCCTAATATAGAAGGTCAAACATATGGCCTATGATATTTGGTACATAAAACACCGTGGCTAATAGTAGTTTTTGCCACGGATATAGGCACAGTGTAAACAGTGGCAAATGATTGGATTTTTGCCACGGTATAAGTAGTAGCAGACTTTTAGGCATCCCCTCTACAGCCACGACATGTCCCATGTCATCTACTAGTTCGTGGGACAGGTATCAACATCATTAGGATGTATATCTGTCAAATTTTGCATGAGCCTGGTTTTATAGTAGTTCACTGTAATGGTTGCTTGAGGGAAAAGTTCTTACAATCGCCCCCTCTCAACTGAAGGCACAAGTGGCTTGAGTTGAGAAGTTCAGTGTCGAGTTTATTTTTTGTAATCTGAATTTGATTGAACAGCTGGACCCTTGAAATATGCTGCAACTGTTATGTTTCCCATGAATTGAAGTCTTCAATACTGATTATGTATTGAAATGTATTATCAATAATTAATGTTGCAAAAGCTATAAGTATAGTTCCACTCTTCTTCACATGTCATCCTTCATTTTAAAACCTTCATATATTCTCAACCTCTGCTCTGAAAAAAATGGTTACCACCAAAGCTCAAAAATGCAAAAATTGTGTGCTTGCTAAGATTCATGAGCTTCAGTAGCGCTATTTTAGAAACCAGTCTTTGTCTGATGAGACTCATATCCCAGTCCCGCCAACTTACTATGGCATGACAGAGGATGAAGCGGAGATGATGGATGATGACTACTTTCATATGTTCCGCTTCTATTATAGAAACATAAGGATTTCCTTTGGCGCCTCGTAAAGTAGGTCCTTCGGGAGGAGCACAAGGCTACCGGTGTTGAATGTAGGCGGCCACGCAGATGTGGTTGCCTTGGTTGTAATTAGTATTCTATATTTTTTTCTTGTAATAAAAAAAAAAAAAAAATCACAAACTATTTTCTGAATTTGTGTCAACTATGTTATTTTGATGGTAAATATTTTGACCTGAATTAGTTTAGATAAATAGCTAGCTATCAATGTTTATCAATTATATTCTTTTCCCTTAATATCTATGATTTGATTTGATTTTTCTGTTATATTTATTCTATAAATAGATGTGTGAGTTTTGATAGTTTTGTGTATAAATAATGGTGAGAACTAATTCCCAAAGGATTCGCCATGCGGCTGAGGGGCTGTTGGCGATAAAGATTACTAAAGTTTGTGATAGGATATTCGGAGTGCTTCCTTATGAAGCTGAAATACCAACCTATATTTTGCAGGTAGAAGGTTTGAATACAGCGGAGATGGAAATTGTGGTTGATCGACATTTTTTGTATAATGTTTTTCATGGTATGATTACTAAGTCTGAAGCTTGAGAGATTATTGTGAGGGAGGTTGCTCTTGACATGATAGCTGAGGAGGATAAGAAGATTGTTGGGGGTGAGGTTATTCGATGTGGTGCTATTGGGCACCTCAGTTGTTTTAAATGTAATTATTTTTAAAATATTTGAACTGTTTTAAAGCTTGATGTAGTTTCGTTTACTAAAATTATCAGAATAATATTTTTGGCTTTAATTTCTTTAATCATCTTATCAAATCGTGTATATTCTGGTAGAAAATTTTGACTTTTGAAATTTAGTTCTCATTAGTATATCCACCTAGTTATTTATAAATAGTTTAATTATGTTTTTGTTAAGATGGCTAGGTGTATAGAATATTATAGAGTGTTTGAAAAGGATTTTAGTGGAGATGTTTTTGGAGCACTGAGAATTAATAGGTCTTTGAGTTATGCTAAAAATTATTACTTGATTGAATTCGAGAATCAAGACAGGAATAGTAATCTGCTATTGGATTGCTATTTGAAGGAGTTCGAATATTTGAGTAATCGAGATCGATTGGTAGAAAAGAAAGCAAAAGAAGTTAGGACGAAATTGAAGAAAAAAAAACTAATGTTAGGGGTTAGGGAAAATGAGTTTGATAAGAAGTATGATATTCTATGTGAGTGGGAAGACAAATTACTTAGGATTACTACTGAAATTAAAGATTCTGAAGAAAAAAGGAGTAGAAGAGAGAGAGATTTTTCTTATTTAAAATTTTTAAATGGGGGTAATGATGATAGGGGTATGATTACCAAAAGGCATGAGTTGTCTTCCAAGAGGAGGAGAAAAGACGTCTTGGTTGAAAAACTGAGGGTGGCTGACATGTATCTCAATAAATGTCAGCAGTTACCGAGGGACACTGTAAATATCTCCCCTCTATCTTCTTCCAGCAACTTTACCAAACTAGAGAGAGAAGTATTTGTGTCTCACAACAGAGGGAAAGTGCATCTTGTACAAAAAGGATCTCTATAAATCAATCTAAACCTTCATTAGAGCCCTCTGTTAAGAAAGAGTTTGTACTGGTATCTTATTCTTTCTCTGGAATATAAGATTAGTGGTTTTTTATCACTGCTTATGTTTTACTATTCTCCATTTAGCATATTATAAATTATGGTTCAAATCTCTTCAGTAATTGTTGTTATTTTTTCCCTCCATTTTCATTTCTGAATTTTGAATAAAAAAATCCACATTTAGTATGCCAGAAAACTCTATTTCATTTTTTAACTTTAGTTGGGTAATTTTGGTGTTACAGAGATGGGTAAATTTAGTAGTATGTAATTTTAGTATAATTTTGGGATATTCTAGTAAAATTGACTGATATATGTATTATTATATATATTTTTTGTTTTTAATGAAAGTAAATGAAACTAAAAAAGTGAAATTGATTAAGTACCCGGTCCGCGATGTAGGTGTAGATGCGTGATAAAGTTTTAATAAGTAGAATACAGTCTGCTTTGAACTCGTTATTCAAGATACCTCCACGCTTGGTCGAGTGGGAGATGAGGGTAATATAGATATTGAAGAAGTGAACTCATTTGGGTATGAGTCTGATCCGATTAGTACTAGGAGTCTTGGTAATGATCATGTTCCTGTTGATGATCGAGGTAATGATGTCGATTATCCTGGTTCTATTCATACTTATGGTGAGGGGGTTGGCGTAATGAAGGAATTATGTAGGCTTAAGGGTAGTTTAAAGGTGCTTGGGGTGGTTTATTGGAGCATGAGGGTAAAACATATAGGGAGTATTTTGATGAAGAGGGTGATTTTCCATACTATCTTAATTCATCGTACTATCTTATCCCCAATCTAGAGGCCAAAAATTTGCTAAGGCTATTCCAAATGAGATTTATCTAGAGTATTTTGATGGGAATGAATTTAATGATTTGGAAGAGGGCTTCCTTTATTATCTGGCTCAGTTCAATTATGGTTTGAGTTTGCCTTTGAGTAATTTTGCCAAGGGCATGATGAATGGTATCTAATCATTCCCTGCTTAGTTAAATAAGAATGTATATGAAGTGCTTAGTATTTGTAAAACACTTAATTCGAAGTGGATGAATGAGAATAGGGATAGGCGTTTTAGTTTTGAAGATATTTTGAAATTCTATAATGTAAAATACTTCAGTTCTACTGGAGGTGTTTATTTCTCGACCGTATTCCCCTGACCTTAATTTTTTGATCTGGATTTTGCTTGCAAAGTGTGGAATGACAACTTGATTTGGGTTAAGAGTAAGTGTATGCAGAGAGCCGATGAAGATATCTTGGACCTAACATATAGGTCGCTTAAGGAACGTAAGTAGATGAACTTTTTCAAACTATATTTTATGTATTTCTTTGCTCTGTATTTGATTTAGCTCTTTCTTTGTTTTTGCAGATCGCAGGTGTAACATCGCGAATGAAGATTCCCTTGTTGGCGTTGTTGCTCGGGAAGGAAATGAGCTTCAAGAAGTTATTTGTGAACTCAGTATAAACAGGAACAAAAGAGTAAATAACAAATCTCTTAAAGTCTAGAAAGATCAGGCTAAGCAGATGGTTGGGTCTAGCTCTGCCACCTCTCTTCTTATTTTAGCTACTACTACGGATTCTAGTATGAGTATTCTTGTTGTTGCTCCTATCATAGCTATTTCTTTGAGGCCACTTACCATGACTTCTGGGTCGACTACTTCTATTCACCGCAGAACTTTAAAGCAAAATCTATCCAGATCTTTGAATATGGAGCTCGTTGACGCTGGTAACAATGAAGCTGAGAACAATCTGAAAAAGGGGAAGTTGGTAGATCACCCACCCATCTCTTCTAAGGCCTGTCCTTCAGAGGTCGTTGTCATTAAATTTGCTACAACCCCAAAGATCTAGAAGTCAGTGGATCTAAAGGACATGGAGGTGAGCTTCCGCAAGCTCACTACAAATGTTGGGACTAATTTTGAAAATGGAGGTCCAGAAGGTAGATGTTTCTTATAAATGTATTTTTGTCATTTTCTAGGCTTGTGATAATCCTTTGTTGTTTGTTACAGATCTCCCATATGCTCAGTGGGGATTGTGCTTTGTGTGGAAGATGTTAAGTACAATTTGTCGTTTGCTTATGGTCGAGAAGTTATCCTGCAGCAGAAGGTCTCCGAACTGGTCCATTATCCTCGACTCATATATCTGAAATGTATTGTACTGGGTGAGCAAACTCCCCAAGTCCTTGCAAGTAATCCCAGTACCAACTAACAGTTGTAATGATCACATCGATATTCAATAGCATAATAATAGACATTGTAAAGCATGCTAAGTAAACAACCAATAGAATATGCAAATATACTATAATGATAATATGATAATAAAGTAATGAATATTAGGTGTATGGGCCTGTTTAGTTTAGCAATCCACGTTGAGCTACCTCCATATTCATCCCCTTAGTATTTTAGTTAGTTATTAGTATCACGCCCTAAAATACCGACTAAAGTTCGTTGATATGACATGACCCTTTCCCTTATTCTCTCGTTCAAGAGACATAAAGCATCTGAGTCAAAGATGGTAAGCTCTTTTGATAGCCCACTCTGGCGAGACAGCGTACCTCATTGGCTATTTGGGAAGGCTCTTTTGATAGCCTAAGCTGACGAGGCTACGTACCTCGTTATTATATAGACTGTCTCTTTATTGAGGCAGAGTTCCCAATTATCTTAATAGACCATCTGTTTTGATAGCCTATGCTGATGAGGCAGCGTACCACGGTGCCCTTACAGACTGCCTATTTTGATAACCTATGTTGCTGAGGCAGAGTACCTCGCATTGTTGTACCCTTTTTGAAGGTCCTCTACAAATGTTAACTAGGATGAATCCCCTTGCGAGGGAAACCGGACATACAAAGTGCACCTCTTGTAGGTATGGGTTCTTCGAACCTTGGGGTAACATCTCATGTCTTACACGATGCTTAACTTGTTCTCTTACCCCACTTTTGTCCTATCAACATTTCTTGGTGCCCTTGTCGGTTGACTTGGACCCCTTCGAGCATGACAAAACATGTCATCTCATTACTTGGTCAGGTTATATATCAAACATTTAACGTTACCACCATTATTACCAGTATGGATTTCTATTCTAGGTTGTCGCTCTCCCTAGACTATCATAGTACATTTTGCTAATAAGACGAGCTTCTTACCACTCTACATACATCGGTGAACTTCAGAGCCCAACCCTTGGGTAGCTACGATATTGGCGAACTACCAGAACCCTGGAAGGGAAAGGACAGTGACATCATCTACACGTTACTTGTCCATCCCGCTGAGTATACTTGATAATTGCCTAAAGTACCCTACTAGCTCAATGCAGATAAAGCCAAGTGGAAAGGGTAAAATTGTAACCATCATTTCTCTTTCTGCTCTCTCGAGTCTCAAACAAAAATCTTCTATCCCCTCTCAATTTCCAAAGATTTTGCCAAGCTCTATATCTTTAACCTACGCTCAATGATTTGGCTTGAAATCGGATAGATTTTACCATGAACTCATATTGTTTGCTAAAATATCTCCAAGAGAAAGTAGAATGTGTTTGACAAATTACCTGACAGAAATTCATCCCCTTTTCTTATTGATTTAGGGATCAGACATTCTCGAGATCCAACATTCACTAAGAAAGATCATGCTTATGTGATATGGCTTTATTTGATTTATTTCTACAAGTTTTCCAATTTTGCACTTGGATCTGATTGCAATCGTTTAAGGTGTCGGCTAGAAATAGTAACTAGCTAATCATTTGAGACTGGATCAAGTAATGGGAGTGTGGGTTTTCTCCCTGATTGAAATGAGAAGAATTTCAATCTACAAATTGATGAGAATAATGGAGTAATCAATTCTTTGAACTTCTTGTTATCATTCCTTAAATTTTTTCCCCTTCAATGGGTGTATTAAATCTTCAATTGGTTTAAGATGTATTTTAATTGTGTTTTAGCATGTATCCTAATAAGATTTTGTAACTTCGGTGTTTGGCGGGAGAACTAAGCATTCCGAAATGTTTGTTTTTAAGTAACAAATCCTAATCATTATAGAACCGTTTAACAGAGAATGTAAGGGGCCGGTAAATCAAAATCTTTATAGTGCAGCTAAATGGGAAAGTAGATACTTCTTTTTTTAAGAGTTTAAGGAAAATGACCCAATTATATACGTTTGAGGAGAAACTTCATTGCCAATAGATGGAGATTGTAATGGCCTAATTTCGCAGTAGCTTTAAATAGCTCGAAATAGTCCTTACACCAAATGTACCTATGACAAGAATTAGTATAACCCAATATAGAAATGACATAAGTGATTAGCGTTGAAATCTTTGAATAGGTAAAAACTACGACCTTAACTTGAGGATTTGTAGCTGTAACTTTTATTGCTTGAGGCTGATGTTTGATTGCAAGTTTATGATATCTTAAGCTAGAAAAACTTGGTTTGGAAGTGTAAAAATTCCTGGTCCTTTCTCCTCTGGAACTCATCCATTTTATAGACCTCACTCTCAGTTTGTTATCGTGTAGAGGCACGTTCTCCTAAAAATGGAGCAGGTGGTAGTTAAATGTGTAACTACTAGCTCATGGGAGACTGGTGTCTTTGACTTGATATATTTTAGCTATAGTACTCGTTCCACGTTCTTTATTTGTTCATGGTCCAAGTACCACTACTGATGGTGTATGTCATGTGTATAATGCGTGAGTCTGGTATTGAGATAGCTCAAGTTTGGCACAGTTCGAGGGACAGGTCCTTACAATCGCCCCTCGCAACTGAAGGCACAGGTGGCTTTAGTTGATAAATGACCGTCGAGTTCTTATATGATGGAAGTTGGAAAGGATAGGTGTGGAAGGGGAATTTAAAATTTGGGAAGGGTGGATATTGTAACTTCTGTATTGGAGACTGGGTTTGGCATTTATTGCGTTTGAGAGGACTGATGTATTTGGTTATTGGGTTTCCCAGTAAGAACTGCTTTGAATAATAACTGCTTTGGAAATCCTTTCTTGCATTAATGTTGCTATGTTATAAATTTTGTTGATCTTGTATCGTAGGTTATCCATTTGAAAGTACTTTGTCACTTGAAATTTTTTATGTTGTATTCCTGTTATTGAGAATGGTGAAGACCAGTTACCAAGTTTACGAAATGAGGGTTCTTATTGTGGTACAGAAGCTCCAGTTTTATTATTTTCGGACCCAACTATTGAACTTTCCCAGCCCCATACCTGTTCCTCCTATGTATCATGGGATGATAGAGGAGGGAGAAGTGGAGGCCGAGAATGACTATTATCAGATGAGGTGGTTCCATCACTTAATTAAATTAGGGGAGCAACGTCGGGTATGCCTTCGTCTTCTTTACTATAACAAATACGGGTTTTTACGTCATTAAAAAGATGACGTAAAAGGGATTTAACGTCATTTGTATAAATGATGTTGAAGGCGATGACGTGGAAAGGTAGAGACTAACAACGTCATTAAATAAGTGTGGGGGAAAGCAAGGCACTAACGTCATTAATTAAGTAACGTATAATGGTTTTTAAAAAATGACAAATGTATTCTATTGACGTCACTAAATAACGTCATTAAAAAATGTAGATTAAATCTTTTAACATCATATTTGAAGTGACGTGGTAGCGTTTTCATATATAAATAATGACATTTTTAAAATGATGTTTATACATCGAAAAATATAATTAAAAATTAAATATTGTCAATCCACTGCTCTGCCCTCCTCTCAACAGGACCACCACCATATTCTACAAAAAGGTAAAATATTTGGCTAAATTATATTACTTTTATTCAATACAATGTGTTCGAACTTAATCACTTCATTATTTGAATTACAGAGTTAAATCACTGGTAAACTTAACCAATGCACAAAAAAACTAATAAAACAACCATACAAAAGGGTTTAGGATGTTTCACTGCCAGAAAGCTTATATAACCTTTGTGTGTTTCTACTAATCTGGATCAAATTATAAACCTATCAAAGCATACAAATTAAACATTAGCTTTGTAAATGTGACTACAAAATAAGATGCTTGCAATCGTAAGAGAAAAAAAATACAAAACAAGATCAAAATACCTATTTGCTTGAAGGATTCCACCTCCGTGACAATTATACATTGATAACTGTTTAATGGTTGTGTCAAACGCCCTTTCCCTTTCATCTTCACGAACTCAACCTTAGTTATTTCCTTGTATAATCTATGGCCAATAGTTAAATCTCCATCATACCTTGAAATAAGTAAATGAAAAGAATCAATGCATCTAATGCTAGTAACTTTATGAAAATAAACAAATAGAAAAATTGTGTACCATTAAGCAGTTCCTTTTCCATCTTCTCCCGTACTTTCTTTGCGGAAAATAGAAACTCCAGTTCCTTCTTTAATTGCATCAGTAAAATTGTGTACTAGTAATCAATGCATCTTCTTAATATCTGCTGATTTGGGCTTTGGCTTTTAGCAAGGGAAGACATCCTACTTTCTCCTACAAGAGTAAATTTCATAGAAGATTTACAATTCTTTAAGCTTGCTTCAACTGTGATTCCCTGAGCAACTGTACTACATTGATAAATTAAAGTAACTGCAACTACTAATGAAATATGATCACTAAGCTATTAAGAAAACTAAGTACACCAACATTATATAACTATTTGATCTTACCTGAGACCTGGATCTATTAAGTCATCATCATCGACAGCATATGGGTAGGAAAACACAGAATCGTCAAACTCATCTTGGAAAGACAACCTACTAGAGCTCTTATAAAATGAAACCCTTCGAGAACTAGTTGACGACATTTTTTCACTTACCTGCTTAGTATCTAGCTTTAGCACTCCAAAAATTTAGGGGTTAGCAAGCTCACCTTCTTAGTATCTGCTGATTTAGGCTTTGGCTTCTAGTAAGGGCAGACATCCTATTTTCTCCTACACGAGTAAATTTCATAGTAGTCTACAGATACGAACCTTACTTGAGCGAGCAAGGGAAAAGTAGCTTAGTCGATCTTCAAGAACCTTACCACAGCATAAACAATCTCTTTGACAATCCTAGAGACCAGCTAATTAAGAGACATGCATTTCCTTTTGCCATTGTTAACATGATGCCATTTTGAATACATACACAAAATATATCATCAGAGAAGTAAAGATATTGGAACATGCATGAAGAACATTTGAAGTAGGAAACCTAATGGGTCATATTCTAAGTCTTTCCTTGAGTAGGAAACCTTACCAGTAGGCAGTTACATTGTTTCTATCAATGCCCAATGAAAATGGGTAAAAGAAACTATAAAAAAGCACAGAAAGAAACCTACCTCAAGTTCTTTAGCATAGGCATTTATAAACAGCTGAGACTTGCCCACTATTGTCTGTGCATGTTATCGTAGGTACCGACTTATCTCCATCTGCCAAAAGATCAATAATTTCATCAGTGCCTCTTCATGCATCTCGAAAGATTTCAAGTTATGAGCTATGATAAGTTGATTACATTTATATCCACACCACCCACAACCACAGTAGAGTTCTTTGAAGCCCTTCTGATTATCATAATAGCATCATGGAGACTCCGCTCAACTTCCTCAATGAACTGAAACATAAATAAGAAATTAAGTTTCCTGACAATTTAAAGAAAATTATGTACACATTACGAACCACTGTAAAGTAGAAACCAGGTCAGCCCCACCACGAAAAATTATCAGTCAGAAAATTAAGACTTTTACCATTTATTATCAGTCATAAAAATTAAAAAAATTCATATCCATTACATTTTTACCTGTCGTAAAATAATTTCTTACCATAAATTAAAACCTAGCTCGCATTAATATGTTCCTGTCACTTCTAATATCATATTAAAGTTAATAAATTTTAAGTAAAATTACCAGTGTTGCTAAATTACCTGCGTTGCTCAATTTTAAGTTAATAAATTAAAACCTAAGAAATCCTAGCTGATCTAATTCATTAAGAATATAGGAACTTTTCCATAAGTTAAAATAATTAAAGACCTACATATGCACTCCATGCTTAATGCTAAACATTGTCTCTCTATCTTACGATTTAGGAATATACGAATGAAGGACCACTGAGGAACATTCTTTGCTTATGCAAAAGCAGAGAACCATTGGAGATGTTATGACTGCAAAATCTTGAGATAACAAAGATGAATGAACAAGAATATCTACAATTATGAGGAGAATCTCTACAGTTATGGTGACAGAGAAGTACATACCATGATATGAGGAACAATCCTAATACAGTAGATAGGAAATCCTGTATAAAACATAAAAGGCCCTCTGCTTTTAGAGTTTTCATAGCATAGTCCAAGGAACCCTTGTATGGGTACTTTCCGGTTGCATAAGGCTGCATTTTTTGAATCTAGGTCTTGACATAATCAAATGGTAAACTGCAAACTATGGCAAAGAATCCTGAAATAGCGCTTGCCCCTAGAAAAGAAAAATGAAACAATTTCACAGTAAGCCAAAACTTTAAGAAAATAAACTCTCTTCAGAAGCTTCGATCATACAAAACTAACAAGTTTAAATGAGGATATGATACAACATACATTAACAATCATATTTATGAGTTTCGTACATTATGAAAAAGACATCTAGCAAACTTCAGTAAAGTACTATCTTTGAATATCATTAAGTAACTAGTTGGCGTATGTGCATGTACCAGGATACATGAGAAACTAAGTTTTATTATGAATTTGTGCGCACCATATAAATTCCCAGCATGGTATATGACAGTTGCCGTGCTTGTATTTCAGGAGGCTGGGACATTGACAATCCATAGCTATTTCAAACACCAACACTCATAGGTTACAAAATGGCTACTCCACTTTACTATAGTAAATAAACCCTCAGCAGGCTTAAAATCAACATGCGACTTGGTAAAGTGAAGTTGACATATTTTTAGAAGCCACTCAAGGTAGAACCAATTGACTCTCTCAATTTTGGTGTAGGGTAAATATCTACACATGGAACAGTTGTCTATGATGATGAATAGATGGTGTATTAGCATAAAACCACACATTAAGTCATTAACATTTAAGAAACCTTTTCAGGGGCCTAACATATAGATCATTTGAGGATTGTTTTCTTTATATGATTTCACATTTCTTGACCATTATATACATTAAAGGGTGAATTTTTATTTGAATTCATTTCCTTGGACCGTGGAGATTATCCACATACTCAAACTTGCAATTCTCAAATTATGACAAAATGGATTACTAAGGCGGGTAGAAGCTAACTGAAATTCTTTTCTTTTCCTTGTTATTTTGAGATCAATTAAAATTATTTTGTTCATGGTGTCAGGTTTGAATGATAAATATAATTGTGCAGATGAGCTCCATGGTGAAGAAATTCTAACCAAAATAGATATTGAATAGTTAAGGCTTTCATATAAGATGTTCTTTTAATGTATCTTACCAACAATAGTGCTCGCTTCACCAAAACCAAGTTGATCCTTGAAAAGTTCTACAATTTGTTCATAAGAAGAAGCATGCCCATATTTAATGCCATAGCCCTCACAACAGGAGGTCCTGCACCTTTCTAGAGAGCTGTAACACCCCCTTCATCTATAAAAATACGGGCTAGAGAATGGAATGCATTTTTGAAGTTTATGCGTTGTGCAAGAGGTAAAGTGGCATCCGCTTACATCCGAATAAGTATTAAATTTGCTGGACTTCCAACAGACACTCCAATTGCTCCAGCCATTAACCTATAGAGGGCCTTCAGATAAAGGGGTAGTGGCTTCCCATCATTAGCTGTAATTTCTTTATTTGTTAAGATCCTATGTTAACAAGAAGATAAACAAGTTTATGTTATAACTGCCTAGAACACAAAACTATACTATACATTATTTGCCTAGTAATGGACATTAAAGATGGGATAATAGAAGCATTGATCACAATCCCAAGAATTGAAAGGCTACTAAAATTGAGAATGTTAAAATAAATGTTTTGACTACATGATTCCAATAAAAATAAGCAAGAGTGCATGCAGAAATAAGTGATAGGCGTACATTTGAAGTTTAATTGTGTACAAGCCTAGACCCCTTTATCCCTCTAAGGTGTCATACTAGATCCTTATTCACAAGACATTTTGAAGCTTTCACAAAGTAAGTTACGAATAAGCCTCCAGAGTTTGACAGTCATCAATATTGGGATAAAAAAGACAGTCATGTCGCATACCTATAAACTACCGAGAGAGTAACCTTAATGAACACTATGCAAGTAGCCTTGACTCAGTATTCAGACACAATGATGTACTAATTCTAGTCACTAGCAACAACTGGTTTGCACTTGCAGCTGCAAAAGTTCACTTGCATATTAGTTTGCTATTATGATTTTCCCAATCCCCACCAGTCTGGTTTTACAAATGTTCACTTATAGACTTAATAATACTTAAAGTAATACAAAAAAATAGTATAGAAATTAGATTTTTTACACTCCCTAATAGTTTAACTGGATACCTATCCGCATTTACCCAGTTGGATATAATGGCCCTCCTTTGTATATGCATTAAGGACTGTCTATACTTTGCCTAAGTTTAGATTAGTTTACTCATTCCAATTCAGACCATTTTATCTACTTTATTTTATGGAAGGGAACATTTTTACGCAAAAAATGAAGGGGTCGTAAAATTAATAACAATGTGTAAGGAAGATTCAAACTATATTAACAATGAGACAATTAAACATGATGAACTAAGGAGATACTTGTCGGGAAGAACTCTATCGCACATGAACACATACCGGGAAGAACTATATCACAGACCCAGCTCTATTTTCCATGGATAAACTCTATCTCCAGCAAACTATGGTAATTATCTGTGGAAAAATAAAAAAAATGCTGTGATAATTTTGTTGTTTTTGTGTAGTGAAATGAGACAACATAAACTAATTTTCCTCCTATAAAACTTTTATCTCAACCCCTATACTCAAGATAGATCCCTGATATTTTAACTTCCATCTTCCTAGTTTCCACTCAAATCAAAGCAAACTTTGACAATGAAACTCAAATCGAAACAAACCCTGTCAAAGAAACACAAATCGAAACAAACCCCATCAATAAAACTGAAATCAAAACAAACCCAACATTAAAACACAAACCCCATCAATTAAACATACTCTGAAATTCATATCGACAAAGAGAGAGAGATGGGATTGCTGACCCACAAATGGTTCTTCAGATGATCTTAGCATATGATTTGAAGTGAATCAAACCATCAGATAACTTGGTGTTCATGAGTTTGGGACGAAACCTCTGAAACTTCATCATCTATCGAATGATACCGCTCAGTATACAAATCTATTTGAATCGAAGCATGAAGAACTTGCTTGCCATGGTGACTCGTCAAGGTTTCTTATCCATGGCTTTACCATATTGTGCAAATTTATCCTAATTATTGAAGTTCCCCAATTGATATAAAGAACCCCTTTATAATTTGGCCCTCTCAATTCGCAATTTCAATCAAAACATAGCAACGTCAATTGGAAAGAAACGACTTGAAAAAAAGGCATTTTTTAAGGTCATTATTGAAAATGACATTGATGGACAAAATAGACAATAATTAATGTCACTTTATAATAAAATGACATAAAAATACAAGACATTACGTCATTGACGAGGATAGATTATATTAGAACTATAAGATGACATTAAAATCATATTTGTTGTAGTGCTTATAGAGGATATAATTAATGAGGCAGATGAGGAAGTTCATGTACGTCCCAGGAGGTACTGCATCTATCCTGTGAAAAATTAGGCTCTGTAGTAGGTGATCTCTTCTTCTTTCTCTGCCTTTCTGAGGCGGTGGAGGTTTCGAAGGAAGTGGCAGTGGTGGTGGTTTCAAATTATAAATATGCTTCTATATTTTAGATTGGAAGTATTCATCTATCTATTACAACTGTCTTCATTTTCTTGTAGAAGTGTTTAATGTTAGAGAAGCTTTTAGTGTTTGAATCAGAAGTATTGTTGACAACTGATACTTATTGTAACCTTTAGATCGATCTGTAGGAAATTTTTAGAAATACTTTGTTTTGTGTAAAGTATTCTGAAAGGTAAATTCTGAGGTAATGAAAAAATTTGTAGTAATGTTGTTTAATATGATGAATGTAGAAATTAACATTGATAAATCGAAATAAAGATATAACGGCCTGTGTGTTATGGATAATTTGAAATAACTATGTTAAATGGTCAAAACAGTAAGTGTATTGAACTGTAAGTATTGTATATATCGAGCTTCATATGTTGCAGTATGTAGGATAAAATAATTTTGAAAAACAAAGAATTCGATTTGTGGGAATGAGTGTGTGATGAAGGTAAAATAGTTTAAATAGGTTTTGAAATTAGTTTGAAAAAAAATAAGGTCGAATGTCATATATAAATGTAGTTCACTCTGAGAGGATGGAATCAAATAAGTATTGAGCATGATTTGAGGATGTGGAATTTATGGATAAAGGGAATTGGATACTTATCGTTCTGCATGTTGAATGGGTAGGATTGTACGTGATCGTAATCTGATTTATAAATAAGGTTGGAAATAGTAGTTTTAAATGATGAAAGATGGTGAAGACTCGTTCTCAGAGAGCTCGGCATGTACTTGAGGGGCGTTTAGCGATAAAGGTTACTGAATTGTGTAAGAGGATATTTGGGCGGCTAGATTATGATGCCAATTTGCCTGTATCTGTAATACAGTTTGATGGTTTCATTTCGAGGGCGAGGGAGAATGAGGTTGGTAGTTATTTTTGGTGTGAGGTATTCCGTGAATTGGTCGCTGAGCCTAAAGCTTGAAAAACTGTGGTGAAGGAAATTGTATTGGATTAAATAGTTAAGAAAGATGAGAGGATGGTTGGGGATGTACTTATCATATGTGGTACTCCAGGGCACCCGTGTTGTTTCATGTGTGACTATATTTGAGAGAGTGAACTACTGTTAGTTCGATTAAATATAACTGAAATAGAGTGATAATATGTTTGTTCTGAATTTACACCTTGTTTTTTTGTGGATTTTGTTAAAAATATATTTGAAATTCAAAATTTGGTATCTTTGGAAATGATGTTGGAATTTGTATAAGTAAGATTAGTAGGAGAATAGGAATCATCATTATGATTATGCTGTGGGAGATATAGGTCGATTACATGTAAGGTTAAGTGTATCATCATAAGTGTGGGAAGGTGTGAGAAGGATGTGGGTTAGAGAGAGAGAAATATATTTAAATATAGAACTTGGGGTAATGATGGAAATGTGTTTTCTTCCAAAAAGAATGAATCGTCTGACATAAATAGTAGAAAGGATGCCTCAGTTCCAAAACTGAGGGCGGCTTATATCAGCCTTAGCAACTACCAGCAGTTAGAGGGAGAAAGTATAAATAATCTATCTTCTTCTTCTAAGCGTTTTCAAAAAATAGTGAGACGAAAAACAAGAGAGAGAAAGGAAAAATCTGACTGCAAAGATTTTAGAGATAGAGAAAACGAGAGTAGTCACTACTGCCAGAGGGAAAGGAGGGTGCCATTGTAAAGATTAAGAAGAAACTTTTGCTTTTCAGTGCTGCTGTGAAAGAGGAGGTTGTTGATATCCTTTATTCGTTTTATGACATTAAAAGTTAGTGGGCTACTCTTGACTTTTTTTCTTTTTTTGAAATAATCATTTGTTTCTCTGTGTGATGAATGCCATTTTTGTATATATTTGAATTTTGAAAATTTTGCTATATTAGAAAACCTATGAAAGGTTGTTTCCTTACTTTATTGTAAAGTATTATAGGGAAAATAAAATATATTGTGATATTATATATATATATAAATAAAAGAAATTATAAAGAAATTTGATTGGAATACCTGGAGCTGTATGTAGGTAGATGCGTGAGAAAATTCTCTAGAAATAAACCACAACTTCGAGCATATTGTCGAGATAGAGATGGAAACTTCGACCTCCAGTCGTTCGAATGATGATGTACCTGTAGGAGTTGGTATTTTAGAATCTATAGGGGGCGAGCAAATAACTAATAGCTCAGATGCCACAATTCTGGAGGTGGAGGTGAAGAATAAACTAGAGTTTCGAGATTTCCCTACGGATTTCTATCCCTATTCTGTAGATTCAGATGTGTTTAGGGAATTTTGTAAAGTTAAAGCTAACTTAGGTGGTGAATGGGGTAAGGTGATAAAACATGCAGGGAGGTCGTTTAGGGGGTGTACTGTTAAAAATGGTGACCAGTTATTTTTCTTGTTACCCAATTTAGAGCACGAGAAGCGTGAGAGGGAAGTGGACGAGTTTGTTTTACTTGAGTACTTTAATAGGAATGTGAAAGGGGATTTAGATGAGGGATTTCTGTGTTACCTTACCCATCTTGATTATGGGCTAGTGGTACTTTTAAGCAATCTTGCTAAAGGTATCATGAATGTCATTGAGGCATGTCCGACCCAACTGAATGGGAACATGTGGGAGGTGATAAATGTGTGCGAGAATTTGAGCAAGAGGTGGGCTTTTGAGGGGGTAGAGAAGAGAATAACCCCTTTAGATGTTTTGTAGTATTATATTGTAAAATACTATGCGACGACTAGGGGAGCGTACTTCTCTTCTAGTTCGTCTCGACCTCAATATTTTGACCTGAATTCAACTGGACGAATGTGGAATAATAATATAATATGGGTGAAAGGTGATTGTCTCCAACGTGTGGAGGAGGAACCTCTGGATCTTATATAGAGAACTTTGAAGAAAAGGAAGTAATTATTACAATATCGAACTGTATTTTGGTGTGAGTTTCTTGTGTGTATGTAACAATATTCTATTTTGCATATAGATCTTCATTCTCAAGTAATGAGAAAGGAATCTCCGATTGATACAGCAGCTCAAGAGGGATCGGAGCTCGAGGTTGTCCTAGATGAGATCGAAATAAGCAGGCTTAAGAGAGCTAACAGCAGATCTGAGAAAGTTCAGAAGTCACAGGCCAAGACAAAAATGACTAGGATGGGTTTGACTTTGGGAGATGGAGGAAAATCATCATCGGACATCGGAACACATCTGACAATAGTCAAGGCAGGACCTATAACTTTGAAGCCAAATCTTGTGGAGGCCACATCCGATAAATTAATTCAAAGACATCCGAAGAGGAAGAGTGCTAATGTGGAAAGTTGACGCTCCTGCTGCAGTGAGAGAGGTGAAGGAAACTTTGGAGAGTCCAACTGCGGAGGAGGACTTGGTGGCTATGGGGAATAAGATGACGATAGCTGTTCGATATGGTTTTGAGGGTTTAAACACTGCTATAAAATTGAAGTTGTGTAGGGTAAGTATAACTCTACGATTTGTTTTATTCTCATAAAATATTTGAACTGAATTTTATTATTTTGTCTTGTAGGTTTCACGTGTGCTGAAAGGAATCTGTCTCGGGTTTGAGGATGGGAATACAGAGCTCGAGAAGAGAATTTCTCAGATCGAGGAGGATTTAGCGTATGAGAGGGTACACTCGAGCTCGACAATAAAGGACCTAAAGGATTCCATCCATGTAACTATGGGCGAGCTCGTGGAAGAGGCAAAAAGGAGTGTAGGGGAGGTTTATGCCTCTCGTGATAATCTCAGCTGAAAGCTTTATGAGGTGGGATATTCTTAGGCTGACATCGATGCTATGGAGGGGCAATTTGCGGAGGTTGATGAGCCCGATGCAGAGGATGAGCCTGATACTGAAGGTATTTCTCCTTAAGTAACTATGAAAGGCTTGGATTCGATATTGGCTAGGATTGAGTTAGAGAACCAAGGAGGGGAGGATGAGAAGGTAGAGTAAAAATTGAAGTATTGTTAGTTAGTTTTTTTGTGAATTGAGGATTTTTGTTGTATGGAATACATTTGGGGGATAATGATGGAGTAGACTATGATATATTGTAAATTATTTGTAGGAGCATAAAGGTTTGCACCTCAGAATTGAGGATATAGAGAATGAGCTCGCTAAGGAGATAAACTTTTAAGCAGCTCTGCTGACCTTGCGCACGGAGCTTCAGGGTAGAAAATTGCTCAAAAAATTTAGACGTTCTTGGTATGCAACTCGTTTAGGGTTGGCTTATGAGAATAGATTAAAGTAGTGTACGAGGAAAAATAGGAATAGTTTTAAGATTGAAATCTTTGCGATTTTCTTAAGAATATGAGAGAATCAGCGGTTCATCTGATTCTGAAATATAGATTGTATTTTCACCAAAGCGAGAAAACTTCCGAGCTTGAGGGATAAGTAGTATCTCATTATATATATAACTATTTATTAAATATATAACGACTAGGAAAAGCCTCAAATACTTTTTTGAAAACTTTTTCGAAAATGATTCAATCTTCCAATCTGAATCCTAATTGATTATCATTCATGATCATGATGGATCTCCCTACACTTATTCTCCTTCAGGAAATACTCAACAGAGAAATCAAATCGAGCAATGAGGGTTTGAATATACAATACAATTCGGCGATGCAAAACCCTAATACAACAACAAACAACAACATATCTCCGATCACAGCAACAAATAACCGAAGAACGGACAATCATGTTTTGAACAGGATTCAATCTCCTCATAGTAAAATCCATGAAGGTCCTAATGATAATTCAAAAGACAGAAGGGTAGTCTATCCTTTGGGTTTCATGGGTAAGGCAGATGGGGAAGAGAAGAACAAGAATAGTGCAACCCAACAGCAAATTGAAGAGATCTCAGAACTAGCAGCCATGGGTAACCAGCATATGGGGATCCTTGCCTCAATTGGAGAAAAATTACATCCATCCTTTGTAGACAAAGTTTGTGGAATAGAAATGGAGAAAAAGGAATTGGCTGGGTTTCTTGAAGTGGGCAGGAGAGGGGACGCACCGATAATCTCAATCCCTCAGGCTGAACTAGCTGATGGTATCTCTATCTATCAATTCAGTCTTATAGAAAGATTGGACTTACAAAAGATAAAATTTGCAAATTTACAAGAACACACTGGAAAACAAAGGGGGCATGCAAACTGATTCTAATTGGTAAAGGGTTCTTCATCGTCAAATTGGAGTCAGAAGAAGACAAGATTTACATATGGAGTAGAGGGCACTGAATGGTCGAACAAATGCCTATAAGACTCATGCCATGGAATCCAGTTTTCTTTGTGGATGAGCACTATAAATCCAATGCTCTGTGGACGAACACTATAAATCCAATGTGGAGTAAAAAGATTATCATGTCACTAGGGAAGACCCTGGGTACTCCTATTCAGCTAGATCAATCTACAAAAAATTAGGATTATGGGCTTCATGCTAATGTTCTTGTCGATATTGATCTCTCTAAGCCAATCCTAGACCACACTTCTTGAGATTGAGGGCAATATCATCAAACATGAAGTAATCCTGCATCAAGTTTCCAAATAATGAAATCACTTCAAAAATATTGGGCACACAATCGCAGAACGCAAAATTGTGCAAAAGGCCTTTAGAGTTAATGAAATGAAGTACAACAAGACCAAGCCAAAGATTGGAAAAGAAGTAGCGAAAGGTAGCCGAGACAACCAATAATTAATAACCATGGAAAAACAACCTCAGATCAAGTAATTGGGAAGGAAAATTAATGTACCACCGAGCAAACATACTTACTTTCAAGATACTAGGGAGGAAAGCAGTACAACATCACCACCTATCTATTTCCCAGGCATGCAAAGGCCATTTAACCATCTGCAACAACATGAAAAAGAGGTGAGAAAGAAGGGTAGTCAAGTGCAAAGGGCAGCAGCATACAAACAACTTCACCCAAGGAGAATAGCACTGATTGCAGGGTAAACCAATTTAAAACCCTAAGAGACGTCGAAGATGATATCAAATATATAGACTCGGCACCTTATGAGAAATTGGATGGAGAACATAACAATTCAATTCCACAAATGGGAATAGTCGCAGAAGTAGATATCTCAAAAGAAACTACAAATGATGAAGATACTCTTGAGGGTGATACATAGTCAAAGGTGCTAAAGGAGGTCAGACAAAATCTAAACCCCACAAGTTGGGTTGATGAAGTGGAACAAGAAGAATAGGTACTGCTAGGACCTAACCAAGTACTTAAAGTGGGTAAGGTGTACACCATCGACCCGAGAGTGACAAGGTCAACTCGTAAAGATAAATGATGGTTATATTCAGGAATGCCCGAGGGCTGGGGAACAGAAAAATAGTACGCTATCTCAGGAAAACAACGGCAATAATACAACCATATATTTTGGGCATTACAGATCCAAAGATCTTTTACAAAGACTTTGTGCTACCGGGTTATGAAAACAAGGTCATTTCCAATGAACAAACCTCAGTAAAAGGCAATCTATGGATAATAAGGCTTAAAGGTTCCCCTGAACCTGAAATAATCTCTCAATCGAGTCAATATAATATGGTACAATATATGGAATGCTGCTTCTCCTTTGTACATACAGATTGCAATAAAATTATGAGGTTGGAGCTTCGGGATAACATCTCTAATTTTTCTATAAACAATGTGAAACCCTGGATATGCATCGGAGATTTCAATGTGGTACCAAATATCTCATAGAAAAGGGGAAGAAGACCACCCCCCATTAATGCAATGATGGATTTTAATAACTTTCTTGATATAGCTCATCTGAATGAAAGCCCCTCCTCCAGAATTACATATACCTGGTGCAATTCGCAAAGTGGGAATAACAGAACTCTGGTAGTCCTAGACAGATGTTTACATAATACAGAATGGAAAAATAATTTTAGAGGTTGTGAATTAAGGTGATGCCTAGAACTCAATTAAACCACTCCCTAATCTTTACGGAATGGTGTCAGGGACCAAAACCATCCAACATCTTGTTCAAATATTTACAATCCTGGGGAGAAGAACCTGAATTCAGTGAAATTGTAAAAAGTAGTTCAGAAAAGCCGATGTATCCAGCTCCACCTTTCTCTATTATGCTAAAACTAAGATGTCTGAAGGCAGATATTAAGAGATGGTGACAAAATTTAGAAACCCGACAAAAAAACAAAGCAAAACTAGAAAGAGAGGTGATGCAACTACAACTACAGTTGGAGGAAGATATAACCAGCGATCTGATCGGGAAGAGATACATAGCCCAAACAAAGCTCTTGAACAAATGGGAGGACACTGAAGAGTTGAACTAGCGTCAGAAATTGAGAATTAAGTGGTTATAAGCAGGAGACAGGAATACAAGATTTTTTCACTCTACTACAAAGGCTAAAAATACTAAAGCTCTTATCACAAAAATTAAAGATGGTAAGGGAAGAGACATTACTAGCCAACCACTCATATTAAGACCATATCATCAATTATTACGCAACACGAGATTTTTTTACTCCACTACAAAGGCTAAAAACACTAAAGCTTTTATCACAAAAATTAAAGATGGCACGGGAAGAGACATCACTAGCCAACCACTCATATAGGACCATATCACCAATTATTACACGGTAAAATTCTCTGCCACAGATAGGCAGCAATGCCCAGAACTCTTTGAGCAACTCCCCAAGCAAATGACTAAAGCAGAAAATATAAATCTCACCACCGTCCCAACCAATGAGGAGATTAGGGAAGCAACATTTTCTATGGAAACTAACAATGCCCCCGGTCCAGATGGTTTCTCTGGAGCCTTTTACATAAAATTCCGGGAGACCCTGAGCTCAAATATTTATGTTGGGATATCCTCCTTCTTTCAGTATGGTATGGTCCCTCTGACCTTTAATTCCAACATCATTGTCTTAATCCCTAAAGTCATAAACCCATCTTCGATTCAATACTACAGACCGATATGTCTTACTAACTTTATCTTTAAAGTTATTACAAAAATTCTAGCTATTCAATTATCTCCAATTGCTGATAGATGTGTTTCAAAATACCAAAGTGCATTTTTCAAGAATAGAAACATTCATAACAGCATCTGCATGGCCTCTGAAATGGTAAATGAGATGAAAATCAAGAAAAAGATTAGGAATGTAGCTCTCAAGATCGACATCAGTCAAGCATATGACACACTGAGCTAGAAAAATCTTCTCACAACCTTACAAGCTTTTGGGTTTGATCCAAAATTATGTGATTGGATACATACTATTATCAGCAGTAGTATGGTCCTTATACTGATTAATGGCAGCCCTTCAGGTTTCTTTCAGATGTCTAGGGGTCTCAAGTAGGGTGACCCTCTCTTCTCAATACTATTTGAAATTATGGAAGGCATACTTAGCGTTAACCTCCACAAAGCCAGAGAACAAGGTAAAATATAAACCATGACATCAACAAAGCTCGAGCTTGGACCCACTCACCTCCTATTTACAGATGATATATTCATATTTGTGAACAAAAACAACAAATGCCTGCGACAACTTAAAATCAACCTCACAGACTACCAGAAGGTCTTTGGGCAAGAGATTAGTGTGGCAAAAAGAAAGATTTTCATGAGCAGTATTCCTCTCACCCATAGAGGAGTTGTCTAAGAGATATTTAGATTCAAAGAAGGCAAATTTTCATAAACTTATTTGGGAATCCCACTCCTACAAGGGAGGATAACAAAACAAGCTCTTATACCGCTTATTGAAAAAATCAGATCGCAGGCAAACAGCTGGACTGGAAGCATGACTTCTTTCCAGGGATAGGTTACCCTCGTAAAATCTATCCTAAAAAGTATTCCCATTCATAATATGGTAGTTTACAAATGGCCTAGATCGCTTATTAAAGAGGGCGATAACATCCTTCAAAACTATATATGGATTGGATATCCGACCAAGAGGAAAGAAGTGGCGTTGAAGTGGAAAAAGGTATGCAAACTGATGCAATGTTAACAATGCAATGTTACGCAAGCTTTACTGGGTCTTTAAATATAGAGCAGAAGAATGGGCAAAAATTCCTCAAATCCAAATTCAACAGCAAGAGTGGCGAGCCTATTAGATACCACAAACCCTCGACTATATGGACTGGTATAAAACAGAAATGACCCTTTCAGAACAATATGTGGGCGGGCTCATAGGAAATGGAACACAAATTGATTTTTGGAGAGACACATGGGCAACAGATATCCCTCTAATGGGCTATAACAAATTTCCTAGACACTTGTGGAAAAACTATAAAGCAAGCCTTATCAACTTTATCAACCCACAAGGCTGGAATTTCCCTAGTAATATACTACTCCTCCTTCTGGCATTGGGAATTGATTTACAACAAATTCAGTGCAATCCAAATGCCCAGGATACTATGATATGGAAACCATATTTACAAGGCGCGTTCTCATCCAAAAATGCATTTGAAACTCTGTGAAGAAGGGAACCTACGGCATGGTGGTGGCGTTATGTTTGGAATCACACAATTCACCCTCGTTTGAGTGGTTTTGCATGGCATTTGCTTAATCATCTACTTCCCATGGATGAGACCATAATGAAAAAAGGCATCTCTATAGTTTCGATATGTCATCAATGTTACAACGCCACATAAATGAAAAAGCATACTCTTTTACATTGTCCCTATGCTGCCTCTCTCAGGCAGAGAGCTATAAAATGTTTCTGTTATGATCCTATTGCGTATACAGACAACTTGAGAACCATATTTGAAAGAGGAAAGGCATCGAGCACCTACATTAATGATTTATGGGTAACCATGGTTTTCTCCAGCTACAGTAACATCTAGAACGCAAGGAATAAATGGCATTTTGACGGAATAAAGCTTCCACATCAAAAAATTATGCTGAACATCCTAACAGACATAGAAGATGTGGCTCACCTCTCTAACAGTACAATGCACAACAACACTCAGGAACTCAAGATCATAAAGGCATTAAATGTTCATTGCAAACAAAGACAAGGTAGCAACATAGAGAACTGCAGATGGGGCTCCTGTACCAGATGAAGTTAAAATCTATTGTAATAGCTCGGGTCTCGGCAATCCAGGAGAAGCCGATATAGGTATTATATACATAAAGAGCACTGGTGAAGTTTTAGGTACGTACAGTAAATCCATCGGTCACGCTACGAACCTTATAGCTGTGATCACGACAATTATTCAAGGTGCCCAAAGAGCTGTCACAAAAGGGTGGAGAAATTTATGGGTTGTCTACGACTTAGCTGCAGCTATTAAGTCCTTCACCAGGGACAGAATCCCATGGGCACTCAGAACTACTTGGAACCTTTATACTTCCCTTATTCTAAATATCTGGTTTAGCCATATGTGGAGGGAATGTAACTTTTTGGTAGATCATCTTGCACGGAGGGGCTCAGACCCAAACCAACCGAGGGAAGAATGGACTAACGCTAAACCTTAATATCTTTAGAAACTCAAAGATCATTATACAGAGTACTATAGAATCAGGAAAAATAGACCTCGAGTTAGACGCTTCAGTAAAGTCATTTGAATGACATTGGAGGTCGTTTGAACGAAAGGGTTAAATTTTTAGCTTGTCGATTCAGACGACAATTTGAAGGCAATCTTCTACAGGTCATTTGAATGAACTCAGAAGTCATTCAAACGAATTGCACGATAACCTCAAAACCAGCTTTTGCCAACTTGTTGAATCAGACGACAATTTATTGGTTTTCAAATCTTTGTTCGAACAACATTAGAGACCATTCGAACGATTTATGCTCCTGTCGATCGAACGACACTAGAGTCATTTGAATGAATTACTGGCTTATTTCCTTCTGTATTTTTTATTTTCGTATAGAGGCCCATATGCATATGCTCTAGTGACATGTACTAGAGAGTGGCATGGTTGGCCCTCCCTCATCTTGTACAATTACGTTTGGATATATATACAAAAATTTATGCAAAAAAAATGTTTGTTAGATATGTGAGGAATGTAGTAAACTGTAGGATATTGAACATCTCAGTGTGGTATCGTTTAATCGAGCTATTTGTACAGGCCGAGTTAGAATTTGTACGATCAAGTAAAGAACATATTCTTCAATGCAATTATGAGTTTAAGCTTGAATTTGATAGGATTAAATAGGAAAATGAAGAGAGTGTGGATCAGTATATCAAAGTGAAAATCAGGCTTGTTAAGGCACAGGAGACTGCTAATGGGCTGACCCAACAGATTATAAGTAAGGATGTGGAAAAGGAAAAAATGCAGGGTGAGCTAGTGAATGCCGAGAAGGAAGTAACGAAGTTAAAGAGTATGGTATAATCACTGGGGGTGAAAGGTAAGGATGCAGATGTTGCGCAATATCGTATTAGAGCTTTAGAGGTAAAAGCGCAAGAGCTGAAGGACAATCTTGTCAGTTTGAGAGGGCAATTGGATATCTAGGAAATCAAACTGGCTAAAGCGCGAGCTAACTTGGTGAGGGTCTAACGTGATGTGGATAAGCTGAGTGGCACCGTAAAAGTAAAAGATATTAGCCTTCGTTGTGCTCAAAGTCAATGTGATAATCTTAATGTATGAGTGGAGAAGTTAAAGGTAGGTTTTCAAGTTTGCACATAAAAGGACAGAGGCTATAGAGAGATCGAAGAAGATAAAAAGTGACGTCGAGGTGGTTACCGATAAGGGTGATGTGGTTTGTGCTCAAGCTCGAATTAAAGAATTGGAGGCAGATTTGGTTTACGTTCGAGCTACCGTAAAAAACGATAATGAGCGAGCTAAAGAAAGTGATGATAAGTTAGACATTTCTCTAATCAAAGTTAAAGTGTTGTAAGAAGCTATCAAGAAAAAGGATGAAATGTTGAAGAACGTTGGTGCCTGTAGAAGTGATGTATGGGAGGTGGAGTTGCTGGCATTGCATAGTGAAGTTGAAGAGTTAAAAAAGCAAAATCAAGCTGATCAAGAGAAGTTGATGGGATTGGTACTGTCTGAGTTGACTAGTACCGTTTCGAACTTAGAGGTACTCTTGGAGCTAGTAAAGGCCCACTACGTACATTTAGATAAAAATCATAAGAAACTAAAGGTCAATTTTACTGAACTGGCAATTTTAAACCGATATATAATTTCCATGGAAGAGGTGCACTCGAGGGAGATAATGGTCGTAATAGCTTATTTTGTGAAAGAAGTGAAGAGGCTTGATTTTGAAAGGGATATCTTGCATTACTATTTGTTATTCAAAGGTCGTATCTACAATGTTGAAGTAGATCAAGGAAGAGAGATTACAGTTGCTCGAGTGCCAGACTTTATGGCTTCACAACCTCCAATGGTAGGGGAAAAGTTCATCTGACCTTCTGTAAGAAAAACTTGTATAAGAGAATTCTTGTGGTTATGTATTGTAGATGTTTAGACAGATAAAAGCTAGTTTTATCTATGCTTTATCTTGCGTCTTAGAGATAGTAGAGATCATTGATTGAAAACTAGTACTATCTTTGTTTTAATCGTTGATATTTATATAAATGTATGGTTGTAGAGTAATGTGGGAAAAAACTTGAAAGTTATCATTTAGTAAAATATAATATACACACTATTGGTGATCAGAATCTCGCTTTTGGAATGTAAAGAATTATAATTAATGTATCATGTACTTAGGAACTAGGGATTTAGTAATAGTATTGTTTCAACCTCCTAGTATTCCAAGGGTTTGGTATTTTGATGCCTTTCTCTATCATGAGGTAGTAGGAGCCAAGTACAGTTAGTCTTATGACTAGAAACGGACCTTCCCAGTTCTCTACGAGCTTCCTGGCATGTAATTCTTTTTTCTGTTCTTAAGGATCTCTCTGAGGACTAGATCATCGATTTGGAACTCACAACTTCAGACTCTTCTATTGTATAAACTGGATAGCATATGATGATATCGACCTAGATTGACAATAGCCCGAGCTCGGGTCTCATCGATCCAGTTCATATTCCAGGCTAGTCCAAACTCATTTTCTTCATTGGTTAGCTCGTGATCTTTGACAGGATGGTGGTATTCAGTGGGGATGATGGCTTCATTTCCATAAGCAAGGAGGAAAGGGGAACATCCATTAGATTGTCTTGGTGTAGTACGACATACGCACAAGGCATGTGGCAGTTCCCTTATCCAATTTTCTTTCTTTTCTTACTTAAGCCTCTTCGTGATTCCATCCACTATCATCTTGTGGTGATTTTGGCCTGTCCATTTCCTTGGGGGCAGTATGGATTAGATGGGAAATTAATGATGTCGTGTTTGTTAAGAAAAGCCATTACCTTCTCTCTAACGAACTGTGACCCGTTATCGATCCGAATCAGGTGGGGGTAACCAAACTGAGTGATAATATACTCCTAGATAAAGGAGATGTCTTCTTCCTCTCGAGTTCGACAAAAGGGGACTGCTTCTACCTACTTTGTAAAGTAATCAGTTGCCACGAGTAAGAAATATCGGTTACCCAGAGTATTGAGGAATTTTCCCACTAGATCGAGTGCCCACCTCTTGAAAGGCTAGAATACATTGCTGGCATGGAGTTCGAGTGCAGGTGTTCATATCATGTGTCTATGTCGTTGACATGTGCCGCATCTTCGTAACTACTCTTCCGCTTGTTTTCTCATTCCTGGCTAGAATACTCCTTGTATAATCGCTCTATTTTTAAGTGATCGATTTGTGTCATGGAAGCCTCATGTCCCTTCATGTAAGTCTTTGAGCATGTCATCTACTTGTTTTGTTGAGAGACAATTGATATAAGGGCCAGTCACTGATTTGCGATATAAAAGGCTATTCTAAATTGTGTAATATTTCAAATTTTTGATCAGTTGTCTACGTGTTCATGGATCTTCAGGAAGGGGCCCATCGCATTCGTTCTTCGGGCCGAGATAGGTGATAAAAGGCTTCCTCCAATTGTGATCCTCTTCTTTATCGCCTCAAGTGTTAATCGTACATATCAAGGAGAGATCAATATCAGGGGTGAAGATCACTTCAATTTGGAGGTACCTGGCTTCTGAACCTAAGACCCAGGCTAAATAAACTAAGGAATCAACGTGTATGTTCTCTCATGAGGGAGGCAGTCAAGTATAGCTTTGTTGAATTGGCTCATTCCGTCAGCAACCAAGGCAGCATAATCAACCATTTTGCCATTATTTTTTTATTGCTCAAAGTAGTGGTGGACGATCAACAAAGAATCTATATAGACCGATAGCTCGGGAACTCCGATTTCCAATGCTAGATCGATCCATGGACCAAATATTTATACTCTACGATGTTATTCGAGGCTTTAAAATCCAAGCGTATTGACTTCTCTATTCTTTCATTTGATGGATTATCAGCACGATTCCTATCCCTGACCCTGTGGGTCCAGTTGATCCATCGGTGAGGAGTCTCCAACCAGTTTACGTAATCCAGGCAGCTTGCTCGTCTAAAGGTTTGGAAGGTGGTTGATCATCCTCCTTTTCTTCTGTGAGATCTGGATCGTGCTCTTCCCAATTTGGATCTTCATCAAGGAAGTCGGCTAGAAAATCAACTACTACTTGACCTTTTTCAAAAGTTCATTGTTCAAATTTGATATCGTGTTCACCCTAACTGACTGACTACTGTTGTACTCTTCTAGATTTCTCCTTCTTAAATAACACTTCCCGAAGTGGGTAGTTTGTCATAACTTTGACTGAATGAGCTTAAAATTAGTGCTTGAGCTTCTGTGACATATAAATGAGGGTCAAGAAGAGCCTCGCGATATTGGAATATCTCGTTTCTACTGGAGTGAGGTCTTGCTTATAAAATATATTAATTTCTTAATCTTCCCTTCGAGTTGAATAAGAATCGAGCTGAGTTATCTGAAACTGGGAGGTAGATGGTCAATTCCTCATTTCCTATCAGGATGATCATTATGGGAGACTTCCCTAAATAGGTTTTGAGTTCTTGAAGAGCTGCTTCGTATTCTTCTATCCAATCAATCCCTTCACATTATCGACCTTTGTCTCTCTTTGTGGATCTACGTAGTAACATGAATAGTTATCAGCATCGATCTAAAGATTTTGAGATGAATCAGTTAAGAGCTGCAATCTTGTCAGTGAGCTTCTATACATCTTTCTTAGTTTGAGGAGAGGGCATGTTAATTTAAGCGCGTATCTGATCTGGATCTGCTTTAATTCCCTTCTTGCTGATGTAGTGTCTAAGGAATTTTCTAGAATGTACCCTAAACTGATATTTATCTAGATTGAGCTTTATTCTGTATGATTGCAATATGTTGAAGATTGTATCAAGATATTTTATATGATCTTCCTTCATTAAGCTTTTACAGGGCATATCATCAATATATACTTCAATGGTTTTCCCTAAGTATTCTTTGAACATACTTATTACTAACGTTTGATAAGTTGTTATATCATTCTTCAGTCCTAAAGGCATGACTGTGTAGCAATATAGACCTCTTTCAGTGATGAAAGTGGTCTTCTCTTGATATTCCTTTAAGAGAGGCATCTGATTGTATCTTGAAGCAGCGTCCATCATAGATAATAACTCGTGACCCACCGTAGAATCTAGGATTTGATGAATCATGGGAAGAGGGAAGCTGTCCTTCGGTGTATGTTTGTTTAGATCCAATCTTCTTTCCCATTCTTCTTTGGAACTGCTACAATGTTAAAGATCCAATCTGGATATTCGGCTTCTCGAATGAACCCAACCTCTATCAATTTATCAATTTCCCTATTAACTTCATCTTTGAGACAAGGTGAAAGCCTTCTTTGTTTATGTTTGACTGCCATAGCTTTATCTCTAATGCTTAACTTATGACACGCCTTTGCTGGGATGACTCCTGGCATTTCTTGAAAAATCTATACGAAAACCTCTTTGTTGAGTTATAAGAATTGTATTAGAGCTTTTATTTCTTGTTGAGCAAGCTTAGTACCTATAATGGCCTAATTCCGTGAGCTTGAAGTGGCTTAGAATTAGCTCTTACACCAATGTACCTGTGACTAAAATTTGATAGAAAGTAAAAAATGACACAGGTAATTTAGCGTGGAAAACCACTGAATAGGTAAAATACCACAACCTCGAGTTGAGGGTTTTTATAATAGTGAGTTTTATTACTTGAGGCTGATTTCTTATTACAAGTAATCACTCGACTTAAAAATCCATGATCTTGTGAATAAGAGGTTTGAAGTTTTGAGAATCAAGAAAATATAGTTTTCATGGTGATTTCTCTTGTATTTTTTCTAGTTTTAGTCTCTTCTGCTACTTCTTCTATATATAGGCCATCTCTGCAGTTCTTCATTGTACTGAAGCACGTTCCCTGAACAATGTAGTTAGTGGCGGTTAACTGAGTAACTATTGAGTTTGTGAGAGACATGTTTTTTTGACTTATTCAGGTTTTTCTATTTGAGCTCGACCTACGTTCTTCACAAGTTCGAAGAGTAGGTGGCAATGTTGATTGTTGAAGTCATATAAAGAATGCGCGAGTCTGACATAGAGGTAGTTCGAACTTGGAAATAGCTCGATTTGGGTAAGGTCGAGGGGTAGGCCCTTATAATTGCCTCCTCGTAACGGAAGTCACGAGTGGCTTTGGTTGAGAAAGAATTTTTTGGTATATAGGTATTCGGGTTAGAAGTTTGAATAATGAGGGAAGTAATGATGGTTCTTGAGTGCATGAAAAATGTGCGCGTTATGGGGGGACGTACGTGCATTGATTGCTGATGGAAATATTGATGAATGCGACGATTAGGGTTTGAAGAGCTTCGTCTATATTGAATGATGATACTTAGGAAAATGTACCTACACATTAAATTGAGGGTTATAAAAATAGTACCTATACTGAAGTTAGTGGCTAAGTACGTTTGTTCGTTACCAAATTCTCTAAAAGTTTTGAAGATGGTGAAGACCCAGAGAATGGTTCTTGAAAAAAGAATTGATGTTGAGATGCAAAAGTTTAGAATAAAATATTTTTGTGATAAGTCTTTAGAGATGCCGACTTCTGTTCCAGTTCCTCCGACGTATCAAGGTATGTCGGAAGAAGAAGCGACTGAAGCTGAGGGAGATTTTTACTGTATGTGGAGATTTCATTATGCTGTCGTGACAGGCGAGCAATATTGGGTTTATCTCTACATCCTTGCGGAGAACAAGGTTGATGGTTGTGGAGATAGATGCAGGGATGGGCATAACTGCAAGGCAGTTACGTTAATCTTTTGTGTTGGGTTGGATCCTGAGGTCGGGCCCTTTTCATTTCTACCAACTCTGCAGAGGTGGCAGTTATAGAGGAGGCGACGGTGGTTATGAAGGAGGTAGGTGGAGAATGGAAGTTTGCTTCTGCACTTCCATCATTTCTTTACACTGAGAAGACCTTTTGTTTGAAGAGCTGGTTCAAGCACGGATTATTTTACTTTTATAGTTTCCATTTAAAGTTAGACTAGACTTCGACAAAACTCGTGGGAGGGAGGATATTTGCTATTTCCAATGTCTACTTTACATCATAGTGAAACATCACTAAAGTCGAATAAACTAAAGGATTTTATATTTTGGAGTGCCTGATAGACTTGTTATCTGTAAAAGTATTTGGAAAAACTTATTATCTGTAAAATACCTGATGTCTGAGTACTTGAAAGACTTGTTATATATAAAAGCACTTAAAATATATGTTATCTGTAAAGTACCTATAATTTGTATTCGAGATGAATAAAAATTTGTGATCCAAACTCTATGTTGATATATAATAGAATAACTCTAGAAATCGAGCTATGAATAATTCAAAGACTTTCGAATATAAGATGAAGTAAAATGTATGAGATTAGAACGTACAACTTTATATATTAATCGATTTTAATCGATCTGTTAAAAATATGTTTGTGAAATAAAATATGTGTAAGATAAGGTATTCGGCCTGAGGGCTGAAATTTAGGAAGAGAGAAAATTGTAGAAATTTTTAGAATGGGAAGTTCGAGCTCAAAGAGGTCATTCCGGAATACTAGATTTGGAAAGAATAAACTCAATTTGGAATAGGATGAAATGTCTGAGGTCGATAGGAAGAGATATATTCAAATAATTTCTCTCAGGATACTAGGTTTTCTGTTACGAGATAATAGGATAGTATCCCGAGCTGTGGGGAATTTGTAGTAAAACTATATAAATAAGGGGGAGATGAGTTTCAAACAGGTGGAAAAGAATAAGAATAGTGTGGACTCGATCTGAGAGAATTTGTTACGCCGCTGAGGGGTGGTTGGCGATTAAGATGGCTGAAGTGTGGGAGTAGATTTTTGGACTGTTAGATTATAATGCTGAACTGCCAGTGAGGGAGGTTTAACTTAAAGGTTTAGATAGGATTGTGAGAGAATGAGAGTATGAACATCGTTTCTATGAAGAGATGTTCAGAAAAATCATGGTAGATCCTGTAGATCTAAAAGATGATGTGAGATTTATTACTTAAGAGGAGATCAAATTATAAGATATGAGGCTTGCTGGAGGACACCTGATTGGATGTGGTTCCCCAGGACATCAGGGATGTTTTAGGTATAATTAGATGTGAGGAAAATAAAACAAATGTAAATATAGGTGGCATGAGTGTATGTAATTATATGAGTTTGAATAATTTCAAAGAAATGGAATGAGCATAATAGTTGAATCGATCCTCTATTGTTGCAAATATTGCTTGTGACTGTTATGAAAAAACTAATTTGAAAAGTTTTGAAAGTTTAAGAACTTTGGAAATGATATCAGCACTTTTATAAGAAGAAGAAAAAATTAAAAAAAACAGGTAGCTTGTGATTTTGTCTCTTGTGTAAAACTGTAAAATCCAATTATGTGTAAGTGTAAGTCATCATGAGTGTGAGAAGGTCAGAGAGAGATGTGGAGAAGAGAGATGAAAATAGATTAAAATATAAGACCAAGGGAAATTATGGGAAAGCATTTTCACTGAAAGTGCACAAGACGCCTGACATTGATAGTGGAAGGGATGCCTCGATTCCAAAACCGAGGACGCCTCATGCGAGGCTTAATAACTGCCAGCAGTTAGAGAGAGAAAATATAAATAATACTTTATCTTAGTTATTCAAACGTTTCTCAGCTTCTAAAAACTTGAAGGATAGTGAGTGATAAAGGAAAAAGAGAAACAAAAGTAGTAGAGAATCTCGTGAGGATTTAATTGAGAGTGATCAGCAGTCAAAGCAGGAGATAGTTGTAGAGACTAAATCACAAAGGTGGTTATACAGCAGCGTTGTGAGGGAAGAATTTAGTACTGCCTCAGATTCACATTTCGACATAGAAGGTTAGTAGAGGATTGGTGATATATAAATGTGTTTTTGAAGATTATACTCTGTGTTTAGGCAAATCTAAAAATTACTATTTATAGTAATCTATAAAAACCTATTTGATTTATGATATATGAAAGATTTATGTATCTAGTTGGCGTATATGTAAAAGGTAATGATAGATACCTGGACCTATATGTAGGTCGATCGTGAGGAATGTTTGTATAGGATCAAACCCTCATATGTAGACTTGTAGCTGATATGGAGAGTTCACCTGTTAATGAGGCGTCGACCTTTGGTCGATCGATAGAGTCTGAAATTGTAATGTCTGATAGTGAGGAAAAAGTAGGGGTTGATCAATTTCCAGTTTTTCCAGGAAGACTGGTAACTTATTCTCTTCGCTCTGATGTATTCAAAGAATTTTGTAAAGCCAAGGCTTCTATAGGAGGTAGATGGGGTAGTTGTGTAGAACATGCTGGTAGGTAATTTAGGAGTTGCACTGTAGTAACCGGAGAGGAATACTTTTATTTATTGGCTGATTTGGAGGAGGAGAAACGAGATAGGGTTATAGACAAATTGATCTCTTTGGGGTACTTCGATGGGAATGTTCAGAGCAAATTTTAAGAGGGTTTTTTGTGTTACTTGTCTCAGTTAGAGTACGGGTTGAGTCTTCTCCTTAGCAATCTGGTGAAAGGAATTATGAACATCTTCGGGGCTTGTCCTGTTCAGTTGGACGGGAACATGTGGGAGGTGATAAGTGTTTATAAATTTCAGAATAAATGGTGGGAAGGGGATGGGAGAATGAGGAGGATATCCCCAGATGATGTTTTGTAGTTTTATGGGGTAAAAAACTATACTGTAAGTGGAGGGGCATATTTCTTTGCGAGCTTGACTCAGCCTCATTTCTTCGATCTGAACTCAGCAGGTCGACCATGGAATGATAATGTGATATGGGTAAAGGGTGATTGCCTTGAGAGAGAAGAGGAAGAACCTATGGAACTTTTATATAGAACTATAAAATAAAGTAAGTATAACAATGTATAATATATAAGATTGATATGTTGAAATTGTATGTTGCTCTGGTGACGATCATGTGCTGTTATTGACGGGCCCTAAATCTAAGGTGATGAGGAAAGAGTCTTTTTTGGATGCAGTTGATCAAGAAGGGACAGAGCCTGCAGTTGTATTGGAAGAACTCGGCATTAGCAGAAAGATAGGTGCTAACAGACGATCAGAGAAAGTCCAAAAGTCTCAATCGACGAGGTTAATGACGGGTGTCGATAGCAGCCAGATGAAGAGAACTGATGGGGAGAAGAGAGTGAATTTTCCCAAGGCCCCTGGAGTGGACTGCACGGGGTTACCAGAGTCTACTACGCCGAGCAAGCTTGCTCAAACATTTCCAATGAAGCAGATGCTGAAGCGTGGTTCGATCTCTGGAACTACAGGAAGTGGTGAGGTCGCAAGAAAGGCAAAAAAGAAAAGGGTTGAAATGTTGGGGGTGAAGGTCGTAGAGGATCGACCTGTTGTAGTAGGCGAGCTAAAATAGGTGGAGGAAAGGGTTAGGTTAGCAGCTCTCCATGGGGAGGAGGAGATGAGTAAAATGGTAAGTTCATTTTCTTGAATATGTGATGAATTTTGTATTGTAGTTCGAGCTAACAATGAGATCGATTTTGTTTAATTTGTAGGCTGCTCACCTAAGGAAGGAGATATGCCTCGGGGTCAAGGAGGGGAAAACTGAGTTAAAGAAGGCGAAAGTTGAGCTGGAGAAGAAGGTAGATCGTTTGAAAATGGACTTGATCAAGGAGGGAAAGCAGCTAGAGGCCCTGAAGGCTTCTCAAGTAGTGGAGATCAATAATCTAAATGCAAAAGCGGGAGTGAATTTAGAGGAGGAGGTAGCTGAGCGTGATAGACTTAGGCCCCACCTTATATTAAAGGGATATTTTGAAGATGAGGTGGATGTCATTAGGGCGGGCACCTATGTTGAGGAGGAGGAAGATGAAGAGACTAAAGATGTTGTTGTTGGAGTAGTGGATGGTCTGGACAGTATTTCTCCTACGGTGTGAGACAACCAAGAAGATTACAATGAGCATCCAGAGGGGGAGAATAAGAAGGCAGAGTAGAATGATGATTATGTGATGTATGAATATTTTGAAATATTTGAAAACTGATGGGATATTGTGTGTTGGATAAAATTCTGTAGGCTAAGTTGTTTTTGTAAACCTTATTGTAGGAACTTACAGAAATGCGCCACAGAATAAAAGATTTAGAAACTGAGCTTGCTAATGAGAGGGATGCCTCAGCGTCCCTGTTATCTTCGCAAATGGAGCTGCAGGTTAGAACAGAGCAAGAAATATTTGACTTGTATGCTTCGTTAGTATAGAGCTACAAAGTAAAAAAAAATGTAGAGTGTAGAGACGGACCAAAAACCTATTAATGGTTTAAGGCAATGGCACTCAATTGTATATAGGAAATATCAATGTATTGACAATTTAAAGTATAGAGAGTGTATACCTTAGACTTGGAAGTATGTGTTATTGATAATCCATCTGAGATTGTACTTCGACCAAAAGTTTAGAAGTAGTTTCACACAGTAGATGTTAGAGATGAGGTATATTTATTGAATAAGTATTCTGAGTCAAAGTTGATATAATGTATCTGTAATGTACAGGTCAAATTGGAGTCAGCTCGCAAACACAACGAAGATGAGACACGCCAATATAGCCAAGAATTTGTAGAGGAGTTTAATAGGATGAGAGAGGCAAACAAAGACAGACAAAATCAACATGTAAAGGTGCACTTCAAGTTGGTAGAGGCAACCCAAACTACTGTCGACCTCGCTCGTAAGATCGAGGAGAAGGATACCAAAAATAATAAAGGGCAAAAAGAGCTCGCGGAGTTAAAAGAACATGCAGTGAAGCCCAAAAGACATAATGATGTGTTGATGGCAAAGAGTAGGGAGGCTGACATGGCTCGTTACCATATACAGGCGCTAGAAAAATCATAAGAAGGGTTAAATCGCTCTGTGGTTGGTTTAAAGGGAAAATTGATCAATAAAATGAACAATCAGGAGCGAATTTGAGCTGATCTAGTGAATGCTAGAAATGAGCTGGAGCGATTGAAGAAGAAAATGGTTGATAAAGATAGCGAGCTGAAAAATACTCGGGATGATTTATCGGCTTCTGAAGTTGCAGTTGAATAGTTTTCTACAGCCTTACCTGCTAAAGATGTGGAGTTTCAGACGGTGCAACGGAAGTGTGATGAGTTGAATGAGAGGGTGGCACAACTGAAGACCGAATTGGCACATGCCAATTCGCGTGCCAGGAATGCCGAGGCTGGAGAGCGTTCGAGGAAGAATAAAAACAATGCCAAGGTTTCCCTTGTTCAAGGGATGTAGTCAGTCTGTCAGCTCGAATATGAGAGTTGGAGGGGGATGTAGCTCAAATTTAAGGTCATGTGCAAAAAGGACTTGAGCGGCTAAGGGAGTGTCAAATTATGTTGGACGCTGCTCATATCAGAGAACAAGAGTTAGAGTGGGTTATCAGAGGGAAGGAGATTTTGATAAATAAGAAAGATGAACTGTTAAAGAAAATTCCGACTGGGGAAGATTTAAACAGGGAGATTGAGGCACTTCTTGCTCAGGTGGCAGATTTGAAGGCGATTAATCAAGCTGAATTAGCTATGGCTGACAAGAAATCAGAAAAGAATATTGCATTCATAGCTCGAATAGATAGTGAAATGGAAAGGCAAAAAGAACGGTATACGAGGTTAGATGATCGCTTTCAGCAAGCGAGAGTAAACTTTTTTAAGGCAGTTATACCTCATGCAGCACACACAGACTTATTGAGGGCGGTAATCACCTATTTTGCAAAGGAGGTAAAAAGGCTTAAGACAGAAAGAGATACCTTATTCAACTATTTGTCAGACAGGGGATGTATTTGCAGAGCTGATATAGATTAAGGAAATTGTATGGCCTCTATAGAAATGGATTTAGGCTCTCAACCTGCTGAATAGATAGAGTAAGGCAGGATTGTTGTGACTGCTCGAGAGCGAGAATTTATGGCTGATCGACCTCCTGTTGCAAGAAAAAACACGGCTGACATCCCAACAGTAGAAAAAAATCTTTTGTAGTGGTTGGATATGAACCTGAAAAAAAATATTTGCTGCAGCCATATAGATAGATGAAAGCTAGAGTGACATTTGCTTTATCTTATGCCTGGCAGAGTCTTTGATTGAAAACTAGTATTACCTTCATTTTAATCGCAAAGAATTAAGTAGAGTCAACCAAACCAAGTGTTATCCTTAATTTAACTGGTATGATGTCGCAGCCATATTGAATGAGATAAAACCTAATTTTACCTTTGCTTTATCTTATGCCTGGTAAAGTCTTTGATTGAAAACTAGTATTACCTTCATTTAATCGCAGAAAATTTAGTAGAGTCAGCCAAACCAAGTATTATCCTTGATTTAACTGGTATGATGTCGCAGCCATATTGAATGAGATAAAAACTAGTTTTACCTTGCTTTATCTTATGCCTGGTAGAGTTTTTGATTGAAAACTAGTATTACCTTCATTTTAATTGTAGAGAATTTAGTAGAGTCAGCCAAACCAAGTGTTATCCTTTATTTAACTGGTACGATGTCGATTGAAAGCTAGTATTACCTATGCTTTAATTTATGTATTGTCTACAAAGTAGAGAGATATGTGGGAGATAAAAATCTCAAGTTTTCATTAAATAGAAAAGGATGTACATTGGATGGAGATGAAAATCTCACTTTTGGAATGGAAAAAGTAAAAAATTGAAATTGAGTAATGAGGGACTTAACAATAGTACCATTTCATTCACCTAATATTCCAAGGATTTGAGATGTAGACTCCCTCTTCTGCCATGAGGTATTATGATCCCAGGCCTGAGAGACCTATGATTAGGAATGAACCCTCCCAATTGACTGCTAGTTTCCCAGCATGAGGCTTTTTGCGGCATTGAGGGATTTCTCTAAGGACGAGATCATCAATTTGGAAGGTACAACTTCTGACTCGTTTGTTGTACGAACTGGCTAGCATATGGTGATTTGACCAAGGTTAGTGATGGCGTGTTCCCTGGTCTCATCAATCCAATTGAGGTTGCAGGCCAATTCGAACTCATTTTCCTCGTCAGCTAGCTCATGATCTTTGACTGGATGATGGTATTCGGAGGGAATGACAGCTTTGGTTCCATAGACAAGGAGGAATGGAGTGCAACCGGTTGATTGACGTAGAGCGGTACGGTATGCCCACAAGACATGAGATAGTTCTCGAACCCAATTCCTTTTTTTCTGCAAGTGAAGCATTTCTTAAGTCTATCCACGATGGTTTTGTTGGTGATTTCGGCTTGGCCATTTCCATGAGGGTAGTAGGGATTAGATGGTGAGTAGATGATATTGTATTGGTTAAGGAAAGCTATGACTTTTTTTCCAACGAATTTGGGCCCGTTATCGATACGAATTAGGTGGGGGCACCCAAACCAAGTGATGATGTATTCCCAGATAAAAGAGATGACCTTTTCTTCTCTGGTTTGACAGAGTGAAACTTCTTTTACCCATTTTGTAAAATAATTGATAGCTATGAGTAGGTGTTGGCAGTTACCTGAAGAATTAGGAAATTTGCCAACAAGATCGAGTGCCCATTTTTTGAATGGTCAAAACTCCTTGCTTGCATGGAGTTTGAGCGCAGGGGCGCATATTATTTGTTCATGTCATTGACAGGCGTCACATTTGCGTGAGTACTCTTCTGCTTGCTTGCGCATACCAGGCCAGAATACTCCTTGTGTAATGGCTCTGTTTGCTAGTGATCAACCTGCAACATGGATGCCACAAGTCCCTTCATATAAATTTCAAAGCATCTCGTTTGCTTTGTGTCTGGAAAGGCACTTAAGGTAAGGCCCTATGACTGAACGACAGTATAAGGAACCGTTTTGATTTATGTAGTGCATTGAGTTGTCGATCAGCTGTCGGCACTCCTTTGGATCTGCTAGAAGTGGTCATTTACATTTGTTATTGATACCGAGATAGGCTAAGAAAGGCTTTCGCCAATCGTTGTCTTCCCCTTTATCACCCCCAGTGTTGGTCGTACATACAAAAATGCAATCAATGTCAGGGGTTAAAATTACTTTGATCTAGAGATATCAAGCATCTGCTCCTAAGACCTCGGCTAGATATGCTAAGGAATCGGCATGTCAGTTTTCACCTCAAGGAAGATAATCGAGAGTTGCTTGCCCGAACCTACTCATCCTATCTGCAATGAGGTATGCGTATTCGATCATCTTGTCATTCATCTTGTATTGCTCAGGGTAATGGTGGATGATGAGTAGTGAATCTATGTAAGCTGAGAGTTCTGGGATACCGAGCTCAAGAGCGAAGTCAAGTCCGTGAATGAGAGCATCATATTTGGTTACATTGTATGAGGCCTCAAAATCCAAACGGATTGATATCTCAATTCTATAGTTGGAAGGGGTAATAAATACGATTCCAATTCCTAACCTTGCGGGTTCTGCTAATCTATTTGTAAGAAGTTTCCACCCTTTTCTTGTAATCCATTTAGCTCGCTCGTCAAATGCTTTGGGAGGTGGATCTTCTGTAAGGTCAGGATCGTACTCCTCCCACTCGGGATCTTCCACTAGAAAATTTGTGATAAAATCGGCAACGGCCTGACCCTTTTTGGAATGATATGTTGCTCGAACTTAATATCATATTCTCCCAAACTGACTGACCATTATTGCACTCTCCTTGATTTTTCTTTTTTGAGCAGAACCTCCCGAAGTGGGCAGTTTGTCATGACTTTGACTGAATGAGCTTGGAAATAGGGCTTGAGTTTCTATGAAGTGTAAACAAGAGTTTGATGAAGTCTTTCGATTTTAAAATACCTCATTTCCGTTAGAGTGAAGGTTTTGCAGATGAAGTAGACTGGCTTCTCGATTTTCCCTTCAAGCCGAATGAGAACTGAGCTGATTGAAGTATCTGCAACTGCTGAGTAGATAATTCGTTCCTCATTATCTATTAGGGTGCTCATTATGGGAGACCTCCACAAATAGGTTATGAGATCCTGAAAAGCTGCTTCACATTTTGATGTCCATTGAACCTCTGCATTTGGCCAAACTTTTCCACGTTTGGTACAACCACGGAGTGTAAGAATAGCTAATGATGGCGGTCTAAAGATTTTGAAATGAAACGGTTGATAGCGGTAATCTTGCCAGCAAGTTTTTGAACGTCTTTCATCATTTTTGGAGATGGCATGTTGAGAAGAGCCCAAATCTGAACTAGATCGGCCTCAATCCCTTTCTTGCTGATGAGGTGGCCTAAAAATCGACCTGAATGTACTCAGAATTGATACTTATCAGTATGGAGACGAATCCTGTAAGAGCGAAGAATGTTTAATATTATGTTAAGATCTGTGATGCGGTTGTTTGACGGTATGCTTTTGTACAAAAGATCGTCGATGTAGACTTCCACAATTTTCCCAAGGTATGTTTTAAACATAGTAGTCATCAACCGCTGATAAGTCCCGCCTGCATTTTTGAGTCCGAAGGGCATGACTTTGTAACAGTAAAGTCCTCTTTCAGTGATGAAAGTGGTCTTTACTTGATACCTTGTAATACATGCAGTATGGATGTTTCTCGATTGGTTCCAACGATTGAAAGAGACGGTAGAGCTTATCCTTTGAGAGAATAGGAAAAATTATAGAGATTCGAACATTCATCCTTGGGTGGACCAGTCTGGTTTGTGAACCACCTTTTCTAGGGTTGCCAGTGTTTCCCTTGGAGTATTTCTGATCACCTTGATCCTCATTTGGTTCACTGCTGTGCTCTGTAGATGGACCTTTTGTGGTTAGGACAGATTTAGTAGATTTATGCTTTTCAGACATCATCCTTTCCAGGTTAAAGTAACTGTTGACCTTGGTGATCATAACTTCTATGGTCGCAGGTTTATTGAGGAAAAGGTGTTATTTAGCCTTGCAGTGGAGCTGGAGTGCGCTGGTAAAAGCAGTGACAACTATTTTATGATTGAGATTATCTACTTTATACGCAAGCTCCAAAAATTATTTGCAAAGGCCTCGAGCTTCTCTCCGTGTGACTATTTAAGACTAATAAGAGAATATAAATTCTTTTCTTTATCTCTATTGTGAGCATACATCTTGATAAATTATTTTTGTAGCTGGTCCAATGTATGTATCGAGTCTTCAGGTATAGAGAGTGGAACCATCAGAGCAGTTCCTCCTGCAGACTTGTGGCAAACAAACGGCAGAGAATATGGTTGAGATTGGAGTACAACCTCAGTGAATCACGGTATTGTTGAATGTGCTCCTTTAGATCGATACCCTTATATTTGTAAATTTTTGGAGTATGGAAACCTTTCGGTATTTCCATATCGAATAGTTCTTTGGCAATTGGACTTCCTTGTAACTTAGTAAGGTCGTCGGTAGTGCCCAGAACTTGTGCTTCGATCAACTCCTTAATACGCTGATCAATATGCTCTTGTGTGACATAATAACGCATCGGTTGAGTAGCTTGATGAGGAGACTGTGGATTGTGAGTACCGGTACCTTCACTCAAACGATCTTGTACTGGAACTCGAGGTTGTGGTTGATATTCTTCCTCTTGACGTATGGAAAATTGGTGACCTCAGCTGATCTCAGACAAAACTTCACCACCCAAATAAATGGAAGGTTGAGGTTCGTGGTGAATATTTCTTGAAATAGCTTTGTTGGTAGCTCCTCAATGTCCCAATCTTTCCTGCACAAAAACCCAAGAGGCTTCTGGTAATTGATCACGATCTCTTGTTGGAGGAGCCTGCTAAGTATTTTATAGAGCTTGCAAGGCAGACTGCATTGTTATCATCTGGTCTTCATATCATTTGAGCGCTGTCAAATGAGATTATCGTTCGGGTCGAGATCCTTCTCACAGAGCTCTCAGTTAAGAGTTAATTGACATTTGAGCTCATTGAGTTTCTTTGTTTCAATGTTGAGATTCGCCCGTAGCTCTGTAGGCTGTTTCGGCTCAACTGAAAGATCTAGCTGGATTCTGGTTGCTGGTCGCCTGGAAGTGGCCATGATTGAAATTTGTAGTAGAGTGAATATATGCCTTAGGATATCGTGGAAATGATTTCTTTCCCACAGACGGTACTAAATGTAATGACCTAATTCTATGAGCTCGAAGTGGCTTGGAATTAGCTCTTACACCAATGTACCTGTGATTAAAATCTGATAGAAAGCAAAAAATGACACAGATGATTTAGCGTAGAAAACCTCTGAATAGGTAAAAAACCACGACCTCGAGTTGAGGGTTTTTGTAATAGTAACTTTTATTGCTTGAGGCTAATTTCTTATTACAAGTGATCTCTCGACTTAGAAATCCTTGATCTTGCGAATAAGAGATTTGAAGTTTTAAGAATCTAGAAAATATAGTTTTCTTGGTGATTTCTTATGTATTTTTTCTGGTTCCTATCTCTTCTGGAACTTCTTCTTTATATAGGCCTTCTCCGCAGTTCTTCATCGTGCTGAAGCACGTTCTCCGAACAATGTGGTTAGTGGCGGTTGACTGAGTAACTATTGAGTTCGTGAGAGATAAGTGTCTTTAACTTGCTCAGATTTTTCTATTTGAGCTTGACCCACGTTCTTCACAAGTTCGTGGAGTAGGTGGCAATGTTGACTATTAAAGTCATGTGAAGAATGCGTGAGTCTGACATGAAAGTAGTTTGAACTTGGAAATAGCTCGATTTGGTTAAGGTTGAGGGGTAGGCCCCTACAGTACCAATATAGGTACCTCTACTATGTCCATCGATCCCAATATACTCGGTAAGTTCAACTGTGGAAGGCTGGTCATCGGTGTGATCAACTTTCTATAATTTATATACGGCAAATTTATCTGAAGTATCCTGTATAGTAGATACTGTGTTCTTGTAAGTTTGAGAGAGATTTTGGCTTCCTTGATTTCATAGATGCCGCCATTGTGTATGAAATGGAGTACTTGATGGTATGTAGAAGCGATCGCTTCAAGGTTATGTATCCAGCACCGACCAATTATACCTAGATAACAAAATTTTCGCGTAGATGATGTAGAATGTGACGTCGAGAGTAGTTGGCCCAGCAGTGATTGGTAGGATGATATTTCCTACTCGTTCTTCTTTGGATCCATTGAAGCCACTGATATCGTTGGCGCTTGGCACAACTTTGTATGTTAGTCCCATCTGCTCGATTGTACTCTAAAAAAAGATTTTGATTCCACTTCCTGGATCTATCATCATGGTATGCATGACAAAGTTCTTCATTTTGAGCATGATAACCAGTACGTCATGAAACGGGAATTTGACATGACCGGTGTTGCAATCTTCAAATGAGATTCCAGTTTATTTCTTAAATCTTGTCAAATTGTTGATCTGGTGGATCTCGATCATGTGACTATGGCAGAGGTGGTACAAGTACTTTTTTGTGGCTTGATCTTCAACTTGGACATCCTCGACCTGTTTCTTGTAGCTCCTATTCTTGTATGATTCCAGATCGATAATATACTCGTGCATCCTGTCATCTTTGAAAATGTATTCCAACGATCTCTGTAAAGTGAAGCAGTTGTCAGTTTCATGATGTATTACCTTATGGTGCATGCAGTATGGTTTGCCTTCAATTGGCTCAAGTGGTTGAGTGACACGGTAGAACTTGTCTTTATCCAGTATATGAAAGATTACTGAAATCCTGATATTTATCTTTAGAAGGACTGGCTTGGGTAGTAAATTTCTCTTACGTGATTTGCATGTATCTCTCTTAACTCACTTCTTGTCACCCTGGCCATCCTTTTGTTCACTGTCTCTTACTGTGTTTTGACATTTTGTGGTTATAACGGATTTTGCTGATTTAGGCCTTTCGGCCATCATCCTTTCCAGGTCGATATACCTATTGACTTTGGAAATCATATTTTCCAAGGTCGTGGGTTTGTTAAGGAACAAATGTTCCTTTGCTTTACAATCGATCTGTAATGCATTGACAAATGTTGAGACGGCTGTCTTCTGGTCGAGATTATCAACCTTTCGAGCAAGTTCGTGGAATTTCTTTCCAAAGACCTCCAGCTTCTCCCCCTGTGACTGTTTGAGACTAATAAGAGCGTATAGATTATCTTCTTTGTTTTTTTATGAACGTACGTTTTGACGAAGATCTTTTGTAGTTGGTCGAAAGTGAGGATTGAACCTTTTGGTAGGGAGTGAAACCATCGGAGTGGTTCTCCCTGTAGACTTGTAACGAACAGACAACATAGAATATGGTTTAAGCTCGAATACAAACCTAACAAGTCTCTTAATTGCTGGACGTGCTCCTTTGGATCGGTGCCTTTGTATTTACGTATCTTCGGAGTATAGAAACCTGTCGGCACTTCCATATCAAATAGCTCTTTGGCGATCGGAGTACACTGTAATTTGGTCGAATCATCCTTATTGCTGAGAGCTTGAACGTCCATTAGCTCTTTGATGCGTTAATCTATGTTTTCCTGTGTAACGTACTGACGTGGTGCTGAAACGGCTTGGCGTATAGGTCGGGGGTTATGAGTACCACTTCCTTCACTCAAACGTTCTCGAACAGGCACCCTATGTTGAGGTCGCAGCTCCTCTTCTTGATGATTGGAGGGCATGCATCCTCTGCTAATTTTTAATTGTTCTTCCTGTCCCAGGTAAATTGAGGCCTCTGGAACATGTGGATCATTGTGTTGTCGCCTGGAAGCTCCCCTGCTAGTTGCTCCTTGAGGTCCCAACCCATTTCGTGCTGAAACTCTGAAAGTTGTTGGTGCGGCGTCCTATTCCCTAGGAGCCTGAACTTGTTGAATGATTTGTAGAGCTTTTAAGGCAGCCTGTAACGTGGTCATCCGTTCTTCCTGTCGTTTGAGCTCTGTTTGTCGAACTCTACGTTCATCTTCAAGTTCTTTATCGCAAAACTCATGGTCATGTGCTAATTGACGTTCGAGCTAGTTTTATTTTGTTGTTTCGGCATTGAGGTTCGCCCGTAGTTCTGCTAACTGATCAGGTTTAATATGGAGAGTTCATACTGAGCTCCTGTGGCTGGTCTCTTAGAAATTACCATGATTGAAATTGAATTGTGAGTAACTGTATGCCTTAGGATTTCTTGGAAATGTCTTCGATTCCCATAGACGGCGCCAAATGTAATGGCCTAATTTCGTAGTAGCTTTAAATAGCTCGAAATAGTCCTTGCACCAAATATACCTGTGACAATAATTATTATAACCCAATATAGAAATGACACAGGTGATTAGCATGGAAACCTTTAAATGGGTAAAAACCACGACCTCGACTTGAGGATTTGTAACTATAACTTTTATTGCTTGAGGCTGATGTTTGATTACAAGTTTATAATCTCTTGAGCTAGAAAAACTTGGTCTTGAAGTGTAAAAATTTCTGGTCCTTTCTCCTCTGAAACTCATCATTTTTGTAGACCTCACTCTCAGTTCGTTATCGTGTAGATGCATGTTCTCCTGAAAAATGGGGCAGGTGGTAGTTGAATGTGTAACTGCTAGTTCATGGGAGACAGTTGTCTTTGACTTGTTCTATTTTATCTGTAGTGCTCGATCTACTTTCTTTATCAGTTCGTGGTCCAAGTGTCATTGTTGATTGCGTATGTCATGTGTATAATACGTGAGTCTGGTATTGAGGTAGTTCGAGTTTGGCACAGTTCGAGGGACAGGTCCCTACAAAGATGGTAAACAAAATTGTACACTTTTCAGTTGGGACTCGGTTTATCCTATCACAATGGAATATGGTTTATGTGTATACATTCCAAAGTAAATAGGTAGAAGCTCTTGGGATAATAGGTGAACTTGCAGGGAAGTTCATCTACAAGTGATAGCAATTTGATTTTAATGTGCATCATTACTGATATAACAAATATTCTTACAAACTATGTATTATGGACTTCATCTCGCTTCAGTTTCCAAGAGAGTTTGAGTTAAAGCAAAAGAGAATAGTTTTTCTTACCGTCAATTTTACACAAGATTTATTTAGTAGTGCCATTGGCACACTACCAAAAAAGGTAGTGCCGAAGGCATGCCACCACGTCGGTCTCCTAACCGCTTGGCGGTATACTAGTATTAGTGTTAAATTTTCTGATATACAGTTAGCAATCGCACGTATTTGGTAAATAACTATTACGAAGCAAAATAGAGGATGTTTATTGTACATTTGTATTCCTCAAAGCTTTACATTTATTATGCTGAAAATAGTTATACAACTTACAGTACCTTCATCAAATGCTAGTAATATTTACCCTGGAAAGTACAGATGTCTGATCAAGACCATACAAACAATCTATCAAGTGCATTCTTAATGAGGCCGGGCCTTTGGCCATGTCCATTGCCATTTCACCAGCAACACCGAAGATTGAGAGAGCTGAAACCGTGGCTTCGAGTGGATGTAAGGGATCAACTGCAACAAATGTTGCGATTAGAGCTGTCACAGCACACCCTGTTGCAGTAATTCGTTGCATCATGGCTACCCCATTATGTGCACCAACGACCTGTTGCCCGTCTGTGACAATGTCTACAGCTCCTGATACAGCAACTATAGCTCCGCTTGCTCGAGCCAGAGACTTTGCTGCTTCAACTGCGTCCATTGACTCGTGAGAGCTGTCAACCCCCTGAGCAGTAATAAGAATTCACGTGGTCAGTGTGGATTTACAAAGTTTTAAGATGTGCAGTTTTATTCCTCACATCTGTGGATAGAAGAAAGAATTATTCGGCGTTAATCTACAAAACATGGACAAGTTCTTCAAACCATATATTGTCTGTTTGAGATACTTAACTGTGGCTGAATAAAAGAGGCACGCAATATACTTCTATCTATATCTATATATTAAGAAGAAGAAAAACACTCTTACGCTGAGCTTTAACCGTCCATCACGTCGCGTGGAACTCGAGGAAATTTTGGATTGTCTAGATTATATTAGGCATAACTAAAAGTAGATCATGTCCATTGGATAAACTATGACAAAAAAATAATTTGGCCCTACATTTACACTATAATACAATTCTTGAGGCAATGATAGTTTAAAAACCTAGTTCAACCTCATATATCTCTTCGGTCTCCTCTCTCTTCTCCTTCTCATTTTTAATTAATCTGGAGTTTATAAGAAGTCATCCCAATTAGTTGAGGTTGGAAGATGAATGTTCTAATGTGCTTTTCATACATTTTCTTTTTCACTTGCTACATTACATGTTTGCTGGTGTTTAATGTATGATGGATGGTGTACGAAGAGTTGTGTGCACTTGATGCGGTTTATCCATAATGCTTTTAGTTTGTAAGTGCCCGTAGTATCGTGCTTTTAGTTTGTAAGTGCCCGTAGTATCGTTCATCTCCAGTTTATCTTAGTTGTCACTTGTCACTAAGATGGAAATGATTACAAAAGGACTAAGTTAAAAAAAAATTAAAATAATTTTACGGGGATATATTTCAAACTATCTGTGCTTTATGAGACCTCTTTATAAAATATTTGACTACCTCCATAATTATGTCATCGAATGTGAACGAAAATATTTTTTATTGAGGCGCCGAAGGCGCGATAAACATATTTTATAGCGCCGCGCGTAAACATATTCATGTGATTTCTCTATTTTGTTTTAGTATTTGTCTCTAAGATTAGGTCGTGGATATCTGTTGTGTTAGGTTATTGTTATTTATGTTATGCTTTAGTTCTAGGGCTTTAGTATATTTAGGGTTTTGTGGATTAGGGTTCATCCTGGTTCTATTGAAGTTATGTTTCTATCAATTGTTCATTACACAAGTTATGGTGTTGTACTTCGTGTGTCAATGGAGAGATTTACGATAGGAGTCATGGATGTCATTCGACTTGTTTGGTGCTAAGCCAATAACGTTAGCGCTACTTATGAGTCAGTGTTTGCTACTTGTTCCAGCCGATCAGAAGAGGAGAGATGATGGCTATTCTATTTATATGGGTATTCTACCAGCGATTACAGCCAGTAGGCCTCTCCTTTACATGTTGACTTGTCTTCTATGCTCTACGCTTAGGTCTAGCAAGCTCTCACCTCCTTCGACACGGTTTCCCCAACAGGTATTCATAAAATACCAAATGAGATCTAAGCATGACTATAGCTGCAATAGGTGCTCTTCACCTTCCTTCATCCTTTATACAGAGAGGCGTCCTCTCCCTCTTTCCTATCTATCGATCTTTATCCACATGATAGAAGTCGGCGCTCGTGATGAGTAGTGGTCTCGTCACTCCTTCCTTTTATCTACCAAGAGGTCGTCATTCTTGCTACTTGCTCTCTTTACTACTAGATCTCTGATCCGGCATCAGTCTTTTACTTATCCACTCCTAGCTATCTATTTGTCTATGCTTGGGACCAAGCAACCTTCTCGACCTAGGCGCCTATCTCTCATCTTCCATCTGACATTAGCTCCGGGGAACTTCAACTGACCACCTTTTCAAATGTGCATGCAGCTCTCTTCTATACGCGTATTCGCTTTTCTTATGTCCTTCAGTATATCGGTCTATCGGCTCTGATCTCATATTTCTTCTTTTTCGGGACAGCTATGGCTATAGGGTAGCGTAACCCTGAAAGTGGAAATACATCTCCAAGAAAGTCACTGTGATTCTAAATTTCTTCCAGCTTCAAGCCACTGTTAGACATAGTTTAATTAGTTTTTGCATACCGCATGCTAACATCCTCATTTCCTCAAATCGACAGTTCAATTTTACAGAGAGCGCATAAATAGTATAGGACTTTTCATATTTGCACTCCAAACAACGGGTATGACTTGGATAACTCGCGACTGGCCTTATTAAGAACACAGATACATGCTTGAGTTATGAAGCCTAGGGGGGAATCATGGCATGGACGTCATAAATGAAACCATCAGAACTGAAACGCAAAGAGGTATATGTACTCAAAAAATCCCAAATACATAAAAACATAAAGAAATTTACATTCGGGAGCAAAGTTCTTGGGTGACTTTGAAGTTCAATAACGCATTGTATTGAAGCTTCATTTCTCACCTTTTCTCATTCTTTACATCTTATTCGTCATCAGTTTGATGATCTTTTTTGTTGGAAGTTACAGTATCTCCAATCATCTCTTCTTCTTGATCAGAATCTACATGCTGAATCCTTTCGGAGTGGATAAGAGGAGGCTCTTTCTTATACTTGTACCAATTAGCCCAATAAAGATAATTAGCAAAAGTTAAGAACACTAAGGATTGCCAAGAGCCAGTAGATTCTTGTTCATGTCACGCCCTTTTTAACTCAAACCTGCAAGCTATTAAAGCCCAACCAAATAAACATTTACATTGTTTGTCTTAAAAAAAATGGAGAAAACTTGGTTTCTCTTGATTCTTCTCATCCAAATGTTTCCTACAAAAGCTGGCTATTGTAGTGTTGCAATTGTTGGTGGGGCTAGGGGTGGGGGTGGGGGTGGAGGCTTTGGTGTTGGCGGAGGTGGATGAGTTTGGCCGTTGGTGGAGGAACCCCAAACACAAATCCCAACTCAAACCCAAATCCAAACACGCCTGATTCAAGCCTCACATTGGCTTATAAAGCACTACAAGCATGGAAATCAACAATTACAAGTGACTCTTTGAAGATCTTAGCCACATGGATAGGCACAAATGTATGTTCTTATAGAGGAGTCTTCTGTGCAAATCCTCAAGATGGCTCATCAACAACATCAACCCTTGTTGTGGATGTATATATCTCAACAATGGTAATCTCCAAGGAACATTAGTCAAAGAACTCTCACTTCTCACCTACATACCACTATTTCACCTCAACAGTAACAAATTTACAGGAACAATACCAAGCACATTTAAAGACTTGATATTTTTGCAAGAGTTAGACCTTAGTAACAACCAGTTTCAGATCATTTTTCCTTCAATCACTCTTCAAATGCCAAACTTTATTTACTTAGACCTTAGGTTCAATAATTTCTCAGGTCCCATTCCTCAAGATCTCTTCAACGAGAACATTGATGCTATTTTCCTCAATAACAACCAGTTTAAGGACGAAATCTCTCCGAACTTAGGGAACTCTCTTGCTTATGTGATCAACTTAGCCAACAACAAGTTCAGTGTGAGAACATAGAAGCAGAAAAAGAGAATGAAGAAGAAAATGACAATCTAAAGGAAACTGACGAGTACGATAGTGAGAGATATCTAAACATTATTAGGACTTAAATTTGGAACCTATACTGTAGTCGGCTTTGATTTATGTATAGGGAGAACACAATGAAAATATAGATCTTTCCAACTAATTAAAAATATGATCAAATATTATTTCAAAACCCAACCATATCTCCAAATGTAATGCATGTAATGCGTTCGCTATTGCGCGTGCACAGTTGCTCATAAACAAGAGAAATAAAAAAGTAAAGAAAACAGACCGAAAACAAATTCCCCCTCAAAGCCAACTATCTTCACCAAACTATCTCATCTCACCTGGCCGCGAACTCCATAAGAAACATCCGTCTGGACATTGCGAATTGTCAGCTCCATGTAAACAGTAGAACCTTTAATGTGAGTGCAAAACTTAGAAGTTATAAACAGAACCTATCTTTGTCAGGGGCAGAACAAATTCATGCCCCATTCAATGATACATAATTTTTTGAACTGTTTCAGCTTGAGTTGTTAAACCTTGCCTTACTCTCCATAACTAATCTATTCACCAACAGAAACAAACAAAACATAAAATAACAAAACAAGCTAGTATTCAACTTTTTGACAAAAAACAAAGTTTGTTTCATAATTTAATTTATCTATGCTATATGTAGTCTTCATATAACATCTCCTAAATAAATCACAGAAGTCACTACTTTTAGGACCTGTACGCTCCGTCTTGCACCACTGTAAAACAAATAGCTTCAATTTACACTCTTTAGTCTTGGCTCCAGTTTTTAACAATAAACTCCAGTTGTACATCTACTTAGTCCATAAGACATAAAAACTACCTACTAGTTCCCTAGAAAATGATTACTGAAAAAACAAAAGCTCCACGAGCACCAACACTAGCATGCGACAACATGTGCCATCTCATCCTATTATTCACCAATGTTCAATGCATGTGTGTTTAATCTAAAAGTCAAGCTGCACCCGAGCTTCATATTTTGGTTTATTAACTTAGAATGCTTTGATTTTTTCACTTACTTATGCTCAACGTTTATGATTAGAGAATAATCTTCTCAAGTATATAAATGAAAACTGATCTTTGTGTGCCGTATGTGCGCCAAAATTTTCAAAGCATCTTTTAATGTAAACCTGACAATACCAGTGCCACACCGTGGTCATTCTGGGTGTTTTATCAAAGCTTCAATACTAAATCCTAATTGAAACTATCTAGTATCCTTACCAAATATTTCACTAACCCCAAATTTCTAATTACGGGATTGATGGGACCATGGTCTTGCCTTCAGTAGGATTAATCCCATAAATACAGTATAGATGATGCCCAGTAATGTCTGATATAATTGGATTGATCCTGGACATTGTTGTGTATCCATCTGGAGGGAACGATCCCCAAAGGTTAGAATCAACTTCCAGTTATGATTTTAACCTAGTTGTAAACTTGTAATAAGGTCCATCCTGTTGAGGTGCATCACAGTCTTCTTAACTTGGTATAAGTACAAAAGGTTATGAGTGTGGAGTACTTAGGCTGACACACTATCTTTCTCTTGCATTCTCTCTCTTCGTCTTCTCTCCTCTTTGCAGTCTGTACCATCTATTCCTATTCTCCTCTCGTATCTCTGGAGGGAATGATCCTTAAAAGACCTAGAATCAATTTCCAGTTATGAGTTTGAACTAGTCACAATCATGTTCCATCCCTGTTGATGGGATTACCCCCTTCTTAAGTTTGCACAAACACAGAAGGATATGAGTATGAAGTCGTTAGACTGAATTCCTCTCTTTCTCACAAATAATATTTATCTTGGTCTTCTCTAATTAAAGTAATATATATTCCCATTCTCCTCTCCAATCTCTGCTTATAACATCAACGGATGTAAACTTCTAGTTACATGGTATCAAAGCAAAACCTCTATGTTTTTTTAAAGTTCTTTTCCTCAAGCAATCAAATTTCTAGATAATCCACAAACACTGGATTGTTAAGTGCACTTTTGTGGAGATTTCTTCAGTTTTTCAACTTCCAAACTTGTTCCTATTCTTTGCGAGTCTCATTTTTTATTTTTTGTGTATATTTCCTCTAACCAAAACGTGTGATTGAATGTCTACATTATTTCTCGGCACGCCGAATAGCCAAAATCTTACAGGAAGCAAGCCACCTCCGTAAATTCAATAAAAGCAAAACCCATTGCGATTTTTGTGACTACTAACGCCAAAGTGAAATACCGGAATTTAAAAATGTGTACTCCTAAAGACATTATAGTCTCGAATTACCTAATGTTAATGAAGTCTACTCTCGCCTTCCGCTAATCACTATATCATCTACAAACATAACAATCAACTCTGTCGATGTTAAATTATCTTAAAACACATTAAAAATGGTGCCAATCCCAAAATACTACTAGGTGATAATACTACACAGAAATGATTCAACTACTAAATTTCACTAAACATAACCCAATCATAGAAACATGGTTCTACCCTCCTTCCGCTAATCACTACATCATCTATAAACATAACAATCAATGCTAAAGTATCTTAAAACACAATATAAAGCGCACAAATCCCAAAATATTACGAGACGATCCCACATAGATATGATTCAATAAACAAACTTTACTAAACATAACCCAATCCCAAAAACATGGTTTCAAGCTTCACCCAAATAAAATCACACCCACATAAAAAAAAATCCAATCTTTACCTTATCAGCCCCCTTTGAACCACACCCCAGAGCGCAAATCTCCGATGCATTCCCCCTTATCACACTAGGCTTCAACCCCACTAGCTCCAAACACGCCTTCATCCTATACTCGGAAGCGGATACCGCGACAGGATCAAGCACCCAAGGTATCCCCAACTGGGTAGCTACCATTGCAGCTGACTTCATTGAAGGAAGCCAATCTGGGGTTAATGTTCCGATGTTTATACAGAGAGATTTGATGTTAGGAGTGAAGTCTGGGATTTCTTGGAGAGAGTGGATCATTGCAGGTGATGCTCCAGAGGAGAGGAGAGTGTTGGCCATTAGGTCCATTGAGACGAAGTTTGTGATGCATTGGATTAGTGAGGTTTGGGTTCTGATGAGGGAGAGGAGGGTCCATGCTTTGAAAGGCCATGAGAGGGTTTGCTGTTGTTCTTCTTTGAAGGTTTTTGTTTCTTCATTCATGGAGGTTTCTCTCTAATGGTACTGTGCTGAGAGGTAGATGTTTTACTTGAATTGCTGCTTCCAGCAGTGTTCAAAAATCCTATAAAATGCACAGCAATTACAAGTTTCATGTTGTATTATTACGGGGATAAAATGCTGAAAGGAGGGTGTGGGTTTGGTTTTTTTTTCAAGTTTTATCATAAGGTGTAACCTCCACCAGAGTTGTTGTGTTTGGAGCTTTACAAGGGGAGCATGAAAATAAGCATGCTCTAAAATGCTCTAGCAGTGCCTTGTCGTTAGAGCTAAAAGCTCTCCGACATCACAAGCTTCAACCCTGTTGTAGAACTATTTATGAGATTTCGGACCACCAGCAGTAAGAGCATCTCCACCATGTTTGGAGAGGAGTTTGATGTTAAACCAATCAAAACTTGTTAAGCAACCTATACAACTTAAAATCAACTCCTTGATGGCTCCAACAAACTCCAAATCTGACGTGGACCTCTCAAAAGAGGAAAAAACATTCTCCTGAAAAGAAAAAAAAAAGTGAAAAGCCCAACCCTCAGCCTCCAGCAGTGGTCTTAAAACAACCACACCTCAAAATCAAAAAAATGAATCAGTCTTCATTAAAACACAAACACAAACACAATTTCTCAAAATCTTATCATCACCATCACCATCACCATCACCAGAGATGCAAACCACAACATCTCCCATACCCACAACAACATCACCAACAACAACAGCCCCATCATCAAAAGAAACCAGAAACCTCTACCTTCTCCTCACAATCTCCCTCATCTCCATCCTCCTTCTCCTCACCTTCTCCTCAACCTCAACCTCTCCCTCTCCATCCCCATCTCTCTCCTCATCATCCTCACCATTCCCAACTCACCAAAAACTCATCCTCCTATCCCCCAATACCACCCACCCAAACCCCATCTCCTCAATCGCCTATCTCATCACTGGGTCAGACGGCGACCTTGATCGCCTTCTTCGTCTTGTTTTCGCAATCTATCATCCCAAGAACCAGTATTTGCTTCATTTGGATCTTACTGCCAGTGGGGACCAAAGGGATGAGCTTGCATTGAGAGTTGAAGGGGTACCTGTGTTTAGAGCTGTGGGGAATGTTAATGTGATTGGAAAGGCGGATTTCGCTAACCCGAAAGGGGTTTCGGCAGTGTCGGCGACGTTGCATGGTGCTGCGATTTTGTTGAAGTATTCCAGGAGTTGGGATTGGTTTGTTAATCTTGATGCTGCACATTACCCTCTTATTACACAAGATGGTATGTAGAGTTTTTTTTATCTGGGGTTTGATTATTTTTTAATTTTGAATTCTGGGTTTTGATTGGTTTTTGTTTATTTGCAGATCTTCTTCATATATTGTCATATCTACCAAAGGATCTTAATTTTGTGAATCATACAAGTTATATTGGATGGAGAGAGTGAGTATAGATATTTAAGTCGTATGCATCTTCGTAAAAGTAGAAATGATGTAATTTGTTTAATGTGAAAGACTGAAATTTTATTATGTTAATGTTGCAGATCACATAGAATGAAACCGATTGTTGTAGACCCGGGACTTTATCTTTCGAGTAAGAGTGAAATATTTTATGCAACGCAAAGACGAGAGTTGCCTAATGCCTACAGAATGTTCACAGGTTAGAGTTAGTGTAACTCTTTATTCCTCTCTTTTTTCCTAGTTGTTTATAACATGTTGAATGCAATCACGGTAATTTTACAGTCATAGTGATGCATGTTTTACAGTAGTTAAGTGTTGTGAGCTATATGCATCAATGATCTAACATTGGTTTTCCTTTGAGAGCATGCCATTTGTTTGGATAAAAGTGCATGGCTACAAAAAATTTGGGTTATCATTTTGAACGGACATAGTTTAGATTTCCAAGCAATCACAATTTGCATTATATCCATTTCTTGCTTGCTAACCCACTTTAATTTTAGATAGGATAGGTAGAATGTTGTGATTTGTTTTTGGCATTATGTGTACCTCTTTTTATTAGTGTAACAGCCCCTCAGACACTGGTGTAAAATCTCTTTAGTAGCTCATGTAACGGCCTCCTTAGTTTTATGTAACAGCTCCTTAACTGCATCTTCAGCTCCCAAACATCTCTCATAGCAGCTCCTGCATAGCTTTTGAGTCCTGTAATAACTGTTTTTATTTCTAACCTATATATGGAATCCTCCAAGAGAGAAGATAATGTAGTTTTCACCTACACCGGGACTGAAACCTAACCCTAGAGTCGTCACTACCACTACAACTCTACAACATTGTAGCTAGTGGCTCCCCCCCGCTCTGGCCCTCTCTCAAATTACACCACCACCTTGAGTACTGATTAAACTTCATCTTCGTCTACCATGTTTCTGAGCATATAAGTGCTCCTGGTGATTCTCATCTCGTAGCTCTGGAAAGAGTTTTGTGATATCTTGAACGCATTGTGGATTTTTGTTTGGTCTTTCGTCCTTCTCGCACTCTTGCTCTTCATGCGTTTTCTGATATTGTGATATTGCCTGTGTTGACTGGGCTAGTTGTCCAGTCAGATGCTCCACGTCTATCTATTGTGTGTTCTTAGCCTAAGTATGTCTCTTGGTGTGCCAAGAAATAGCCTATATATTTTCTTTGTAGTGGGGAGTTGAAGTACTATTCTGTTGCTTAGGCGTGTGTTGAAACTATTTGGATTTCTTATCTTCTCTTGGAGTTGCACTTGCTTGTGACCATGCCTATCATTTTTTGTTGTGATAATCTCAGCACAACTTTCATGGCCTCCAATCCTGTCTACTGTGCTCGTATTAAGCACAATGTGTATGGTTATCATTATCTTTGCAATCGTGTGGTGTCGGCTACACACAAGGTTTAGTTGTCACTCCTCCCGTTGGTGAAACTAGTGTTTTCTATATTAAACTGCCTCACACACATTACTTTCAGCTCGTGTATTCCAAACTCGTACTTCATCCACTTTCAAATTTGATGGTGTACAACTGCTTACTTCGTTTAAACAATTTGTATGCCTCCTTAGTAACAACTCCTTAATTTTTGTAATAGCTCCTCAATGTAATGGATTCTTAGTGTAGCAGCTTAAGGGAGCTGAAGCTGGTACTATAAGGAGTTGTTGCAGAAGGTAAGGAGTTGTAATTTAGGGCAATTGAGTTGTTACAACAGTGAAGGAGTTGCAACAGTTGTTACACCAAGTAGGTAGATTTACTCTCCTCAAAATCAGAAGGTCCTTTGAATACTAGTTTGGAATCAGAAGTTGAAAGCGTTGTTTGTGAAGCCCTTTACTAAAGAAATTAGGGAGCAAACTGAACCTTGTATGTCATAGACACCACACACTCGCCGACTCGCAAAGAAAATTATAATCCAACTCAATGTGCTTAATTAGTGCATGTATGAATAGATTAGAAGCCATATATGCCATGCTGAGAATATGATAATAAAGAGTCATAGGTGTGGTAGCAAGCATTGCAGCTCCCAGCGAAGATAAAAAATCTGAAGTGTCTCAACAAACACCTTAGCAAGGGAACCATACTTAGACTCCTCATTACACTTAGAAAATGTAGGCTGCTTCTTGGCACTCAAAGAACACCCAAGAGTCAGACGTTCCACGTTTGGAATAATCTGTACAACCAGCCCGATCATTATTAGAAATGGATGACAAGCAAGATTGCGAATAGAAGGAAGAATGATCAAATCAAAATGCGCAATGCCTTTGAGATTTTAGGAGCAAGTAGATGAGGATCACGGGGAAGACTCGTGAATTGAGCAGCATGGTGCACATTAAACAATGTCAGTCTATGTAATACGAAAGTAGATTGCAGAAGCAATACCCTTACAAACTTCAATCAAGATTAAAACTAAAGAACTCATTGTATTCAATCCTTAAAAAACTAGAACAACTTTCTACTAATTATTTATTAATCAAATCTCTACCTAAAACCCTAGCCCAGGTCATATTTTTATAAAGTAAAAAGGCGTTACAAAAATTAGACTTCCCCTAAATGAAATCCTTTTATTTAAGTAATTTTAATTTAAATAAACTTCTAAGTTAAAAAGATACTAAAATAAAAAATAAAAAATTTATAGAAGGGAAAGAGAGACGCCATCTAGGGACTCGTACGGGAGGGTAGACAACCGACAATATATCAACTCTCCCTCATTAAGTAAAAATCGACCCAAACTTGTAAACCGGCGGAGCACCCGATGAGGGTTTTGCATATTTCAATTCGATCTTGAGTTCTTCGTCTTCAATTTTAATGATCTTGAGATCTCCAAACTTTTTTGTCAAATTCTTCAAACATAAACACATACTTTGAACCGCGGATTCTTCCACGAAATTTACCATAATTAGCAAACCACGTATCCGTTAATGTGGTTAAGATGTTGTTTTCACCATCAACTTAGCACCCAAAATCTTGAATCTTCGCAAGATAGAAGTCAAACGCTTGTTATATTGAGCCTCGAAATTCGTCCATAAAGGATCAAGAATTACATAAACACCTCCACCTCTTTAGAATATTCGTCCTAAATAGAATTCATGCCCCAATCACTAAAGGTCTGATATACGCATAATGGTTTGAGCAAAAAAAATAGTAACAACAAAATCACACTAATTGTGGTTTTTCCTCTACAATCTGATGTGTTGTTATTTACATAAGTAACAACAAATAGCAAAAATGCAGGACACCGAAAGTTTCCTCCTTCCAGCTTTTGAAGAACCAATGGCAATCAACGCCTTTTCGATCTTTTAGCTGGATCCTCACAAGACCTCAGCTTAGTATTCTATTGTTGATGGTAAAATCTTAATCAAGCTATCACCTTGAGTCCAATTCCAAGGCGATACTGAATATTATAAATGAACCATGACTTCAAATCTTATAAGAGCAAATCACGTCGATGGAGTAAATACTGCAGAAAATTGACTATTAGAGAATACTCTTTGCTTTTGAAGATCAAGCCCTCACCCCTGTTTCCCGATATATCATTCCATCATTCACAGAAAATTTGGATATCCTCTTTGAAGTTTACTAAAAGATACAAAAATTGTATGGGAGCAAATTTGACAGGGTACTATTTATTAAAGTAATCACTAATCATCCTATCACCCATAAGAATCTCAACACCCACCAACTGAGCCTATTACTGAACCTTTCACTACTAGGAGCGAGGATGACATTAGAAATGTAATGTGTCTTAAACAAGAACTCTGGAAGACAGCTTCTGGACATCACTCATCACTTGCGATTCTACTAGCCCACATGGATGAGCCCCTCAACGAATTTTACCACTTACATCATTTTCACTTATGTCCGTCATTTTTCCCCCTTCTTTCTGGGACTTTATAATTGTTACAATGGTGTTATCATGTCATTATATCAACACGCTAAGTAGGGTTGTACAGAGAAACTGCGAAACCGTGAAACCGAACCGAACCGGACCGAAACCGACAGTTTTTTCTGGTTTCTATGAGTCCCAATTCGGTTCTCGGTTCAAAAAATGAGGAACCGGGCTAGCCCGGTTCGGTTACTGGTTACCCACCCCGGTTAACCAACCAAACCGAACCTGGCCAGTTACAACTTAAGTTACTTAACCCTAACCAGCTTACACAGTTATACACTCTTACACAGTTTCTCTGATCTCTCTCTCTCTTCTTAATTCAAAGTCTGTGAGTGATGATCTCACTCTTAACCCTAACCAACTGGTGATCTCATTAATGGATCTCTGATTTCTTACCCAAACTCTTACACTTACCCAAACTCTCACTCTTAACCCTAACCAACTGATCTCTGATTTATGATTTATGCAGTACGCTGATGATCTCTGATTTATGATTTGCTGGTGATCGCTGATGATCTGATTTCTGATTTCTACTGAATCGTTGATGATCTGCAGTACGCTGATAAACTTTGGATCTCTGATTTATGTGATTTCTGATCTCTGATTTTTGTGAACTTTGGATTTCTGTGGTCTCTGATTTCTCTTTAATGGCTGATCAACTTTGGATTTCTGATTTCTCTGATTTCTCTTTAATGGCTGATTAACTTTGGATTTCTGATTTCTCTTTAATGGCTGAATTGCTGATGAACTTTGGAGAACTTTAGATTTCTGTTGATCTGTTGATTTCTCTCTCTCTCTCTCATGGCTCCAATCGCTGATGAACTTTGGAGAACTTTGGATTTTTGTGATCTCTCTCTCTCTCTAATGGCTGTTGAATGTTGATCTATCTCTCTCTCTAACTTGTAAATGCTGATCTTTAACTTGTAAATGTTGATCTCTCTCTCTCTAACTTGTAAATGTTGGGGTACTCTTTCACGTCTGCTGGGGTGGATGCCATTGCTTTCGCATCGCGAATGTAAGTGCGTGCTGTGGCGTTGGGGGATTGGGAGGTGGGGTCTTCGGTGGAGGGGTCGATGATCATGGTGGAGAAGAGGGGTCGATGATCGTTGTGGAAGTTTTGATACAGGCTAAAACCGAATAGAACAACCGAACCGAACTGGACCGGCCGGTTCGGTTTTGGTCCAGTTATTTCTGACGCCGGTTCGGTTTCGGTTCCTTGTTAGCAAAAACCGAGGTACTCCGGTTCGGTTCGCGGTTTAGGGCTAAAACCGGACCGAAATTGTGTGGGAGCAAATTTGACAGGGAACTGTTTATTAAAGTAATCACTAATCATCCTATCACCCATAAGAATCTCAGCGCCCACCAACTGAGCCTATTACTGAACCTTTCACTACTAGGGGCGATAACTTTAGAAATGTAATGTGTCTTAAACAAGAACTGTGGAAGACAGCTGCTGGACATCACGATTCTACTAGCCCACATGGATGAGCCCCTCAACGAATTTTGCCACTTACATCATTTCCACCTATGTCCGTCGTTTTTCCCCCTTCTTTCCGGGATTTTATAATTGTTACAATGGTGTTATCATGTCATTATATCAACACGCTAAGTATAACTTTTAGATGTTTCTTACGTTATTCAAATTGTTGAAATCGGAAATGAAAGACTCAAGGAGAGCTATAAGAAACTTGGTTTAAGATGCCCTAGGAATCCGGAAACAAAATGAAAGTGTGTCAGGGATATAGCCATACCAACCTTGAAACACGTCCTAACCCCACTATCCATTAAATGTATTATTCGTCCTCCCTAATGCCCAGGGGGAAACCAAGGGAATACACTGACAGATGCCTATCTTGCTTCTGATGTATTCAACCCAAGTAAACAATTGAGTAAGGCAAATATGAAACTAGGGAGCTGCAGTTTCTCACCCTGCCCCATGACTTTTCCCAAAGCCATCATTGGCAGCATATAAAAAATATTATCAATAAAATAACTATTGACGTGATCATACACCTTTCCGTGAACATCTTGTGCATTACCTTTTACATAGATATGAAACATATCCTTTCATTAGCCACAAGAATAATATCCAAGATTTGCCTCCCTAAAGTATCCTGTTCTTTCAATTGTGAAACTCTAATTTTAAATGGGCAGCTAACTTGCCTGACTTTGTACATGTGACTTGTAATCATTTGTGGGTTTAATTCACCACAGTTACTGCCTAACCCAAGGGGTACATTTGACCAGTAATTAATTTTCTAGACATAATTGACTCCTTTCAGAGTTTGGCTGTGGCAGCTAACTTGGCAGGATTGGTACAGAGCTGTATTCTTTTTTCTTTTTTTCTTTTTTCTCTGTTTTTTTTTTTAATGTTTCACAGTTCAGTTGTAACAGCTATCTTGGCTGGCTTGGCAAGTATCCTGAGTCACATTCCTACGTAAATTTTATTTATCGTTGAAAGATGGCTTATAATACTTTGTTAGTCAAATTAACAAATTAAAAGGAACATTACTTGAATGTAACAAAACCTTGGGTAATAAAAAAAAAGTGGGAGGCATAGTCATTACAATTTCACCTTGCACATTACAATTTGACTTGTTTGAATTGCCTCCAGGATTTTTTTTCAGTGAATTTGCATGCAGTGGCTCTCTATCATTAGATTTCTGTATTTTTATCCATGACTGGATGTAAAGGATACTATGGATATTTTTATCAACGATTGAAAATAAAGGATGTCGGAAATTTCTTTTTCTTGCAGGTTCACCATCTGCAATTTTAAGTCGCAAGTTTATTGACTACTGCATCTTGGGCTCCGACAATTTACCAAGAACTGCCCTCATGTACTTTTCAAACATGCCTTCATCACAAGCAAACTATTTCCAAACTGTGGTGTGTAATTCACAGGAGTTCAACAAAACTGTTGTTAATCACAACCTTCAATATGAATCATGGGACACACCTCCTAAACTGGGCCAACACGTACTTGGTTTGAACGACTTTGGCGGGATGGTCCAAAGTGGAGCAGCTTTTGGATCAAGATTCCTTTTAGATGATCCTGTTCTTGACCGGATCGATTTAGAGATCTTAAATCGAGAACCTGGCAAAGTTGTCTCTGGAGGCTGGTGTTTAGGTGAGGATGATAAGGACCCGTGCACGGTTTGGGGAGATGCAGATATTTTGAGACCTGGTGCAGGAGCCAGAAGGCTTGAGAAAGGAATAGTTAGGCTGCTTTCAAATGAAGCATTCCACGCTCAACAATGTATTATTGACTGATCCACGGCAAGTTGTCGGTAATCTGTTCAACTTGCATAGTTTTGTATTTAATTGATCTCAAGCTGTAGTTTTGTTTTTTCTTTTTTAAATTAGCTGTTAGGGGTGATTTCATTTTAGTGTATCTGGAAATTTTGTAAAGGAAGTGAGAATACAGTTTCTAGATTGGAAATCATACTTAAATAGAGAGATATGTGATGTTGATGTTATATTTTGGTAGATTGGAATGCTTCGTGTCAAAAGTTATCAATTCGAACAACCAGCTACTGAGAGGTTAGAGATCTTTCATGAGTTGTAAGATGAGATCGCATTGTAATTTGCTTGTTTGGTTATATTTAACCATTTCACCCCAGAGCGCGGGGGAGACTGACATTTAAAATTCCTTTAAGCATGACGAAACGCTCTAAACATTTTCTTTTAACCGTTGATACTTGATATCCATGTATAAATTCATGGGAGAGGATTCGGGGACCCTAAGGAAATTGACCCTAAATGAGAGTCACACATCCAAATGAGATGAGTGAATCACAAAAATCTGTCCTTTTGTTATTAGAGAATGAGGTGGATATAGAGATTGAAGTGGATATTAGAGAATGAGGTGGCTTGTTTGAATTTGAATGTGTGAGATTGTCATGAGAGAATTTTAGGGGTGGAAGCAATTTGTGGGTGGAAGGAGCTGCGGTGATGAGATCCTAGCAACTTCGAGCAACGACCTTGGCAATTGTCTCTCTCTTGTTTCTGCTTAGGGTTTGTTTCCCCATTGTATTTCTTTATTGGAGGAGTGATTTGTTATTTTTAGGGTTTGTCTACGTTCTGTAAAATCAAATTGTTCGGAAGAGTAATTTACCCAAAATCCTTGTTTGTTGAAAGGGATAGTTAGATTTGAGCTAATGTTGGAATATAGGGATTTTTCATATAAGGATTTGTGTTTGTTTTATGCCATTCCCGCGTAAGTTCTTCGCGCATTTTTTTGATTATTTTCTTACTAAATTACTTTGTTAGGCAATCAGAAATATACTGTGTTTTTAGCACGTGATGTTGGGGGAACATTTTTGGGGATGTTTCCCACATATCTGACCCCCATAAATTATAGAGATAACTCCCTCATATCTGACCCCCATGCTGCAAATTGCTTGATTTTTGACACCCAGAAATTACAAAGATAACTCTAGAGTGTACCCCATTGAGTATATGTTTCGTGGGGTAATTGGGATTTCTACTGCAGTGAAAAGTAAATGTTATTTTGTCGATGACTAAGGAATAGTCGACAATATATTCTCTAGTTGTTTTGTTTTGTAAAGTTGTTGAAGTAGTTAAGATTCCAGTGCATCTGAAGTTGTTAATCCCCTATGCCAAGCTCTATGTTGTTCAGAAATCATGAAGTAGGTAATCCCATATGTTATGCTATATGTTCATAGATAGTAGATTACAATGTGAAATATTTCATTCTGTCGAGCACCTGTCATGGTCGACAATACTGATAATTGTCTAAATGTTAGTACTATGTTGACAATATTTGCTTTATCCCCCCTTTTGCTTACCTATGAATTTTGTGATTATATTTTTAGTGATAAGTAATGGATGGGAAGCTATCTCAGACAATATCAAATACAAAGAAGCGTTAGGCAGAGCAGCAAGATGTAGGACTCAAACACCAACAAAGTTACAAAAGAAAGATGAATATGAATGAAGGAATAGAAACTCATAAAGAGCCACAGATTGAACAGTTTGGAGATGTAGACTTCAATGATGAATCTGCCCCCCAAAGGAATGATTTGGGGGTTGGATCTGCCGAAGAGTCTTTGGGAGCCCAACCAACTGAAGGTGACCCTATGAATGAGGAAAATGTTGAAGCTCCTCCAATGGCTGATCCACCACAAATCGAGGTGTCCTAGAAGCAAAAGAAACCGCAGATCCCATTGACGATACGTACCCACCTGATAGGAGTTTGATATTGAGTTTCAAATTCCATCGGGCGAGATCTATTTACCTTGGCCAGGTAAAGCAGTTGGGGACCCAAGTAGTTGTATTCAAAAGTAGTTTAGTCGTTGACCCCTTACTTTGACTACGTTGTTTTATATTTTACTATATTGGCGTAATATTTAATGATATTCTTCAATATTTTTATACAGGAGCTTGGTTGTCTTTGCGTGCACCACCATGCTCCAACATGGTACCTTGAGAAGGAACCAACAATTGTTTGAGACCTAGTGATGCTTGCAGGTTTAGATAGGATTAATGAGATTTCCTACGAGCACTACAACGCGGGACTGATTTCTGCAATATGCGAACATTGGTAGCCAGAGATGAACACGTTCCATTTCAGTTGGGGGGAGATGACTCTGAGTTTAGATGATGTACAACACTTGATAGGTTTGTCGGCTGGTGGTGACGTTCCAATAAATGAAGGTAGTTTATCGTTGCCAAAGCTTGTTGAGATTTTTAAGAGGAATCTTTACCGAGATGAGGATTTATTTAACTCGATGAAAACTAGAGGTCAAGGCAATTCTTTGTCTATAGTAAAATTGGTGAACTTCTATGCGGGGAAATTGGAGAAGTATAACGATAGCATACAGAATGAAAGGCCAGCTAGACAGAAGAAGAAGGCAAGTCAGCCTTATCTGTTGCGCGCACGTACATGCTATATGTATTAGGTACCTTTTTATTGCCGGTTAAAAAGGGAAGCTATGTGACTGCACGATATTTGTATTTCTTCGATAAGGACAAAACAAACATCAAGTAGTCTTGGGGATCCGCAGTTCTTTCGCACTTGTTTCACTACCTAGGTGCAGCATCTCGAACCGACGGAAAACAGCTTGCTGCTTATACGACGCTCCTTGAGGTACGCTCTACCAAAAATAAACTGTGATGTACTATGTTGCTTAAAATTGTATTTCTCATTTTAGTTCCACACCTTTTGTTGTTACTGCATACAGTCGTGGATATTTGCTCACATTCCAAAGCTACCTGGCATAGCTAAGGAGCAATATTCAGATGCATCGGAGTATTGTACTAGGTGGAAATGGATTTTAAGTATTACTGATCGGACCGGTGCCCGTGATTTGTTGAAATATAGAAAAGCATTTGATAACTACAAGGTTGAGGATGTAAGTAACCTTACCATTTGGTGTATATAAGGCCTACATTTAAATCACTTCCTTCATGACCTTGTTTTTTGAACTAAATGATGTTGCATTTGTCTAGGTTGTGTGGGACCCATATAGAGCAGAAAGAAGGTTTGACCACGACATCAACGAGAACACCTTCTTTAAGGGGCTTACATCTAGTCCAGACCATGTAGAGCCCATCGACCCTAATAGGATTGTTAGGCAGTTTGCAATGATTCAGCCAATCCCTAAGAGCCCAAAATGTGTTGAAGTGTCGGGGTTGAGAACATGGGATGGAGAAGAGCCAAAACAATACAAACCTAAGTATGACTGGGTTGATGTATTTTCGAAGGGATTGTGGAAGGAATGGATAGTGAGGAGTCGTGATAGAGGAAGGCGGCTAAGGGGGGGACCTGCACAATGTGTAGACGGGCACATACAGTGGTTTTAGTCTGTCTCCTCGACCAAAATTTGTCCACCAATTGTAGACCTTTCTACCAATGACAATATCGGGTTATCAACGTGTCACCCCATAGGACGGGTGCGAAGTAAACCAGATAATTGCGATGTACCGGTAAGTCGCACTAAACCAGATGAATCATTAAATATTGCATCAACCAAATAATTGTTTTTACATTATTTGTAGAAGTTGTTGTTTTGAATTATGTGGTTATTGGGTGAATCTATAGATGAAAGTCAGTGGGGAGCTCCCTAATATTTGTGAACATGAACAATATCTCATGCTAAGGGATGAAAACAAGGCATTGGTGGAACATATATCGGCTCTGAAGGAGAAAGTCCAGAAGATGAAAGACCAGAAAAAGTAGGAGAATAAAAAGGAAACATTATCCTTGATAACAGAGAAATTAACTGAGAAGGTTAGTATTACTTAATAGAAGTCATTTTAAAAGAATTTTTGGGATTGTCGATCTGTGGCCTGAAATCCACAATTATTTATTTCCTAACATATATTCTTAATTACAGGCAGCTGAATGTGAGCACCTGAGGGTCAGAATTGAACAAATGAAAAAGGACAGAATACTCAATGATGTTGTTCACGAACAATATGTGAAATAATTTGAAAAGCTACCTACAAAGTTAGAAGAGAAGGTAACCATGTTTGACTGCGTTCTTCATTTGGTTAACTAATTTGGATTTTGATTATAAGATGGGACATCACTCATAAATAAAGTACATACTAATGATTATATACAGACAAAATTGTGCAAAGTTTTGAATGACTGTAATGAAAGCCTGTCACGGGAGTTGGCAAAGAAGGTATCATCCCAACCTTTACAACTTTGTTTAGGTTTTTGATTCTAAGATCATATCACTGATATATAAAAATGTACTATTTATACAGACAAAAGAGTACCAAGTTCTGAATGTGCAAAACACAAAGCTGGTAGAGGATTAAAGAATAAAAATAGGAGTTGATGCTTCTAATGCAAGTCTGGCAATAGAGTTGGCAAAACAGGTATCATCTTAACCTTATTTACTGCATTTAAAACTCTTGATAACCCTATCTAGGAGATTAATTATTTATCCCATTTATGTTATGGGAAATTATCTTCAAAGAAGAGAATACAAGTAACTACAAGATATAAATGCTAAGTTGGCGGAGCAGTCAGAAAGACAACACCCAGAACCTATCCCTGTGAGTGTTTAAACCTATCATTTCATAATTTATTGCATAATTTAAGCTTATGTAGAACTCCTCTTTGATTGCAATGTACTTGTTGTATTTGAACAGTTTGTTGTGATTCCAAAAGGAGAGCCAGTGCCTTCACGTGATTTGCATAAAAAGATTGATGAGTTAACTATCAAGTATGAAGACGCTGTGAAGAGGCTAAAAGAGAAGGAATCGTTGTAAGCTGGTTTGGATGGAAGTAGAGACATATTCGTGGATTGTGGCATACTCCAAAGTATTTATGCGTTTGTGTTTTAAGGGTTTAAAACTATTTTTGGTACTTTTATTAAAACTATTTTTGTGTTTTAAGTATGTTTTCTCTGTTAATATTAGTTTGATTGATGGATATGCTATAGGGCTATATTTATTATTGAGAACAGTATACCAATATGTCGATCAATGTGCTCTCCGACAATTTTGTTATCGACCACTCTGCCTTTGTCGACAGTTTTAATTTCGGTTGATGCACTGATCGACTTAAGATGTTATATATAACCACCGTCTTCATCCTCAATTTTGTTCTTGATGCTGCAACCAAATACTCAATTATTTAGCCCTTTAATTCTTTTACACAAATAATTGCATCAAATTATAGGTGGGTAGCCAAGTGCAAGTTCGACACTGCGATACATGATTAGGAAATTGAAACCCTCTTAAGTTACCAACCTTAAGGGTTTGTTTTCAAATGCTATACTTCAATGGATAGCTAATCTTTTGTTGGCTGGTATACCGTAATTGCAGCATAGCTAACTCATCATTGTTGAAGAGATGAAGAAGACCCTTGAAGCCGAGCACTATGAATGGGTATGCCTATTTTAATAAATTGAACGTTCACAATACATTATTGTTTCTGCCCCCATGCATTTTCACTAGTTGCCATCCATTATTGTGCTGGAGGATTGGCGTCAAGCAATGAAGAAAGAATTTTACAGCGGAGAATTAGCAGAGAAGGACGATCCAATATTTATTGAACTATTTGATCAGTACGATAGATTCTACACTATAGCACAGCAAGGGCCCAAAGGTGACTACCAAGAAGATTTCACAGTGATGGGGGGAAATCAAGACAAGCTTATGGAGGTTAGGAGGGCGAATGTTGTACTGAAAAAGAAGATAAATGAGACATTGTTCCAATTGTATGTGAAGTATCATCTAGATGTACGTGGTGTCCAAGGGGAAGATGGCAATTCAGCTTTTAGGGTACCTACAATAATTAAACATCAAAGTCAAAACCAATTTATGAAGGTAATAAATTTGTTGGGGTCTTTGATGGCTAAGGATCCAGCATTCTGGAAGACTGTTTTCAGCCAGTCTTTGGATACCAGTTTCAGTTCTCGAGGTGAGATGGTGTATGAGCAGTTGCGCCGTGCTTGTTCATATGGTGGTCAACATGTGGAATATAGGCACATGAGACATTTGCTTGCTACATGTTATGAGAAGGTTGTGGTCTTATCAGCAATCATAAGGCATACACATTCTTACCTCTATTTTGGCTTAGGAAAAACAATCACATATTGAATGAGAAAATGTTTGAAAACCTGGTTGGGGACACTACTAAGTTTTGGTGGATTGGATTGGGTTTAGACAACCAATATGTTAGATTGCTTATGAGGTAAGGAGCACCAATGCCTCTAGTTTCTACTCTTTGGCTTGCTCATGTAGATTTGAGGATTCGTGGTAATTTCCAAAGGGACATGGTATAGAAATGGTTTGGTGTAACAAATAAGCTATTCAAGGCTTTGCTCAAAGAGAACAAAGTTAAGGGCTACAAATTGAACGACCTCATCAAGTAAGCAAGAGGGGGAGGGGGGTGGGGGGATAACCACTACTAAAAAGTTTTTTATCTGTAACACTTATTGATGGCGGCCAATTTGGTTGGTCTGAAATCCATGTTGTATATAGTTATTTATATTGTAAAACTTTTGGGAGACTGATTAATGGGAATACACTTGTTTATATTTTAAAATTCTTGGTTGTTTACATTCTGTGTATGTTCTTACTAATTATATTGTGGACAACGTCCTCATTCAAGATTGTCGACTTGTTGGCGTAAGCAACAATTTGAAATGTTAGGTTAGATAGACGTATTTTGGAAAGTGTTGCATGAAGTTGTTCGATTACAATCCCCTTTTGTGGTAGACTGATTAATGGGAACCCCTGATTAATATATTTGGTTTGGTATGAATTGCTTGTTACTCAAGTTGTCTACCTATGGTGTAGTCTGAACTCCCATTGTCTATTGTATTATCGATCAACTAGGCATCCGACAACCTTGAATTTCAGGATTGTCGTTTAGTTTACGTAAACGACAATTTTTATAGTCTGTAGAAGACTCGACAACACCTAGCCACAAAACATGGTCAACCAAATCCATCATTCCACAAATTATTATCAAAAGTACAATTCAGTAATATTATTACAATTGAAAGATTCCAAGTCATAGTACGAAACAATCACAATTCATAAACTAAGATGAGTGAAATCACCGGATGGTCACTTAGTTCAGGACATGGCACTTATGACATACATTGATAATAAAGCGAAAAAGAAATAAACTTGTTGCTCATGCATGGTTGGCTTCTTCATGGAGATTGCCACAATTTAGTCTAGAAATGGTTATAGATTAATCAAGCAGAATGTGGGGGTTTATGCATAGTATCAAAGTTATACTTACTTATTTTGGGTACCTTCATTTTAAGAAGTGGGCAGGTCCATTTGTCATGGTTGCCAAATACTCCACATCCTGTACATGTTCTCTTCTTCTTCTTCTCAACAGCTTCCTCCATCCCCCCCTTCCATCTCCCTTCTCTTTTGTGATCTAATTTGGTTTGGCCCTTTGTTTGAACCATAAGAGGGTCCAAAATAGAAGTTGCTGACATCATAGATTCCCTGAAGGACTTGTCGTGGCTGGTTTCGATGGTTCCAAGACTGTCATAGATTGATCATAATGGTCAAGGTAAGACTCAATCACATCTAGCTTCGATATCGTGAATTCAAATTTTCTTTAGTATTTGAAGCCCTATCAAATAGTAATGATGCCCGAAGTGATAAGTGGCTATGGTACAACGGTTGTCGTAAGTTCTTGACCGATAAGTGGCTCTCATCATGCGACTGATAGAATTTATTTGCACCTATCCTCCACCTTTCCATAATGAAAGCCTTTGGAATTTTAAGAATGTCATATTTTGAGAAAACTTTGAAGAGGTGCCGGTATTGGATTCCAACGTACTCAAACAACTTGTATCCACAATGGTCGGTTAGCTTCTCCAAGTCTATATGCAGCTCGAACGACTCTGGATGACCACTATGCAATTTGACAGTAAGTACACGTAGGTTACCTTCTACTGATATTTCCAATGCAACGAAGCGAACTACTTGTCCAAACTGCTCCTCAAGTTTATGGAACATTATTCTTGTATATATCTTTGCAGCGCCTTTCAAAAGGGCTTGATATGGAGCTACTTGACGATATTTGTGCTCAAAAGTGAAGTCTTTTTCCTTCTCCCATTCATATGTCTCTAACAGGGCGGTGGCATACTTGGTCACAAAACTGTACAACCCAGTAGTTGGAAGTAACCAACTATTGAAGAAGTTATTAGTTGACTCACTATGCCCTGTAGTGCTCATGCCTGCAAAGAAGGTTGATCTACTCCATAATGGTATCCATCTCTCTCTTATATTGAAGATCCCTTGTATCCAATGGTTATCATCCAACTTATTTTTCTTCATTAGTTCCATCCACCTGGCATCGAAATCCCCAGGATCATAGGTATCATGTATTAGTGAATCAGTCTCTTGCATAAGCGAAGACGGGACCCGATAAACATGGCCTATTTTCTCTGGGAATTTGTGTGTGATGTGCCATAGGCAAAGGCGATGCATGGTGTTTGGGAAAACCTATAAATAAATAATTTCATAACTAAGTAGACGCGAACTAAATAGGAGATGCCCTGTAATATATTTTCCATTATACATTGTTTACGACAATATGACGTGCACAATATATATTTTCAGGGACATATTACGTCGACAACATATTGTCGACACCCAATGGTAATCGACAATATACCATGCCCAACACTGACGATATATATTTTAGGAGACATAGTAACTCGACAACATATTGTCGACACGACACTATGTATTGGACAACACGTTAACCTATTCATGCTTACCTTGGGTAAGTAGGGTGTTTGTTGTTCATTGCCTTCAACCACGTATGAAATAACCACACAAATGTCGATTCTTGTTCATTCCTTAGTATAGTACATCCGTATTGTATCGTTTGGTAGTGGCTGTTGATTCCGGCAAACGGGGCAAAGGGCATCCTATACACATTCGTTCGATACGTAGTATCAAAGGTCACCACAACCCCGAAAGTCACATACACACACATTGATCGTCCATCAATCCAAAAGAAATTAAGTACTCGGTCCTCTTCATCCAATTCAATATCGAAATAAAATATTGGATCATCAATTTGTTTTTTCCTAAACCATTCTAATGCCGCTTGTGCGTCACCTCTTGCTAGCCTTTCTTTGTTTACCTTTGCCTTGTGATTGTAGCAGTCTCGTTTGCTGAAGGTTTTCTCTCGAAACAAAGTCGGTACCTTAATTACTGTAATGTTGTGGAGCTTAAAGGTCTCTGCAAGGTTTTTTGCTGCTTCTGGGAAAAATCTGTTCATCTTTATACGATGATGATTGCGGGGTGACACAAGTTTATTGTTATGGAAATCCAAAATACTAGTCACAACGTATTTACAGAGTTTCTCATTCTAATTGTTGTTTAGCGTTGCTTTACACCCACATTTATCTAATGATTTCCTGCTCCCATCTCTTTCACTAGTCTCCGAATGTATCCCTATATTCTTCTTCAAAAAACCACTATTCGAACAACAAATTTTACTCTAGCTACTTCCTCTGATCTATTTCTCTTAGTGGAATTGTACTTCTTCGTGGAGAATCCTTGACTTTTTCATATTGTTCATAGCAAACACGTGCATCTTTAACAGTCTCGAAATGTTGGCCCTCGTACGGGGGGGGGGGGGGGGGGGGGGGGGGAGGAGGTCTGCAAACAAAGGATATGTTGAATATTTTGCATAATCAAATGGAACACTTCTTGTACGTTCCTCTTCAGCCCTTTCTGGTGACTCTTTGGCAATTACTTTTGTCCAATTCTCATCAACAGAGTCATCCATTGTATGTTGGTCACACTGGCACTTTCATAGATAAAATCATTCAGAATCACAGAACATTTAGTTTGAGACAAGGGGAAATAACTCAAACGGTTACATTATGTAGTCAAAATGTTAGATTACAAAATACATATTATGCTAAGCAAAAATAAACACTACCCCCTTCCTATAAGACCTAAATGTTCGACATCCTACCTTTCACATCTAATTACAATCACATTCTTCCCAACTATATCGACCCCTCTGCCAACTGTCTGAAGAATCATCAAAATATTGTTCGCTACATTCATACATTATAACTCCCTTTTTTCCCAATACTCAGTTTTTAGATGACCGAATTCTAATTCAAAGTCAATTTTAGCTTGCGCACTTTCTTTTTCCTCCACTTGTTCTGCAATCTCATCTCTCTCTCTTCGTCAGGTGGGGAAACTGGAATGTGGACATCATCCTGCCTCACCGTGTCGTCCATGCAAAAACACCCCATAAGTAATTTATGCGCCCATGCGATACATCTAAACCCCATTGCCATTCTGAAGGTTCTGAAAGAAGAAGACGACTTAGCACATCACAACAAACCCCAAACTAAAAGCAAAAAGCCAAATTAGAATAGGCCATAAATTTCAAGGGTACAGATGACCGATAATTTATTGCCGATCATCGCAGTCTCTGACAATAAGGTAGTCTATGAATTATCGATTGCAGAGGTCCACGACAATAACAATCTCACACGTTGACCTAATACAAGGGCTTCACAATGCGTTATGTATTTCTTGAGGCCATCAAAATCCAGGTACTCATCTCACTGCAGTAAAAGTAGCTTACGGCAGTATACAAGGGATACAATTACTCACCTTGGTAATTATTCTGTTCGGCACTGAGAGAACCTGTAATTTCCAGATCTGAAACACAAACAGTCCACAGAAAATAAGTAATTACCAATTCGCAAAGCCATAAATTAATAAGAATTTTGGTAAATTACTCCAACAAAGAAAATCACTAACAACATAATAACTTGAAACCCTAACCACAGAAAATCACTCCTCCAACAAAGAAAATCATGGGGGAAACAAACCCTAAGCATAAATAAGAATGAACAAAGTGGGAAACCTTAAGAAAATACAAATCGCAGCTCCTTCCACCCCCAAAATTTCCAATTTCGTCCTCAAGGAGATTCGAAACTTGTATTAATTTGTTCTCTCTCACCCTGCTTTTGAATTGTAAATTTTTTTTCTTAATCAGACAGAGAGAGTGTGTGAGAGAGAGGTAGACAGATCATCAGAGTGAGAGAGGTTGAGAATTTTGTGGAATGTGTAGGGGAATTCAAATATGAGAGGGGGCCCATAAGAGAGAGGCCAAATCAGAGAGAACCACCTAATTCTCTAATATCTACCTTAGTCTTTATATCCACCTCATTCTCTAATATAGAAAAGGCATATTTTTGCGATCCACTTATCTCATTTGGATGTGGGGCTCTAATATAGGGTATTATTAGGGTCAATTTCCTTAGGGTCCCCGAATCCTCTCTCTAAATTCATACACTCATTGAGAATCAAGATGGGGTATAAAATGTAAGACTTATTATGGCTCACATGAGTAAGGGTCTTTTAGTAATTATGGGTTTTTAATTATTATGATCCAAGTCCAAATAGGAAACTAATCCTACTGGTTAATAAGGTTAGGGTTTCCTACAACTCTCTACTTTGATGGAAAGTTGTTTTAATTAAAATAGGAAACTAGTTCACCTCTCTACCTATATAAGTGTGCCTAGCCCATTAACTAAAGCATTATCTTAAAGGAAAGGTTAAGGGAGAAAAAATCTAGTTGTCACCGCTCGCCGCCGCCGCCGAACTCAAAGAACATACCTCAATCAATCAAGCTATGGATCAAGGTATGCGATTATGTTTCCGCATTATTGTTTATCATGATTATCGTATTAAGTCCTAGGTTTTTATGGATCTATTAATATTTATAGATCTTGTCATGTTTTTCATGTGGTATCATGAGGTATGATTGGACTTTTACGATTTTCCGATTATGATTTGTTTGTGTTACGTTACATTTGTAATTGTATAATTTTCCTATAATTATTTGTTAATATGAATTATGGATCAAGCATTTCAAATAAGCCTTAAGTAAATTAGAAACTAGTTAGACTTGCATGATCTGTTTAGGGAAAGACATTATTGAGATAGGCAATTGGAACTGTAACTTTTGAAACCACCGAGTACACAAAAACATAGTTCTCCACTTAGATATTTTTTTAATGTTTTATTTTATTATGTTTTGTATTAAGAGTTTTGACTTCTTAATTAAAGTACAAGTTTAACATGTGGAGAATTTATTTTAAGGGTTTTGATTTTACTTTATTATTATAAAGTCAGTAAGTAAAGATGATTAAAATAGACATGCAGTTACAATTTAAACTCTTAGTACATCAAAGTACTTTATTATTATGTGTTTTACTCTTAATAGTGCTTTTGATATGCAACTTTTAAGTAATTATACTAGTGTACCAGTTTATCGTGATAGTTTTGTTCGCTTCTACTTTAATTTCCTTGATCTCATAATTTATCATTAGATGATATTTTTTTTTTGTTATGTTGTAATATCGATTTGTGATCTATTTTTTAAGCCGGTTGGAAGTTGCCGAAGTGACCCAACTATTATGAAGCATGGATATCAAACCGAGTACGTAACGATTTATTTTATCTCAAAAATATTATGCTTTTGCCTAAAGGCAGATCAATTTTCGCGAGATTTATAAATCGAAATAGGGTAATTGAGATATATTTTAGATTAATTTTGGAACTAATAACCCAAAGGTGAATGACCTTACATAATTTGGTGTACATTTTTAATTAGCCCTATTATATTAATGTTATAACTATTTGAGTTGACATTTTATATATTACAATTTAGACCCAAAAGTTGATTTGTAATGATATTATTAGTTCATCATCGGAATATAATTTGGTTTTAATTTCTTAAATTTTAACTCATGTTAGAATTATTTTACAATACCAAACCCTGTTTTGCTACATTTACATGCTTCGCATATTTCAATTCTCAATAGAACTAATATATCAAACTGGAGTGAACAAGTTCAGTTTCACTTAGGTGTTATGGATCTTGATTTAGAACTCTTGTATGAAAAACCCGCTGATCTTTCTACTAAGAGTAGTAGGGATGAGAAAACTTTCCATAAAGTTTAGGAAAGGCCAAATAGGCTAAGCCTTATATTTATGCGGATGACCATAGCGACTAATATCAAGTTTTCACTTCCTAAGTCTGAAAACGCGAAAGAATTTTAAACATCTGTGGCAGAACGTTTCAAAACTACTGATAAGTCATTAGCTGGGACTTTAATGGCTAAACTTACTGCAAGGAAATATGATGGTGTATGAGGCATGCATGAACATGTCTTATAAATGACAAATCTAGATGCTAAACTTAAAGCGTTGGGGAAGGAAGTGAATGATTCATTTATTGTTCAATTTATTTTGAACTCTTTACCTTCTCAGTTTGGTCTATTTTAAATTCATTATAATACTATTAAGGATAAGTGGAATGTGAATGAATTGGCCAACATGATTGTTCAAGAGGAGGCAAGGCTTAAGCAACAAGGAAATCATTCAGTTCATCTTAAGCACAAGAAGCTATAAAGAATTGGAGGAGCCTGATAAGAAACGAGGATCACTCAAGGTAAGGGGGCCTTCTAATGTTACTAAGGCTCCTAAGATGGAATGCTACAATGAACGTAATAGGTGCTACTTCTGTAAAAAGATGGGGCATGTTGAGAAAGATTGTCAGAAACGTAAGGCTTGGTTTAAAAAGAAAGATAATCATCTAGCGTTTGTATATTTTGAATCAAATCTTACTGAAGTTCCTTCTAATATATGGTAGATTGACTCAGGTGCTACTGTTCATGTTTCAAATACAATGTAGGGATTCCTTACAACCCAGAATGCGGAACCAAATGAAAAACTCATATTCATGGGAAATATAGTCAAAGCTTCTATTGAGGTTGTGGGGACCTCTCATTTAATCTGAGACATTGGACATTATTTAGATTTATCGCTTACCTTCTATGTTCCTTCAATTTCTCGCAATTTTCTTTCTTTATCTCTTTTAGACCTTGATGGGTATTCTTTTCACTTTAGGGACGGTTCTCTTAATTTATTCAAGAATTCTGCTTTTATTGGTTCTGGTGTTTTATGCGATGGCCTATATAAATTAAATCTTGATAACATGTTCGCCAAAACCCTTTTGACCCTTTATCCTAATGTTAGAACGAAACATGGCATAAGTAATGAAAATTCCTTCATCTTGTGGCACAGACGACTGGGGCATATCTCCAGAGAAAGATTTCAGAGATTAGTGAAAGACGGGGTTCTTCTGAGCCTAGACTTTACTAATTTCGGTGTGTGTGTAGATTATATTAAAGGCAAACAAACCAAACACACCAAAAATGGTACCACAAGAAGTACGGAGCTTCTTGAAATTATTCATACGGATATTTGTGGACATTTTACCACTCCCTATTTTATGGGAGAAAATTATTTTATCACCTTTATTGATAACTATTCACGTTATGGTTATGTCTATTTATTAAGTGAAAAATCTCAAGCAGTGAATGCCGTTAGGGTATGCATTATTGAGGTTGAAAGACAATTAGGCAAAAAGGTAAAAGTTATTAGGTCAGATAAAGGTGGTGAATACTATGGTAGATATGATGATTCGGGTCAGTGTCCTAGCCCATTTGCCAAACTCCTAGATAAACTTGGTATTCGTGCTCAATATACAATGCCAAGAACGCTATAACAGAATGGTATTGCTAAAAGGCATAATCGTACTTAATGGAAATGGTTAGGAGTATAATAAGTAATTTAACTTTGTCTGTATCTTTGTGGATTGAAGCTTTAAAGACCGTTGTATATTTATTAAATAAGGTTCCTAGTAAGGCAGTTCCAAAAACTCCATTCGAGCTTTAGAATAGAAGGAAACCTAGTTTAAGACATCTTCATATTTGGGGATATGCAACGGAGGCTAGAATTTACAATCCACATGAAAACAAATTTGACCTTAAAACTATCAGTGGGTACTTTATTGGTTATCCTGATATGTCCAAAGGGTATAAGTTTTACTGTCCTACCCATAGTACGAGAACTGTTGAGACCGATAATACAAGATTCCTTAAAAATGGTAAAATTAGTGGGAGTAATGAATCACAAAATGTGGTTATTGAGGAAGTTTGGGTGCAAGTCACATTACCCATAACTTCTAATCTTGTTGTTGTTCCTATGGTTGTTGATCAAATCGATAATACTGAGCAACAACTAGGCAATCAACTACTCCATAATGAGATTGTCACCAATGAACCGATAATAGAGGTACCACAAGAAATAGTACCACACCGATCCCAACGGGAAAGGAGATCTACTATTTTGGATAACTTTGTGGTGTATTTACAAGAATCTAAATTTGACATAAGGACTATTAAGGATCCTGTTTAATTTTCACAAGCCATGGATTGTAATAATTTTACTAAATAGATTGATGATATGAAAGAAGAGTTGAAATCAATGGAACACAATGAAGTTTGGGATCTTGTTGAATTGCTAAAACGATACAAGAAAGTTGGTTGCAAATGGGTATTTAAGACCAAGCGCGACAGTAATGGTAATATCGAACGATATAAAGCCCGACTTGTGGCTAAAGGTTTCACTTAGAAAGAAGGCATTGATTATAAGGATACCTTCTCACCTATATCAAAGATGGACTCATTTAGAATTATTATGGCATTGGTGGCTCATTATGTTTTAGAGTTATACCAAATGGATGTGAAAATTACTTTTTTGAATGGGAGTTTAGATGAAGAAGTCTATATGAATCAACCTGAAGGTTTCTCAGAAGAGGGGAAATAAAATATGGTTTATAAGCTTAAGAAATCAATATACGGTCTTAAACAAGCTTCTCGCCAATGGTACATTAAGCTTCACGATACCATTGTTCCTTTTGGCTTGAAGGAAAATATTGTTGATCGGTGTATATACCTCAAAGGTTAGTGGGAGTAAGTTTATATTTTTGGTTTTGTATGTTGATGATATCTTACTTGCTAGTAATGATCTTGGTCTCCTCACCAGACTAAGAAGTTTCTCTCTAAGAACTTTAAAATGAATGATTTAGGTGAGGCATCTTACGTAATTATAATCAAAATCTATCGAGCCCGAGCACGAGGATTGTTAGGACTGTCTTAGAAAGCCTATATCAATAAAGTTTTAGAGAGATTAGGTATGGAGAATTGTTCAACTAGTGATGCACCAATTCAAAAAGGTGACAAATTTAGTCTTATGCAATGCCCAAAGACTGAATGGGAATGTAAACAGATGGAAAATATTTTGTACCCATCTTCCGTGGGGAGTCTAATGTATGCGCAGACTTGTATTATACTAGACATAAGTTTTGTTGTTTGTATGCTTGGTGTGTTGATATCAAATCAATCCAGGGATGGACCATTGGAAAGTTGTAAAGAAAGTTATGAGGTACTTGCAAGGAACGAAAGATTAGATGCTCACATTTAGGAGGTATGATCATTTAGAAGTGATCGGTTACTCTGACTTAAATTTTGTTGGATGCCCCGATAGTAGGAATTCTACTTTTGGTTATGTCTTCCTATTGGCTGGAGGGGCAATTTTATGGAAAAGTGCAAAACAAGATAGTATTTCTTCATCTACTATGGAGGCTGAGTTTGTGGCATGCTATGAGACAACAGATCATGGTTTATGGTTGAGGAATTGTATCTCAGGACTTGGAGTTGTCGACTCTATTTCCAAGTCGTTGAGAATTTATTATGATAATATCGCAGAAGTATTTTTCTCTAAGAATGATAAATATTCTAATGGTGCTAAGCACATGGAAATAAAATATTTAGCAGTCAAGGAGTCCGTTCAGAAACAACGAGTGCTTATAGAACACATAAGCACAATGCTTATGGTTGTAGATCCATTGACTAAGGGATTATCGCCAAAGATATTTAAGGAACATGTTCAGAGTATAGGTCTTGGGCGGATTCTATGATGTTTTTATTTATAGTTATGGATTTTTTAGTTTGATTGCTTTCTTTAGACATCTTTTTGAGATCTTATTATTGTATGTTTATGATTTTTTTTTTTACCATTATGTGTACACATGTATGTGATTGGATGAATGATAACAGAAAATCTTTTGACACGACATTATTGGTAGACCTTTTATAGGCCTATTTGTTCACGCCTATAAACCTCACTTATGGACCAAGTTCAATAGTTCATTATTGTTGTAGTACATGGAAGGAAATGTGTCTTAAAATTGCATAAGACCGCCATGACTCGCTTTAATAAATTGTTTAATTTTAGTATTATGATAACCAATAAAGATAGTATGACTTAGATATATTTTAAATCGCGCGCGTGCCAGTTATTTAATCGTTGAGCCTATTTTGAGTTAATTTTTTTGCAAACTTAAGTTTTATCGAGTATAATTTTCAAACCTACTTCATATGGGCCAAGTGGGAGAATATAAGACTTATTATGGCCCACATGAGTAATGTTCTTTTAGTAATTATGGATTTCTAATTATGATGGTCCAAGTCATAATAGGAAACTAATCTTATTAGTTAATGATGTTAGGGTTTCCTACAGCTTTCTACTTTGATGGAAAGTAGTTCTAATTAAAATAAAAAACTAGGTCCTCTCTCTACCTATATAAGTGTGTCTAACCCATTAACTAAAGCATTATCTCAAAGGAAAGGTTAAGGGAGAGAAAACCTAGTTGTCACTGTTTGCCGCCACCGACGAACTTAAAGGACATACCTCAATCAATCAAGCTATATGGATCAAGGTATGTAATTATGTTTCTGCATTATTATTTATCGTGATTATCGTATTAAGTCCTATGTCCTTATGGATCTATTAATATTTATAGATCTTGTCATGTTTTACACAGAAGTTCACAAGTATCTCCATCTTCTTGGCAAAATACTTTTAGCCAGCCGCGACATCTTATCTCTAAGGACGAAAATATGTAATTTAGAATAGAATTAAGTAACTCACTAATCAAGCAGCTATTATGGGAAAGCAAGTTGACAAAAAAAGAGAGGAGAAAGTTATATAACATAATTTAGAGGCAACTATGAATGTAGGTGTTGAAGCACAGGTTGTGAACAATGCTGCTGGATTTGCTGAGAATTAGGTTGCAGTTAAACAGGCTATAAAGAAAGGTGGGATGTCCAAGATGCATAATGGTATTGATGCTAGTGAGAGTGTTATGGGTCAAGTTGAAATGAACAAGGTTGATCATCCTATGAAGCAAGATGAGCTGGTTGTTAACAAGATGGTAACAAAAGGGGAAGTAACAATGGTACAAAATGGTGGTGACATTGATAACAAGTATTGGAATGTCTAGTTTCCGATGGGGAACTAGAGGTTGCTTTTAGTAAGGATTTTTAAAAGAGGTTTTCTTTCAGATATTGAATATTATGGAGGGGATGCTGCAAGAGAATGGACCCCAGTGAAGAAGGTGAGATCAAAACCACAAAATATCCCACTTAGGGCTTTTGCTCTTAAGAGATTTTTTGGGCGTTCTTTCTAGGATTTATTGTTGGATATTATCTGTAAGGGTAGCTGTGAGGTTTAGAGATCTCTGGAATTTTCTTGTAACCCTTTGTTTGATAATAGATTTGTCGTGCTTGTCAGGGGTGGTTTTGATCCTTTTGAGTTTCCACCTCCATTAAAATTGTGTGTGCATTATTACTTTGTGATTAACCCTTTAATAGTTTAAAGTAGTAATCTTTAAGTTTTTGTTATATCTTGTGCTTCCGCGTTTTGATTTGCCCCTTAGTTTCCTAACAATTGGTATCAGAACCAACGGTTTGGCTGGAAACATAATCCACTGTGATTGGCAAGTGCTCAGGGTAGAACATGGATGTACAAAGAAAATGTGATTCTAGGGTAGAGTAGATAAGTCACTGCACCTGGATCTCGGGTGAGATGGTATACCACAGGAGCTCAAACCAAGGTCGAGATTGGTGGTTAGCATATCTAATTGTATCGGTGGTGGCGAGTGGCTGAGGACTAACGGAATTTGTTCCAAGGTGGCCCAACACAAGGATATAAGGATATATGATGTTCCAAATTTTACTGAGGCCTTTTAGATAAAACCCTACACCTAGCCCATACTAGGTTATCAAGGTGGGAACAATATCGGTGTAATACGTAGGTTCGGTCCCTAATAATTGGCATCAAAGCAAGGTTTGGGGAAAGTAGAAAAGCAAGATAGGAGGATCTAATTACTCTAACACGATCAAATTTGATTTGGATAAGTTCGATGGGAAGATTAATTTTGGATTATGGCAAATACAAGTCCAGGATATCTTGATTCAAGGTGGGTTACGTAACGTATGGAAGAGGAAGCCTATACCTAAACCTTTTGTTGAAGGTGTAGCGGCCCAAAAAGCAGACGACGAAGAAGAAGACTGGGAATATCTGGATTCAAGTGTTGCGAGCAGTATTGGCCTTTGTCTCATTAAATATGTTTTGGCAAACATGGCTGGAGAGAAGACCGCGAAGGTTCTTTGGGAAAAACTTAAAATTTTATACCAAATGAAGAGTCTTTCAAATAACGTGTACTCAAGGAATGACTTCATATGCTTCGAATGGATGAGGGTACGAGCAGGGGCAGAGCCAGAGATTTAGGAGTGGGGGTGCCGGGGGTTTGGGGGCGGATCCCCCAAAAATAAAATTCTTGCTAAAATTGGAGCGGTAAAGGTCTAAGGTTTGTGTTTGATGAAGAGAGAGTGATGATAATGAAGAAAGGATTATCAGGATCCAAAGAGTTGGGGTGTTACTTTGTTATGGAGTTGGGCTTCAAGCCTTCAGCTCTTGTGAGCTTCAACTCTTGTCTTGTGGGCTTCAGCTTGGATGGAAATATGCAAGTTGTTACTATTTTTTATTTATTTTATAATGGGAATATATAAGAGGGAAATCCCAAAAAAAAAAAAAAGGGGTGTCGGGCACCCCTTAGCCTCACATCCCTCCTCAACTCCCCCCCCCCCCCCCCCCCCGCCCGCCTGCCCCCCTAAATCTGGCTCTGGGTACGTGCATTTGTAATCACATAGGTTCTTTGAACGGGATCGTTTCGGAATTGGATTTGATCGGAGTTAAAGTTAAGGATGAAGACAAGGTACTTCAACTCATATGGCCTCTTCCTTTTTCCTTTAAGCATCTTCAACCTAGTTGATGTATGGAAATGAAATCTTAAGTTTTGACGAGGTTACGAGTACGCTTCTTTCCGAGGAGAGAAGGCTTAAAGGTAGTGAATCCTTTGCGGTAAACTTGGTAACGGTGGCTAGTGGGAAGATAAACTCTAATAAGTTCAGAAAAGGGACGTGTTGGGGTTGTGGTCAATCGAGCCATTATAGATCGGATTATAAAGCTAGGAAAGGTAATAGAGAAAGTTTGGCAAAGGGCTCTGAAGGTGACACTAACAAACTTGCGACAATTACTATAGATGATGGCGACGAGTCGCTCCTCGTGGTGGCCGCTGATGGTTCTCGCCACGATGGGTGTTTGATAATAGGGGTATATTGCATGTGTGCGCACACAAGGCATAGTTTGACAAATATGAAAGGTGGGAGGGTAGCAAGTTTGTGTCGACAAGTGAGAGCTCTCGAAGGCCGATTTTGGGAGTTAGTAATATTCGCGTGGGGATGTTCGATGGACGCATCATAGTTCTTCATGATGTTCGGTGTGTGCCGAGACTCATAATCTAATTTCACTTTCCAGATTATATAATAAGGGTTACAATTACTCCGGGCGTGGTGGATTAATGAAAGCTTATTAGAAGTCTTCCTTAATCATAAAATGAATTTTTAAGTAGGATCATGTATGTATTGGTTGGCAAATCAGTGGGTGAAGATGTAAAGATTGTGTGTATCGATAGAGCTATGAAGATTTCTCAAAAGGGAAATATAGATCAAGTAGAACAATGACACGGTATACAAAGGTGATCGGAAAGTGGGTTCCGATTGGCGGGTCTTGGAAAAACCTAGACTCGTATAATTCTCTTAATTGATAAATTGCATGTTGGGGCAACGCGACAAGGATACACGACGAATGTAGCGAATGAAGAAGATTTTTCATCGAGGTGGAGATGGTTGGGGTTTCACGACTCAAAATTAGATAAAAGAAATTTTTTTAGTTTCTATTCGAACATGATATTTAATATTCGAATAGAACAATCAAACTTCAGTCTATTTGAATATAAAATTATCCTATTCGAATAGAAAGTTGACAACAACTTTTTTTGGGTCGTTTGAAGCACATTGCGATGCGTATTTCGGTATTAAGCCTCATATAATGTCTATTATAAAGCTAGGGTTTTATTTAGACTTAGATCATGTTGCCTCCATTAAAGAGAAAAGGTCTAGAGAGAGAAAATAGAGAAATTAGGGTTATTATTTTTGAGAGATTTCTTGAGTTTTCTTTCTAGAGTTTTTTGTTAGGGACTATCTGAAAGGGTAGAGGTAAGCTTTAGAGATCTCTAAAACTTTTTGCAACCCTTTATTTGATAATAGATTCGTTGTGCTTGTCGAAGGTGGTTTTGATCCTTTTGGGTTTCCACCATTAAAATTGTGTGTGCGTTATTATTTTGTAATTGAATCTTATACAGATAAAGTAGTGATCTTTAGGGTTGATCTTTATGTTTTTTCTATATCTTGTGCTTTCGCGCTTCGATTTGCCTCTTTGATTCCTAGCAATTGGTATTAGAACTGACAGTTTTGCTAGGAACATAGTCCACTGTGATTGGCAAGTGCTCAGGGTGGATTATGGATGTACGAAGAAAACGCGGTTCTTGGGTGGAGTAGATAAGTCGTTGCATATGGATCTCAGGTGAGATGGTGCACCACATGAGCTCAAACCAAGGTCAAGATTGTTGGTGGGTGTATCTAATCGTATTGGTGGTGACGAATGGTTGAGGACCAATACAGTTTGATCCAAGGTAGAGATTATTAAGATTGGTGGATCAAAGTTAGTCCCACATTGGTTAAAGATGTGATCCAACACAAGGATAAGGATATATGATGTTCTAAATTGCATTGAGGCCTTCTTAGATAAAACCCCACACCTAGCCCATACTACGCTGTCAAGGTGGGGACAGTATCAGTGTAATATGGGGGCTCGGGCCCTAATAGTTCAGACTACTCACTATTGCTTGTTTCATTTAGTAATGCAGTTTATTAGGGACCTGGCCATTCAAATTTTTTAAAATGTGGGTTATGGATAATAGTTTTAAAAACTTGGTGAAATATAACTAGCCTAATGGGGTGTATGGGAATTGCCTTTCTTCTTTTGCTTACAAGCTAAAAAGAGTGAAATATGTTCTTAGAGAATGGAATGTCTCAGTCTTTTGCAATGTTACTCAAAACATAAGCTATTTAAAAGATAGAGTTGCACAGCTAGATTTTATTCTACAAAATGGATAGGATGAGCAAATTAGGGCTAAGTTAAATAGGGTGCAGAAAAACATGCTAAAATGTTACATAAAGAAGAATCCTTTTGGAGAGAATAATCCAGGATTAAGTGGATTGAAGTAGGGGATTCTAACACAATTTTTTTCTATACTGTTACTCTGGTGAACAGAAAAAGATCTTTTCTCTCCATTTTTACTTTACCAGATGGAAGCCAAACTCAGGATATTAGGGTGATACATGAAGCAACTATTGGCTATTTTAAAGAGGTTCCATACCAACCACCACTCAAATAGATAATGAACTATTGTACTGGATTCTAACTGTCATTACTGAAGAAGAAAATGAAAGTCTTATTTGCATTCCATCCATGGAAGAACTGAAGGAGAGTGTACTTAGCACACCCACTAACAGTGCACCTGAAAGTGATGGTTTTACTTCCATATTTTTCACATCCAGTTGGGAAATCATCAAGGGAAAGGATTTAGAGACATTCAAGTCTCAAACACTCAAGTCTCACTCAACCACAACCATTCATGTAATAGAGATGAGTGGCTCTCAAAATTTGGTGATTTCCTATAAGGGAAATGAGGTGGAAAAATATCGGGTCCTACCTGCCCCACTCTCTCTAGCTGGCAGACATTTCCCTCTCTCACTCTCAAAATTTTCAAAATGGAGCAACACATCACTCATATCACTCAAGTCTTTCACTCTCTCTCATATCACACACACACACTCTCTCTCTCATATCACATACTCTTGCTTGCGATTTCTGCCATTAGAGGTAAAATTTCAGTCTCAAAAGGGAAGTGATTCTGCCATTAGAGGTAAAATTGATCTCTCCAAAGAACTCTGACACCCTTGCTGATAGTGTACTTACTCGACAGATACTTTCTGACCCTTACTCGATAGTAGTACACTTAGATATTGTGAAATTGTTAGAAGAATGGTATTTCCTCCACATAATCCCTGTGAAATTTGTAAGAAAAATGTAATCTCTCGTGTAATTTGTTTTTGATTGATTACCTACATGTGGGTCCCATGAGAGTAATGCGTAAATCAATAATTTTATTTGCATAACACTGAACTGAGACTAAATAATTGTCGGATTCGACAATATCTATAGTGCGATCCTCACATACACTACTATAATTATTGAATTCGACAATATTATATGACTGTTGGAGACACACTAACTCAATTGTCGAACTCGACAATATTAGATATGAATGTTTGAGGCACAGAAACTAAATTATTGAACTCGACAATATTACTTTGCAGAGTGTGTGGCGACGGTGAAGACGAGGTCTCAGAGTCGTCGGGAGGCTGCTTCTCGCCGTATTAAGCAGTTGTATGAAGAACTGGTGCTGTATTATTTTGGCTCGGTTAATCTGAACGGTTCACCATTGCCGCCACGCGAGGTGAGTCACAAAAGAATGGGCGAGGCTGAGGCGGCGTTGTTGGGGGAGGATTTTCATTTGCATTGTCAGTTGCAGTCGGTCATCCTGCATCCAATGGTGCAGAACGTAACTCTTGTGGCCCAGGCCAGGTGACTGGTTAGGAAGGAAGGCTTAGGTTCTGTCGGTGGCGGTTAAGGATCTGCTATTTAAGTATTCTGGTTGTAATGTTGTTGGAGGCAGGTACATGTAATGAAGTAGTTGTAGTATTCGCCATGTCACAAAGAAATTTGGTGCAGTACAATGAGTTTTTGTGCGTGATTGTTTACATTTTGTATTATGTCTTTGTAGCATGTGATGTAATGAAGAATTATGAAATGAACATGCATTGGACTTGAATTGTGTTTGGTTTATGATATTTTGTTCAATTACTTACAACTCACAACCGTTTCTTTTATGTGTGAACTTGTCAGTCAGATCGAGAATGGAAGACTTCATCGATGAAAATTGGTCGAAAGTTATTCCAGAAGAGTCCCCAGAAAGATGTGAAAATGAATGTATTGTAAACCTATTTTTGGTGAAAGCCTCATATGAGGGTCAACATTTTGATACTGTAGAGGATGTACGTTTGTAGTACGAACGATATGGAAGAGGGCAGGGTTTCTTCACAAAGATACGCAATTTTACTAAGCGTTAGAGATCGGATGATATAGGCAGAGCCCACTTTTGTTGTATGAGCAATGGCTTTTCAAGGAAAAACCTTGGAATACCAAAATAGCTGGCAACAGAAGATTATCTGATAAGTACGGGTGTAAAGAAGCGATGAACATAAATTTGAATACCAAAATTGATAAATATGTTGTCACAAGTTTTACGGATATCCATAACCATAAACTCGTATCTCCATGGAATCATCATCGGATGAAGGTTAACAGATTCTTTCCTGAAGCAGTAAAAAACCTTACAGAGGCATTTGAGCTCCACAATATTCCGTTCAGCAAGGTCCCAACATTATTCCCAGATAGAACCTTTAGCAAATGGGATTGTTACAAGCACAACGCCAAAGTAAATAAGGAATGACTAGACAGAGGAGATGCACAAACCGCGTTGGAGTGGTTTAGGAAGAAACAAATTACAGATCCAATGGTTTATTTTGACATAGAATTAGATGAGGAGGACCGAGCACTGAATTTTTTTTTGATCGATGGACGTTCAAGGTGCGCATATAAGGCATTTGGAGATGTCGTCAACTTCGATACTACGTACCAGACGAATGTGTACAAGATTCTCTTTGCTTTGTTTGTAGGGATCAATAACCACTACCAAACAATTCAATACGACTGTGCTCTGCTAAGAAATGAGCAAGAAAACACATGTGTATGGTTGCTCCATACTTGGTTGAAGTCAATGAACTACAAATAGCCTGTTTTAATTATCACCGATCAAGATGGTGTTATGGCCGCCGCTATTCCCAAGGTAAAAAAGTTATTAGACACTTATTACTCCAGTTACAGTTGTTAACTAGAGTATATTGTCAATTTTAAATTACCAATATTATCGAATCGATACTTGTTACTCCAGTTAAAGTTGTTAACTAGAGTATATTGTCGATTTTACATTACCAATATTGTCGAACACTTGTTACTCCAGTTACAGTTGCTAAATTATTGAATTCGATAATATTTGCTAGCATAACTCCAATGCCATTACACTACTAAATTGTCAAATTCAACAATATCATATAATATTCAGAGATACTTTCGTTCTAAGTTCTAGTTTATTTCCAGGTCTTCCCCAACACCAGATATCAATTTTGTCTGTGGCACATCACAAACAAATTTCTTGAGAAAATAGGCCATGTTTATCGGGACCCATCTATATTCAAAGTAGACATCGATTTGATAATCCACGACACATACGAGGCTGTAGAGTTTGAAACCAAGTGGATGGACCCGATGAAGAAACATAAATTGGATGATAACGCTTGGATGCAAGGAATCTTTAATATTAGATAAAGATGGATACCGTTATGGAAGGGATGAGTAGTACAGGACAGAGTGAGTCCACAAACAACTTCTTTAATGGTTGGTTGCCAATAACAACTAGGTTGTACAGTTTTGTGACCAAGTACGAGGCTTCTCTTTTAGAGGTATATGAGCAAAAAATGCATAAGACTTTGCATCATAATTTAGATATCGTCAACTTGGTCCTTATTAAGCTCTGCTGAAAGATGCTGGAAAGATTTATACTAGAACAATGTTCCACAAACTTCAGGATCAGTTTGACCAGGTTGTTCGCTTCGCTGCAATAAAAAGACACGTAGAAGGCAACGTTCGGCAACTTACGGTGAACTCCCATACTGGTCGTACCGAGTCATTTGAGCTTGAAATAGACTTAAAGAAGCTAACTGGTAATTGTGGATGCAAGTTGTTTGAGTATGTTGAACTCCCATGTTGTCACCTCCTGAAGGTTTTCTCGAAATGTGACATTCTCAAAAGACCATAGGCTTTCATTATGACAAGGTGAACGATTGGTGCAAATAAGTTTTCAAGGTCGTATAATGAAAGTCAGTTAGAAGGGGATAACTTACGACATACCTTACAACATAGCCACCTATCCCTTCGTGCATTAAACTTATTTGAGAGGGCCTCGAAGATGAATGAAAGCTTTAATTTTGCAGTTTTGAAGCTAGACGAGCTTGAGTCTTACTTTCAAAACTACGATGAGTCCTTCACACATATAGATGCATCACAACAAAATATCTTAACTTCTGTCGCAGATTCTCTGATGTCTACACCTATGATTTTAAACCCTCTCGTTGTTCAAACAAAAGGACGGGCGAAGACTGATCACAAGAAAGGTACAAGATGGAAGGGGGGGATGGAAGAGGCTGTTATGAAGAAGAAGAGAACATACAAAAGATATGGAGTACTGGACAACCATGACAAATGGACATACCCACTTCTCAAAATGATGATAGCAGAATCAAGTAAGTACATATTCGACACTATGCATAAACGGCATATTCTCCGCGAATTTTCTATAATGTGTTCCATTCTATATTTATGCCATATTTACAATAATGTGTTCCATGTAGGAGACAGCAATGGGGAATCTGTTCAGCAGTTGTAATCGAATTCCGATAACCACATCATCTAGGAAAATAGAAGGAGTTTACATGCATTGACTAATAATTATGTATTTGATTATTATTGGGAGATTAGTGTGTTGATTCAACATTATGTTTGCTTTGTAATTGGAATTTAGGACAATAGCAATACAGTATTTCACGGAGACAATAGCAATGAATTATTATTTGGAGTTTAGGGATTGTGTGGCTTTATGCTCCTCCCTCTATGAATTTGTAGATTGTCAAAAATACTGCATTAAATTATCAAATTATATAATAGATCCTCTATAATTTAACTAAATTTTTGATTTCGACAATATTATATACCTATAACTCTAATTACACTTTGCAATATTGTCGGGTTCGACAATATTTCAAATGCATAATTTGAAATACACTATCAAATTTGTTGACATCGACAATATTATACATTGCAAGTAACCATATATACTACAAGTATTGTCAAAATCGACAATATTTTATTTTTTAGATCCAAGTGCATTGTTAAAATATTCTTCCGAGCCAATATGTATATTTTGAACAGTCAGAAATGTGATTTAGATGACCTATCTTAAATGTATATACTAGAAAAATAAATCAATAATGGGCACTTTTACAAAAAATTATATACTGTTATATACAAACAGTGAACTAAATGAACTGTCATATACAAAAAGGGAAAAATGAATAACCATGTAGGGATATTACCAATAAACATTGAGGTATCATAACTGTGATATACAAACATTTGGTCGACAACCCTATTTGATTGTCGACAAACTAACAACAGCCATGTCATTAAATTAATACCCCTTTACATTGTACTCTCTAAGTAATGCCTTAAAATTTTTACCCTCACATCAAAATACCTAGTCAGCTGTTCTTTCAGAAAAGCTGGTGGAATTTCAGATTTACATGACTGTAGAAAATAGTAGAAACTGGAGGTATTGGTGCATCAAACCTTGGAAACAAGCAAACGTAATGGTTGCCCGCCCCCAAACCATACCACCAATACTTACTAGTATCCATAAGAAGGTTTTGCAACCTCTCCTCATTTGAAGTAGTATTTCTTTTATGTGCCCAAAAGAGGTGTAAGAATGTTTATGCTTCAGTGTGGCTAATGAAGACCATAACCTTCTCATAGTAAGTGGATAGTAAATGCGCCATATGCATAAACTTTGCATGTTGATGACCATAAGAGCACGCCTGCAACAGAATTTTATACGCATTTTCACCGTCTGGAGTGAATTATATACCCAATATTTGGCTGAAGATACTCTTCCAGAATGCGGGGTTCTTGCAGAGAAAGGTCTTTCAATGATTTTATTACATCTGGGAATCTATGTTGTCTCTAGTACTGAATCATGACGGTAACCCTAAAACCAGAATAGTTATCACTGATTTTGACACCACAAAGATCTACAAGATACTTCGTCCACAGTTAGAATAAAAGTTCTTGTATCTTCTTCTTCTTAGCCATTTTTTCCCTCTTAGCAATAGCAACATTTTCAAGGGTTACCGCCATGGAAACCAAGTCTTCTTGATAATCTCTCTTGGGTCCTTACTGTGCTATTATGAAGATCTTTGGTTCTGCTCAAAAAGTTCTTCAAAAGTTGGGTCCCCCATCGCCTCTCATCCCTTCACTTGCGAGTGCCTTCTTCAATGCTTGACGCCAAACCTCCTGCAACAAAGACTAATATTAGAACAGACAGTTATATTAGAGTAATATTATTGATTTTGACAATATTATATATTCATAATTCCAATTACAGTGCCATAATTGTCAAACTCGACAATAATATATTGTGCAAGTGTACATGTATGCTACCAATATTGTCAAATTCGACAATATGCAGTTGGTAAATTCGACAACTATGACTTCAAACCATGCATTAAATAGAGCAATCTCAAATTGGTTCAATAGTTAGGAATAGGTGATACCCATTCACTATTATCTACTTCCAAAGTCTTATTCCTCCCTTTAGAATTAACTAGTTTGTTATGTTAGAAAAAAAACTCCAACATTAGGATAAAGACACTTGGTACATGTACATATACATTACCTATATTGTCGAGTTCGACTGCATGCACAACTTCAAATACATTTCTTAATTGTCGAATTCAACAATATTCGATTTCAATAACATGATTTTAAAGCCATATTATCGAATTCGATAATTATTACTTCAAACCATGCATTACACAGAACAATCTCAAATAGGTACAAGAGTTAGGAATACCATTCACTGTTATTTACTTCCAAAGATTTCATCCTCTCTTCAACATTAACCAACTTCTTACACTGAAAAAATAACCAACATTAGAATAAATAGTGAAATCAGCATTCCATAAAATTAAGAAGGAAAAGAGAGAGAGGGGGGGGGGGAGTTTACGAGATGGTTAGTTTCCTCCGTATCTACAAACATAAATTTGACAAGAAAAATCAAGATTTTGACAAAAACAAATAATAGATGCGATAATGACATCTGCCTAAGACCTAACCTTCGCATCTAACTGCCTTGGAAAATCTGTGAACTCTAGTGCACATTGCTCATCAACTACACGCTTTAGTTGAATGTCCCTCCTTCATTTTTTCAATGGTTTCCTTCAGCAGATCACATTCACTTGTCTGAGGTTAAATTGACAAGAAACATTTAGATTATTTTCCATGTTTTTGTCGATCTCGACAATAATACTATGTAATTGTCGAGTTCGACAATAATACATATAGATGATTTCAGAAATCACTCAAAAAATTGTAGAATTTAACAATTTACATGTTTCCACCTTCACATACACTGTAATAATTGTCAAACTTGACAATTACTTATACTAATAACTATACATAAAAACTAAAATTATACTGGATGCAAATAGGTATAACTGACCTTCTTGTTGAGGGCCTCTCTTAATGTTTTATTGGCTTCAGAGTCCTCTATATCTTCCTTGAGCATTTGAAGCTGGTAATTTTGTTTTATGATTTGCTGATCGAAGTCGCCAGATCCACCGCTTACTGGAATGGTATCATGGGCATTTGGCGACAGACTAGCATGCTCATGATGCTACAGAAGTGGTAAATCAAGTGAACAGAATATTAGAGAATATAAATTTTGAAGTGAATATAATATAAGGGAAATGAGATAAAGATAGTTGTAATATGTACTAACTGATGCATCATATTATTTAGCAACATCTTCAGATTGGTGCACGGGGGTGTCACCATGCTCATTGATACTGGCTTTCTTCATTTGATGAATTCTAACATCATCATCAGCAGCCAGGTCAGTAGTAATGGGACAGATTATATTCCACGAGACAGAGGCAAACCACTCCAAGTATCCCTCTGTACATACTAGATGCCCCTCTCGTACCCTACGCCCCCTATCAGCTTTCTTCAAAATGAACTCCTTCCACTTTTGGCCATAAAAGCAATTAACCCACTCATTATTAGGGTTGAACTTTCTTGGCTCTTTTGCGTTCCATAGGTTGGAAACCTCAATCAATAGTCGTTTTGTGGGGATGCCTTCTTCCCGATTGAACTGCCGCACAACCCTATTTGGGTAGTAGGGCTGAACATAATCTGAACTTGCTAATGCACCATAGAAAAAGGTAACCTCCTTGAATGCATGTGCGGAATCCCTTTTATCTCTGTATGGGTCTCATACAACCTACATGAAAAATAAATCAAATGTATTTTGCACCATTAAGTTGAATAATTTTTCCAGTAGGCCTGAGAATGATTTAACAACATTGTCGAATTTGACAATATTATAGTGGACTAGTAGTTATAGAGATGGAGTATTATCGATTTCGACAATTTACCATATTCATTTCGACAATTTTATATATGCAGACCTAAAGAAACCTAAATAATGCTGAAATCGACAATATTATATGTACAATAGTAGATGTAGGTAGTCAATATTGTCGAATTTGAAAATTATTTAATTTTCTTTAGTTGTGAATATGTATTATTGTCGAAATTGAAAATGTTGAAGCAGTGTAATCTACTAACTCCAAGTGCAATATGACACAGTGCAGCAAGGTAATGAACTTCCATCCTCCAGTTTGTAGTTGTCCAATGCCTCCTTAAACTTGAGCAAAGTTGTACCACCGTATCTATCCATAACAGATACATCCCATTTCCAACAAGTACAGTGCTCGTATGCGTCAGAGTCCATCACCTTGGCGATCCCAGCAAGCTTTGGGAAATGTGCAAAGATCCACGACTACATGTATATAGATAAACAAAATAAAATTAGTAGAGGTTCAAGCCATATGTAAAAAATAGTTACATAAATGAGTACGGAATCACCTCGAGTAGCGTGGTACATCATACAAATTGCCACCCATCATCTCGAGATGCTGCACCCAAATTGTAATGCATGTGGGCCCAAACTGTTGATCCCCATGACCACTTTTTTGCCACCTTGTCCTTGGAAAATAGGTAAAGGTACCATACGTTGACATCTGTGCCCTTTTTCGTGGGAAATAGAAAGGACCCAAGGACATACATCATATAAGCACGAGCAATTGACCTGGCTGTTAACCCCTTCTTCTTCGCAGCTGCAGCGGTACCATCACTAAGAACCTTCTCCAACTTGTATGCATAGTGCTCTTTTAGTTTCCTCTGTGACAACAAATTACCAACACCCCCAGCTTTTAAAGACTTAAATGTATTTAAATTCTGCAGGAGGTTATTCTCGAAAACCTCCAAAATCGTAAGGAATCTCCAGGTACCACCAATGACCATGGCATCACCATCTGTAGGCAACCCAACCAATTCCTCCACATCATCCAGAGTTGGAGTCATCTCACCCCATTTGAAGTGGAAACTATTAGTTTCCAGCTGCCAACGTTCGGCAAAGGTAGAAATCATCGCAGAGTTGTAATAGTTATAGGATATGGCCCCAATCCTATCCAAACCCTTCAACTTAACAAAATCTTGGATCACTTGTGGTTCCTTTGTAAGGTTCTACGTAGACTGGGAATGGTGAACACGAATGGGAAGCTTCTTCGAACAATAGTAGTGATTATGTCAACAAAATGAAACTATCAATAATAGGAATAACAAAACATAAATAAACAAAGGATTCCATTAAACAATATACCTGCCCTAGTGCGATCGGCCTCGCTCTATAGAACCTGAAGCTCCTCAGTAGGCTTTTATCATTAGGGCATACGTCTTCGCTGCTTGTAACCCCCTCACCTTCTGAATACCCCCCAATAATAGGAATATGCACATCATAATTAGAGGAAATATTTGGGAGCGGTGGTTGAGCTCCCAAAGCAGCTTGGGCAGACTCAGTTGGAGGTACTGGTTCACTAACACCCTCATTGGTGGTGCCAACAGTGTTTGGAGGGACAACTGTGCTTAGGTCAATAGTTTTTCTCTTTCTTTTATATGTAAGTAGATCTCCTTCTCTGGCCAACTCTTTTTTTCTTCTATTAGAAACGCTTGGAGGTATTTTCTCATTAATTGTGTACCTAGATACAATTTATTACTCAAAGGATCAGTATAATTATACTTGCTAATTGTCAAGTTTGACAATATTATGTAAACATAAGTCTAATTGCAATTGGTAAATTGTCGAATTCGACAATACTCCATTTCAATAAATCTAAGTTAAATATAACTATTATCGAATTCGACAATTTAGACTTATAATCAAGGATAAAATAAAAGGGAGATGAATCAGGGGAATTCCATAATTATCGAATTCGATAATATTATGTAACCATTACAACAATTACACTGCTAAATTATCGAATTCGACAATCCTAGATGTTAATAACTCAATTTCATTTCAATATTTTCGAATTCGACAATATTAAGCAATTTCAATACCAAATTGCATTACACAAAGGGGGAGACAAAGAAATAAACAGCAATTTCAAATGATAATAGGATTTACCTTGAAGTAGACAACAACCTCCACTATCAATCCCCAAGCACTTCTCCAAAAGGAATGGACAATTTCTTTGAATTCAATTCTTTCTCTGAACCCCCAAATGGAATAATAAAGAAAAGGACAGTCTTTAATGATGAGACATTGAGTGAGAGAGTAGAGTAAAAGAGAAACTTAAACTATTCGCAAGAGTAAGAGGGACAGAGTGAGTGAGTGAAACTATTCGCGAAAGTGAGAGAGACAGAGTGAGTGAGTGAAACTGTTCACAAGAGTGAGAGAGACAGAGTGAGTGAGAGAAACTGTTCGCGAGAGTAATAGAGACAGAGTGAGTGAGAGAGATGTTTGGAGGGAAATGTTTGTTTGGTTTGTTTGAAGAGAGAGAGGGAGAGTGGGAGAAAGAGAGTGGGGGAGACACAACATTAAATGTGAGTGACAGATGGTTTAAAAAGAGAGGAGGAAATGTCTATCAGCTAGAGAGAGTGGGGCAGGTAGGACCCAACATTTTTCCACCTCATTTCCTTATAGGAAATCACCAAATTTTGAGAGGCACTCATCTCTATTAGATGAGTGGTTGTGGTTGAGTGAGACTTGAGTGTCTCTAAATCCTCTCCCAATCATCAAATAGGATTTACATGGAGATATTAAGGAATCTTTTAATGTGGCTACTATCAAGATTTTTCACTTGCACTTTTCTTACTCTTATTCCAAAAGTTGATTCACCTACTACTTTGGGAAATTACAGGCCTATTAGCTTGTATGTAGTATACAAAATCTTCTCCAAGATAATTGCTAACAGATTAAGTAAACTATTACACAAGCTAATTTCAGGGAATCAAGGAGCATACATACAGGGTAAAGACATTAGTGATACTATAACTTTGGCTCAGGAAATGGTTAGGGACATTCACAGAAAAGTTAGGGGAAATAATGTTATGATTACGGTTGACATGGCCAATGCATATGGCAGATTGGATGGGAGGTTTCTTAGGCTAATACTTGAGAAATTTGGTTATTCTAATAGATGTATATCTCTCATTGCTCAATGTATTAAGATACCATGGTTCTCTATAGTACTTCAGGGGGCATTCAAAGGGTATTTCAAGTCAACAAGGGGTCTAAGGAAATGGGTTCCTCTATCTCTGCATTTATTCATCATAGCTGAAGAAGTCTTGTCTAGTGGGTTGACCAAGTGCTTTGAGGAAGGAACAATTACCCATTTTCATAACTCTAGAGGATGCATTCCTCTTACACATCTCTTGTATACAGATGACATCCTAGTCCTCTTAAATGATAGTCAAAGATCTATTAATGGGCTGATAAAGTTTCTTAGAAGATATGAGGAGTTTTTTAGGTAGACGGTGATTAAGCATAAGAACATCTCCTAAACTGCCTCACTACCTTAATTGAAAAAAAGCCAAATCCAAGGTAGTGAGGCTCTATTTCTTCTAACAGTACCTGACTTGGAGTTTTTAACAGGCGCCCAAGTGTTGACGCCTGTTTTAAATTTTATTTTATTTTTTTATATTTATAAGTTCGAATTGAGCGCCCAAGACTTGGGCGCCCGTTTTTAATTTTAAAAAAATAAAATAAAATTGAGCACCCAAGTCTTAGGCGCCCGATTTGAATTTTTGTTAAAAAAACAATTGGGCATCCAAACCTTAGGCGCCTGTTTAAAAACATAATAGGCACCCAACACTTGGGCGTCCAATCATGACTTTTAAAACCAAGGTTGAGTATTGGATTCCAAGACTCAGCCTTTCTTTTGGAGACTCAAATCCAAGGTAGTGAGGCACTTTAGGAGATGTTCTAAGAGTGGACTTTATGTGCATTACATGGTACCTGCCGCTGGGAATGAAGTTATACAAAATGCTTTTGGCTTTCAGTAGAGAACCTTCCCTATGACATACCTTGGGGCTCCCATAAGTTATGGTAAGGTATTATTCTCTCACTTTGAATCTCTTATTGCAAAAATAGAAAACATAATTGAAGGCTGGCATGGCAAACTGTTATCTTAAGGGCGAAAATTTATTATGATTAATCATGTCTTAAATTCAATGCCCATACATATGCCGGCCTGCATAAATGTTCCTAAGATAGTGATTAGAAAAATTGAAAGGATGTTATCCAATTTCTTTTAGAGCAGCTTTGAAGGCAAAAGCAAAAAACATTGGGTCTTATGGGAGAGCATGTCTTCCCAAAGATGAAGGTGGACTGGGAATCAGGGATCTAAGTAATGTGAAACATGGTTTGCTTCTCAAGAAATGTTGAAATTTTATATACTTTGATTCTGCATGGGCTACTTTTCTTAAACATAAATATACTATGCATGGTGACACTTCAATTTTGAGAAGGGGAACTTCTGTCTTATGAAGAAACATCAAAGGTTTAATACCAACAGTTCAAGCTAATACTGTATGGAGATTCGGAGAGGGCAATAAGGACTTTTAGCAAGATGACTGGATTGGGGATGGTAATCTGGCAAATTTACTGGATATAGGCAGCACACAAAGCATCATGGTAAAAGAAATAATAGTGAATGGGGATCATTGGAAGTGGAACAAGTTAAAGCATGAAGTATCTGAGCAATGGAAACAAACTTTTTCAAGCAAGCTATTTATAAGTAATGAAAAAGAAACACCATTGTGAGGTCCAACTGAAGGTGGGGGGAATTTAATGTAAAATATGTTTGGCAATTCTGGAGGGAAGAAGACACTGCATGCAGTAGAATGGACTAGATTTGGCACAAGATTGTACCTACAAAAATTCAAGTATTTAGCGGAAAAACTTGGAAAAGAGTAATCCCTGTATATGACTTTTTACAATAAAAGATTCCCCTTATCTCAAGGTGCAGCTACTACAATACTGGGAATCTTGAAACTCTGGATCATCTATTGGTAAATGATGACACAAGTCAAGCAGTATAAGGTTTTTTGCAATAGCTTGTGGGGTGTCAAATGTTGCACATGATAGCTACAAGACAAGACGAGTGTTGATACAGACATCAAATAAAAGTACACAGATGGGCATTATTAAGGAAGTGCTACCAGCCATCATTATTTGGAAACTATATATGGAAAGTTAGATACAATTATAGATATGAAGATGAGAAAGTTTCAGTGCATACCATCATCAGCAAAAGATGCAAATGGTTACAACAGATCATGATTAAAGCAAAGGTGACATATAACTGTGATTTTTGAAGAGCTACTTTCACTGCAGGTACTACAAATCACCAGAAAATTATCACAAGCAAGAAGGGTAAAGATTGTGAGATGGAAAACACCATCCCTAAGATGGTTCAAGTTAAATTGCGATGGTTCTTGTAGGGGCCTAACTTCGTACAGAGGGGAAGTCAGCTCTTCCACCACTGGATCAATCCTTTATCAAAGGAATTCAAGTATATAATCTATAGAGCAATTACTCTACTGACAATATACTTGCGTGGAGGCCTAGAATGTAATACTCCACGACCTCTGATGAGGATTTTTATGAGTGTTTGTATTTCTGTCGAGTAGTCGAAGGTTCGAGTATAGGGTTCGTACAAGGTGATCGAAGGTAAACAGTAAGGATTAAGGGGAGAGATCTTGTAACCCCTCCTTGGTTCCCCATCTCTCCTATTTGTAGAATATAGGAAGGGTTGAGTCACTAAGGTTAGGTCACATTACAAGTGTACCATCCAGATATTGAGCGGGTATACCGAAATTAGTGTTGACGCCAGAAATGTCAGATCTAGCACTGCAGCAGTTATTGGGTCTGTCATTGTGCTCAGACACTATAGCAGTTGTTGGGTTGTCACTGCAGCTGTAAGGACCAACAACGCCATCGTCTTGTCTAGTGAGCTGGCTGTCTGTCTTGTCACACTTCTACCATGTACGAACATGGTCGAAGTATTTCTGATGTTGATGTCGAGTTCGTCTTCGAGGCTTGTTCAGATTCGAGGCTTCCTCTTCGGATAATCTTTGGAAGACTTGTTTATGGATTGAGTGGGCTTTGAGATGTTCGAGTAGGCATCTAGGTAGCCTTCGAGTGTTTCACTGGGGTAGAAGGTTGCGATTAGGCTACCACATTTGCCCCCTCTCAGCAAGGGTCTCGAAAATAGGTGTAGAGGCATTTGCTGAGAAAAACCATTGGTCGTTGGAAGTTAAATAGTTGACTGTTAGTTTTCAAGGGAAGTAATAGAGGAGGGTATTTAAGAAATATTGGTGGTTATGGAGTAATAAATAAAGTTTAATGTGTCTATAAGCAGGGGTTATGGAGGCAGTAACACTGTATACTCTTTTTCTGTTGCCCTTTCATCTCCTTTCTTTGAATTTCTTAAAAGATTGTAATGGACACCATGCCCAACACCCTCTACAAAAAAAAGATGGGATTTGCCCGAGATTGTCGTATAGGGCGGAAGACTGCTGAACTGAAGGTAAAATTCTTCGGTGAACATGAGCTTGACTGGGACATGCCTGACCTGATGGAGTTAGAAGTTGGGGAACCCATCAACGGGGTGTCTTATACTTACTTGTTGAGGCAGCTGAAGTTTTACTTTACGACTGCTGAACAACGTTATCTCTATCTGTCAAGCTTGGCCGAATGTCTTGTGTAGGCAGAAGATTAGTTGGCGGAGGAGCAGGATTCGATTGGAGGAGCTGACCCATCTGAAAATAGAGCAGGTTCTTCTTGAAGCGGAGCATGGTGGTGGTGATGGTGGTGCTTTTTTTTCCCTGTTGTATGACTGCTACTTTCTATTTCTGGCATAGATTTTGTATGACGGTGTTTAGAGATCTCCTCTTGCTTTTGTAATTTTGACGTAATCTAATGAACATAATCGGTACCGTAATTTTGAGTTTGTGTCTGATAAACATGGTAGGCGAATATATTGTAGCTTCGAATGATAACATGTGGCAATGGTTATCTTTAGAAAAATTGACTTCAGAGTATAATGAGATGGTCGAAGAAAATTGGCCCTATTTTAGTCAAAACTCGATGAAAGAGGTGTGAGACGAAGTATTAAAGGGGCCGATGGTTCGATGCTGGGGATTTGTTCGACTACAAGTCCTCGGGAATGGGGTTTGAGTGCAGATACTGATGAAACGGTTATCTTTAGGAAGTTGTAAAGTCTTAGACTGTTGAGTTTTCAAGGAGAAAAATTGATAACTGTAATGAATGTAACTTGGTATTAGGAAAGGTTTAAATGTACCTTCAAGTATAAAATGGGGTGTTGTGGGGAGAACTTCTCATATCTCTTCCTTCTTCTCCGAGCATAATGTCTGCATCGTCGTCCCAAGGCAATGAAAATGCTTCCAACACTAAGCATCAGGACCGGGTGGCAGCGAAGGTTCGCTGTGTACGCGAGAAGACCATGAAGTTGAAATAGAGGTTTCTCAGTGACCGAGACCGGGACTCAGTGATGCCGGAGTTGGTTGAAGTGGAGCCCGGGGAACCCATTAGTGAAATGCCCTTTGCATACTGGTGGGGAGTACTACAGATGATGGGCCCATTTCCCAGCCACCGTTTGGCCTTGTTGGAGTCGTTTGCAGAGGGGATAGTAGATCAGGAAGATGCTGCTGCTGAGGCTGGGTGCCAGAAGAAGTGTCCCGACGATAAATAAGGGCTTCTTGAACTGTTTTCTTAACTATTTAGATAGGATGGTATGTAGATGCATTTGTATTTGCTATTTATTTGGACTACTTTGATCTGTATTATATGGGAGGGTTTTTGCCTGAATAAAATTTAAAGCTTTAGAAAATAACTGTCGAAGTAGAATACTGGATATTTGGAAGGTAGGACAAATATAATAATATTCAAAGGTATTTTAGGCACGATCATCTTGTCGAATGTCGAATGTGCAATAAATCCAATGCTTGATATATTTTGAAATCGAATGTGAGGTTATTTGCGAACGAATGCTTGAGACACGATATAGTTGATTACTCGTGTACGAGAAGGGGGTGTATTGAAGGTCTATTGGATTTGACTGGACGAACTGACAGGACAGACAGCTAGCCTGCCAGATCAGTACTAGTTTCTGGGGCAGTGTGTTGTGCAGGTTATCATGAAGTTTCTGTATTTTATGAAAAAAAGGTTGATTTTATGTAGGGATTTGATTGGACAGCTTCGAGTGAGGATCAGAAGGTTCGATTTTTTTTTAGTTTAAATTTAAGTCAATGTGAGTATGCGATTCGTACGTGACAGTAATGAGGGGCAATTTGGTCAAAACACATCTCAGCCGAAAAGTTGGGGCGGTGGGGTAGTGGCAAATGATAGTGGTTTAAAAATTGAGGCAATTTTGGTATTTTGTGAAGGTAAATATAGAGGAAATAACAAACGTATTGTTCACAGAAAAGCCAGAGAGTGAGAGGAAGAGAACGTACGCCATTGTTTCGCGAAGCTTGAATGAAGTTACCGGGTTGTTGCTGAGGACCGATTGACTTGCCGTTTCGATTATATTTCCGCTAACACAGGTATGTCGATTGATCTCTGTCTATTTTTGTTTGGCTTTTTATTCTGTATCTGTAAGTAGAATCTTCTGGGTTTGTAGTTGTAAGGATATGATCGAGGACAAGGGGAAACCATGTGTCTAGGGTCTAGGTCATTTAGGATTCTAAGGGTATTGATGGGGGGACTAGGATTGGAGTTAAGTTTTCTGTTGTGTTTGTATCAATTGGAGAGGGTAGATGACAATAATTTATTGACACGTAATAGTCGAATGTATCGATCAAATTGCGTGCCTCTTCTTCTCTAGGATAGGATGCGTACCCGTCGAGCTTCGAGAGTGAGGCTGATAAATGAGGAGGTCAAAGAAAATAAGGCTAGTGTGTCTGGTCGTGCTCTGATGGATGAGGGAAATGACGTAGAAGAGCAAATCATAGCAAAAGATATCCCACTATCAATGGTAGCGCCTGAAACTGGGGGTAAGGAGAGAGAGAGAGACGCGAAGGTCGAGTTGGGCCTTCGGGTGGAGAAAGGGGGGAGGGGGAACAAGGTGACCATGATGAAGAGTCGACTGACTCGGATGAGGCTATTGGTTCTATTTTGGATAGAGAGAAGCAGAGGTTAGATCGATTTGTGGTAAAGTATGGGCTGCCGAAGGTAGGGGTTTTATTATATTCTGTGGGGTCAGGGTATAGCTTCCAGTTAAAGCCTCGAGATGGTATTAGAGCCTTCAGATGCCAAATTCGACTAGGGATTCAATTACCCCTTCGAAAGCTGGTGAAGGAGGTGTTGAATTTTTGGGAAGTGGCCTCGTATCAAATGAACGGGAATTTTTATGAAATGGTGAAGGTAATTGAGGGTATGAATATAAAACTGCGAGGTGAGGGGAGGAGTTTAATTGAGTGGCACAACATTGTCTCGTTCTACTCCAAGAAGGTGAACTAGAAGGTCGACACCTATCACATCCAATGTCACGCGGATAAGCCCTGGTTGTTGGATCTGTATTCGACGAGTCGAGGGTGGGACAAAGATTTGGTTGTAGTATGGGGAAATTATGAGAATGTCAAAGGGGAGGATCCTTATAGGTTACATCATAAAGTCTAGAATCCAAGTAACATTTCTATCAAAGAGCTTTTGATGTATTGTTCAAATGAACTGTGATCGTATTTCTGTTTATTTTGTAGGTCTTCAAAGCTGGACTTGGACAAATTTGAGGGATTATATTGACGCCCTAATTTATTCGGACGAGGAGTGGGTAAATTTTTTTTTCACGAAGCACGGTATCAAGAGGAAGAGGCAGAAAAGGACAGATTCCCTGCTTTGAAACGTACCCATTATGCCGAAGCCATCAAAAAGAGGGGAGGCAAAGGTGCTTCGAAAGTTGTCGATGGAATGGCGGAGGAGATTTTGGCAAGGAAAGTACAATATGTTCTGAAGGCGAAAAGGGCGTCAAAGCAGGCGGTGCCAATGCCCGAAGTAGCCAGTGATTCTTCAAGACAGAGGCCGAAGCAGGCATCGAGCCAGGCTGAGAAAGGAAAGGGCAGGGTCATTCCTGAGTCTCTAAGGGTACAACAGATGAAGGGTACTCAACGCAAAAGGTGTAGGGCGCAGGGGGAAGATGATGCAGAAGATGCGGACGAAGATATGACAGAGGCTGAGCTAGAGGAGCAGGCTCTAGCCGTGGTTGATTCGTTGGCGGAACTCTGTGGTAATGACCCAGACGAGGCTCCGAGGTAGATGAAGAGGAGTATGTACCAAGTAACTGCCTATTTTTTTTATGAGATTCTGAAATTTTCTTGAGTGCTTCATTCTTCGAGAAATACTGACTGCTCAAATATTTTAGTAGACGGATACTTGGGCACAGTCTTTCAACAAGGCGGTGAAAGTGGTAAAGAGGAAGTTACAGGAGGCGGTTGACAGTCTGGATCTTTCTCAAGGGACTGAAGCGTCGTTGGTATCTGAGAATTATACTTTGAAGCGAGATCTAGCGGCTATTAATTATGCATTCGAGAAGAGATTCGAAGTTCTACGTTATAATCATGAGCAGGTGCGGAAGTCGAAGCTTGCTGAGAAGGAGAAGGAAAAGAAAGAACAGAGGAAGCGTTACCAAGTGCAATTTGATTATGAAGTTTTGGATAATGTTAGGATGAAGGAGTTCATATAGGATTTAGGGTTTGATCCTGAAACTCTGCAACGCTTCCCCATTACCCAGGATCCTGTTGTTAAAGATTCTTTGCATACAGAAGGGATAGAGGCAGATGTTGCTGATGGAGGTGCTGGAGGTGGAATGGTGGCTTCTATGATTGAAGGTACCAATGTTGGAACTGCAACTGATGTGGTCATCAATGGTGCAGGTTCAAAATCTTCTACTGGAAGTGCTGGGGGTGTTGGCACTGAAGATCTTATTGGAGGAGAAGGTGCAGCCACTTCGGTATGAGGTATTGTACTGGAGTGCCACGCCGCTTTTTTTGATTTTTCTGTTGGGCTGTAATATTTAAACAATGTTGAGCTTTCTTTACACTTGATCTTTGAACTTGTGATTGCTTCGAATTGCTGTGCTGAAACTAACTTGTACAGTACTGATTTTGTGCGGTTGTAAACTGTACTGAAACTGATTTATGTTAACTTGAATTGTACTAAATTTTTGTGTTGGATTCTTTATGTATGCTCTGAACTTGATTTAAATTATATTATGTTGAACCTGACTCTCTGATATATGTTGCATTAGAACGTCTTGCATGTAGCAAGATGCTGATATTCTTTGAATATTTGTATCTGCGTATGCTATAAGTGTAGAATGATTGTAGAGTGATTGAGGCTTGAAGGGTTTTGAGAAAGTTATGACACTTGGGTGGACCTAAGAGTTTACTGAACTTCGAAGGCTTAAGCCACAGCAAAGTAAGACGTGGTCGCCCCCAACGCATTCTCGAGGGTCCGGTCTTTCGACCATTTGTGCCCCTCGAGTTTGCTCGAATGTAGGGAGTTTGAAATTTTTTGAGGTCGCACCCAAGTATCAGTCGGGCCGAGGGTGACATGATAGTTAGAGGAAACCAGGAAATTCACTGGACTTCGAAGGCCTGAGCCACAGGGAAGATAGACGTGTTCACCGCCAACACATTCCTAAAGGTCCGATCTTTCAACCATTCGTGCCCCTCGAGTTTGCTCGAATGTTGGAAGCTTGAAAATTTTGAGGTCGCCACCAAGTATCAGTCGGGTCGAAAGGTTGACATGATACTTAGGCTTAACCAATAAATTCACTGGACTTGGAAGGCATGGGGCCCGATTGAAGTAGAATGTATTTTCCCCCAATACATTCCCAAAGGTCCGGTCTTTCGGCCATCCTTGCCCCTCAAGTTTGCTCAAAATTGGAGGTTTGAAAATTTTCAAGGTCACCCCCAAGTATCAGTCGGGTCGAAGGGTTGACATGATACTTAGGCTTAACCAATAAATTCACTGGACTTTGAAGGCTTGGGGCCTGATTGAAGTAGAATGTGTTCGCCCCCAATGCATTCCCAAAGGTCCGGTCTTTCGACCATCCTTGCCCCTCAAGTTTGCTCAAAATTGGAGGTTTGAAAATTTTCAAGGTCACCCTCAAGTATCAGTCGGGTCAAAGGGTTGACATGATACTCAGGTTAAACCATGAAATTCACTTGAAAATCGGAGACGAAGTGTGGATGGAAAAAAACTGCTTATTGATTATTATGTGTTTACATCAGGTGTACAAGGTGGAGGCCGTGGCCTATTGTATGAGATAAGCTGTATTGTGTTCCACAGATTTGGTAGAGGTACTTTGTCTTTTATCATAAGGTAATATGAACCCTTGTCAGTTTTATCATAAACGGCATAAGGTCTTTCCTAAGACTCGGCTAGCTTGCCAGCATTTTGAGGCTTTGAGGATTGGTTGACACGTTGAAGTACAAGATCTCCGATGTTGAAACTTCATGGTCGAACTCGTTTGTTATATGACTTCTGGAGGGATAGATGGTAATGACCAAGATTGGCGATGGCTCAGTTTCTGGTTTCGTTGATCCAAAACATATTGCACCCGAGTTCAAACTCATTATCTTCGTCTGGGAGGTTTGGATCTCGTGTAGCTACATCAAATTGAGTAGGGAGCACTGCCTCAGTACCGTAGACCAGAAGGAAAGGGGTGCAGCTTATAGATTTTCTTAGTGTTGTTCGATAGGCCCAGAGAACATGCTGTAACTCCTGAACCCATCGTCCTTTCTTCGCATCGACACGTTTCTTAAGGCCGTCGACTATGGTCTTGTTGATTACTTCGACTTGACCATTTCCTTGGGGGTAGTAAGGTGTTGAGGGTGAGAGGACGATGCTGTGTTTTTTGAGGAAGTTTCTGACTTTACTCTCAACGAACTGCAGACCGTTGTCACATCGAATCATATGAGGGCACACGACGAAACACCAAATTGGCATTTGTCTGGGTTGAGTTTTATGTTGTATGTTCGAAGTATCGAAAAGATTTCAGTTAGGTCTTGGATGTGGGTCTGTTTTTGGATACTTTTGCATAGCATGTCGTCGATGTAAACTTCGACCGACTTGCCAACCAAGGGTTTGAACATAATTGTAACAAGGCGTTGGTAGGTGGCACCCGCATTTTTAAGGTTGAAGGGCATGACACTAAAATAGTAAAGGCCTTATTCAGTGATAAAGGAAGTTTTAAGTTGATCTTCGGGGAGGAGGGGTACCTGATTATAGCCCGAAGCCACGTCCATTAATGATAGGCGCTTATTTCCAGCAGTGGCATCAAGGAATACTGAGATAATCGGAAGGGGGAAACTGTCCTTCGGTGTGTGCTTGTTGAGGTCTATAAAGTCGATGCAGATTCTGATCTTGCCATTTCTTTTGGGAACTACAACAATGTTTGATATCCAGTCAGCAAACTTGACTTCTATGATGAAACCCACGGCTATGAGTTTGTCTACTTCGAGGTTTACTGCTTCTTAAAGTCACGGGGCCAAGGTACGCTTCTCTTATTTTATTGTTGTAGAATGGGGGATGAGATCGAGACGGTGGCATGCCAAACTGGGGTCGACACCGGGCATCTCCTAGAATGTCCATGCAAGAACATCTTTGCTTGCTCGAAGGGGTCTGTGAGTTCGAGGCGTTCTGCCTTGCCTAAAAAAGTTCCAATGAATGTACCTCGACCAGGACCGTCAAGTTCTATATAAACAGTAGGTTCGGTGGGTGGGATGGCGGTTGATGAAGGTGTGGAGATAGAGATAGACAGTGATTGCTATGGGAGTCTGATGAGTTTCCGGGTCTGATCAATCTCTAGATGCTCACATGAACGGGTGAGGCATTGAGAGCCTTTAAAAATTCTAAGTACCAAAGGGAGTAGTGAAAGGAATGGTCTGATGATAGGTTGAAGGTATGGCACGCATGGCATGGAGCCAGTCGCGCCCGAAGATACCAAGGTATTCAGACTTCTTATCGATGACAAGAAAGTTGGTTTGAAGTATGATAGGGCCAGTGGTGACTGGGAGGCTGATCCGACCAATAGCAACTTCTGTGACCCCATTAAAACCTTTGAGTTCGACATTGGCGGCAGTGATGAGGTCAATTTTGTTCATGGCTTGGAGGCTTGGAGGAGAAGTACATCGGCTGTACTTCCTATATCGATAGGCATGGTGTGGAGGGCGAGGTGTTTGATATTAATCATCATGACTAATTGGTCGGAATGTGGAAAACGAGCGTGCGATGTGCCGCAGTCGATAAAAGAGATGCCTTTAGGTCGAGGGGAGAGGCTTGATTCAGGCAGGAAGGCCGGCAGCTTCTCCTGGCAGGTGAGTTTATAACATTCTTCGACACGCTTGCGCTTTCTCTTAGAATGGCCACTGTCAATATTATTGACTTCGATAAAATATATTTGGTAGATGTGGACCTCAGCCGGGTCGACAGCAGAGGTGGGTTGAGGTTTGAGGTATGACCCGTCAAGGTAGCTAGGAAGGTCGGCAACATACTGATATAGACAACCTACCTCGAGGATGATTTCGAGAGAGCGCTACAGGGCGAAGCACTTATTGGTGTGGTGACAATTACACTTGTGGTTGGCACAGTAAGGTTCGTCTGGTTTTACCTCGATGGGAAAAGGGATACGCCATATGGGGTCTGCTTGGATCTGTGGTAGAAGGGTGCTGAGAGGGGCAGTAAGCGTGGGTAGGACCGGCTTTGGTCGCTTCCTATGAGCTTTGGCATTATTGTATGTGTGAGGGTATTTGCGGCTATCAGTCTCCTGTGAGACAGGAGCGATCAAGGGTGTGGGAGTAGAAGGTGGGCCTTGTCTATGTAATTCCCAGAGGCGCTCAAGGTCGATATACCCATTGAATTTTGAGAGCATCTTCTCGAGGGTTCGAGGTTTGTAGATGACCAGATACTCTTTGACACAACTATGATCTGGTAAGGCATTTGTAGATGACCAGATACTCTTTGACTTTGTGCAACTCATCGAGAAACCTCTTAGTAAAACTCTCAAGTGTTTTACTAGAGGATTTTATGAAATTGAAAAGGGCATCGACTCTGACCTCTCTGTCTTTGTTAAAGTCAAATTGGGCGATGAAAAGATGGGATTGTTGCTCGAAACTTCGAATATAACCACTGGGAAAGTTGTGATACCATCGAAGATGGCTATCTGTGAGACTTGTGGGAAAAAGGCAACACATTAGGTGGTCGGGTGTGGAGTAGAGGCTAAGAGTATTTTAGAATTTGAGAATATAAGATTGAGTGTCGGTATTGCAGTATTTGCTGAGTTTGGGAGCGCAGAAATTTGTAGGCTCCTCGATAGCAAGGATTTTGGGGCAGATGGAGTTATTCAGTTGACACCATGAGTTTGGAGTTGGGCTCGCGCTGACGCGGATAACCGGCTGGATTTTGTACTCAAAGTCTTGTTGGGCACAATAAGCAGGATGAGGGGGGGATCGAGGGATTCGGTAATGATGAGGTCGAGTCTTCGGTATGTTTTCGGTGCTGCACTCCCTGAAACGTTCCCAGGCAGGACGGCATTTGGGGTGTCTGGAAGAGCGAAGGGTGGATTCAGAGGAGTCCTCCGTGGGGTGGATGCCGAGATGGATGGAGCCGGTGGGGGGAACAGTGGGGGGAGCACCCGCAGCACCGATATAGGCCGGGGATATTTCCTGATATGGTAGAGGCCTCAGTCGGGCACGGGCAAACACACGCGGTGGGGCTGGTGCTTAGGACGGTAGGGGAGCATCTACTGGCTGTAGTCGCTGCAACTCTCGGACTGTGTTGCGTAATTCATCGATGGCATGGTTTTGTCTATCGGCGTCATCCAAACGGCGATGCCGTTCGGCTTCAAACTCCTGCCGGTGTTTTTCACGTTCTTAGTGCAGTTGTGTTTGGTGTCACTCCTCGGCTTGAGCGAATTGTTGGGAAAGTAAGGCTAGTTGGGCGGTCATTCCGTCGACGGAGTTGTTGGCATGGGTAAAATAGAACGGAGGGGTGGGGGCCATTGAGAATGATCTATGGTAGCTGGAAAAGGGAGAAAATGAGCAAGGAATATTAGTAGGGTGGGCAGGCACAGACGGTGCTAAAAGTAGGGGACTAACTTCGTGCAGAGAGGAAGTCAACTCTTACACCACTGGGTTAATCCTTTATCAAAGGAATTCAAGTATATAATCTATAGCGCAATTACTCTACTGACAATATACTTGCGTGGAGGCCTAGAATGTGACGCTCCATGACCTCTGATGAGGATTTTTTAAGAGTGTTTGTATTTCTGTCGAGTAGTTGAAGGTTCGAATAGTGGGTTTTTACAAGGTGATCTGTTTGTAACCCCTCCTTGGTTTCCCATCTCTCCTATTTATAGAACATAGAAAGGGATGAGTCACCAAAGTTAGGTCACATTACAAGTGTATCATCCGGATATTGAGCGGGTATCCCAGAGTTGGTGTTGATACCGGAAATGTCGGGTCTGGCACTGTAGGAGTTGTTGGGTCTGTCATTTCGTACTGGCACTATAGCAGTTGTTGGGTTTGTCACTGTAGCTGTAAGGACCAACAACGCTGCTGTCTTGTCTAGTGAGCTGGTTGTCTGTCTTGTCACACTTCGACCATGTACGGACATGGTCGAAGTATTACTGATGTTGATGTAGAGTTTTTCTTCGAGGCTTGTTCAGAGTCGAGGCTTCATCTTCGGATAATCTTTGGAAGGCTTGTTTATGAATTGAGTGGGCTTCGAGATGTTTGAGTAGGCATCGAGGTAGCCTTCAAGTGTTTGACTGGGGAAGACGGCTGCGAGTAGGCTACTATTTTGAGGGCTTATTACTAATCCCCGTACTGAGTCTGATATTTGAACTCACATAACTCGAGTAAACCTACTGATAACCAATCAAGGACTAAAAGCAAGGAGATCGTAATACAGACTTCTCATCTACAGCTCGGGGATGACAAAGCATCCAATAACATCGCACTGCAGAAAATACTCAGATATCTATCAACAATTTGAATACACGCGAACACTATTAGAGATCATATCTTTATCAACAGTTCGGGGATATCAAAGCATCATGTGACTTCGCGCTACAGAAGATACTCCTCCACTTGTCAACTGGTCGTATGCACACAAGCATCACAAGAGATCGTATCTTCTCAACGGTCTGAAGCCACAGCTAAAAAATATTAATAGATCCGTTACAGATCAACAAGTATCAAGACGTTACAAAAGACCACCATGAAGACTTATCAAAACCCGATATTGTAACGTTCCTCATCAATGTAACCAACGGTCATATTATAAGACCTATAAATAAGACTAGATAGCTACGAATTAGAGAGGCTACTCTGGGAACCTCTAAGAGATCTTTGCTGCATCTCTCTCTCTCTCTCTTTTTAATAGCTAGCAGTCTAAATATACATCTCTCTCTTTTTAAAATCCTCCGGAGATGTCGTGGTTTTTAACCCATTCAAGGATTTTCCAAGCTAAATCTAGTGTTGTTTGTTTCCTATTCATAACTAAACATACTAGATTTCGAAGGTGTAAAGCACTATCTTTGTGCAATACGAAAAATAGGCTATTACATTTGGCGCCATCTGTGGGAACGAAGATTACACTCAACGATCTCCAATCTAGTTTTTCACCACATTTTTCTTTGAAAGATGGCAAATCAAGACAAATCACACCACGCCCTGCCTGACGCTCCTGAAGGAGTGGCAGATCTTGGAACAACTGTGCAAGCAGAAACTGAGGGACGAATGAAGCAGGAGAAACAGCTCGCCAACATGCAGGACACAATAAGGTACTCCAAGCTCAAATAGCGGAAAATTTGAGATAGCAAAATGCTCTGCTCGCAGCCTCGAGGATATCAGTCCATGATTGCCTGGGACTTCGAGGCAAAAATACCGCACTTCCTCAAATTTTGCAAGAACCAGTCCGACCTCGGAGTCACATCAATCCACCATTGCTCGCTGAAGCGGTAGTAGATGTACAGCCACAAGAGGAGCAAAACAGAGAAAAACCTCGAGTTTTAGTCTATGACCGCATGGGAGAAGCAACAGGAGAGCATAATCCTGTGAAAGGACCAACAACAAGACGAGCTATCACGTCTCGACAACATCTCACTCCAGAACAGATGGACAAATGCATTAAAGAACTGTTAGACGCTCAAATACTCACTGGAAGGAGCAACTATGCAAGATTATAGAAGAGTCCACTCGCACAGGAGTTGCTAGACGAAGAAATACCAACAAGTTTTCGCACTCCAACGATTCAGAAATACGAAGGGGGGGATCCTGTGGAGCACGTCCAATAATTTCAAGATTCCTTGGGGCTATATTCCTCCTCCAACCACATCCTTTGCCGTCTATTCCCAACCAGCTTAAAAGGCGAGCCTCTACGATGGTTTTATACACTCGATGAAGGATATATCCTCACCTTTGAACAACTTCGCGAACTGTTCGTCAAGAACTATTCACATAATAAAGACAAGGAGGAAAGTTTTTACTCTTTGTTTAGTCTCAAGCATGCGCCAGGGGAAGATTGGAGACATTTGCCAGAAAAATTTTCAGGCTAGCTCAAAAGCTTGATAACCTCGACAAGAAGATCACGATCTCCGCTTTCACCAATGCGTTACTCATAGATGGACGAGTCAAGGAACATCTGATCCTCAACAAGCCGCTAACATTAGAGGATATGATGGAAAAGGTCAACAATTTCATCGACCTCGAAAGACAGACGACTGAGAAACAAAAACCTCAGCACATCGCTCTATCCACCAATGATCATACCGGAGAACGTACTTGCAATAGCAGTAAAGACTACGGAGGTGATAAGAAACATTTCAAGTCCTATGATGATCGAACATGCTAAGGAAAAAAGAGACCAATTCCACGCTTACCACAGTTGACAACTACTATTGCAAACATCTTTCCGCTACTAGAAAAGGATGAACTCTTCAAAAATGCCAATACTTTTCAACCCATACCAAGAAACTCGTACTGCATTCACCACAAGATCCACCATCATGACACGGAACAGTGTTTCGTATTGAAATTTCTCCTCTTAAGAATATTTTTGCATGGTCGGATGCTTGAATATATTGTAGACGTAAAAAGTTACAAAGATGGCAGCTACAAAACTAAATTCACGGTCGTCCAGACTGACAAAGCGAATGAGGAAAAACATTTGTACTTCATCAAGACTCAGACAGTCAGCCACTCTAATAGATCCAAGCGCAGGCGCGTTGGACAATGCCATGATCTGACAATGGTAGATAAAGAAGCTCATTTGTTGCCATAATCCAGCAACCGACGATCTGGGATTTCTTTCAAAGACTGTGATGTACGTCACGTCAACTTCCCGCATCACGATGCTCTCGTCATCATGTTAAAAATGAAGAACATAGTTCTACATACAATGATGGTAGACACCGGCAGCAGCATCGAACTACTATTCTAGAGCACGATCGACCAAATGGGTTTAGCAGACAAGGTCGAGCCATGTGACATTAACGTCTCTGGATTCAACGGTTTCAAGGAAGAGCGCGTGGGAAAAATTACACTTCCCATCACGGCCGTACCACTCACACTTGACGTAGCTTTTTACGTCATCAATACAAAATCCCGTTATCTGGGCATCCAGGGACGACCATGGTTGCATAACATGAAAGTTATTCCCTCCACATATCATCAAGTACTACGGTTCGACTGGAAAGGAGGGATCTACGAAATCAAAGGTAACCAAAAATTAGCTCGAGCTTACTATAATATTATTGAAGCTGAGTCAGCTACAGTAGCTCCAGCATAGCAATTACAGTATTCAGTACCAATAGAACATCAGCTGCCTAGCGCCGAACCAACAGAATATATCGAGATCAACGGCGCACAATGAGGAACTCACATCGGAACCCTCTTGGGCACGGAGGAACGCTCAAGTCTCATACAATTCCTTTCAGATAACCATGATGTTTTTGCGTGGATGTTCCACGAAATGCCAGGGATCGATACAGCCATGGCATGCCACAAGCTAGAGTTGAAAGAGAAGGTAGAACCGGTTAAACAAAAGCAACAAACTCTAGCACCAAAAATATGAGATGAAGTAAACAAAGAGATCGACAAATTGATTAAGGTCGGTTTTATCCGCAAAGCTATTTACCCGGACTGGATCTCGAGCATTGTCGCGGTCCCAAAGAAAAATGGCAGGACTAGAATCTGCGTCGATTTCATGGATCTCAATCGACACACTCCAAAAGATAGCTTTCCACTTCCAATTATCAACCATCTGCTCGATTCAACAGCAGGGCATGAACTCCTCTCTATGATGGATGTTGCATCAGGATACAATCAGATACCACTTTTCCCTGAAGATCAAGACAAGACTGCGTTCATCACCGAACTAGGCCTATATTGCTATAAGGTCATGCCTTTCGGCTTGAAAAATGTCGGCGCTACATATCAGAGATTGATGACGCAAATGTTCAAAGATCAACTCGATAAAATAATAGAGGTTTGCATCAATGACATGCTTTGCAAGAGTCTCAAGAAAGAAGACCATCTGGTAGATTTGCGAACAACTTTTGAGATTTTGCGAGCTTACAAAATGTGCTTGAATCCTGACAAATGCCAGTTCGGAGTACAATCCGGAAATTTTTGGGCCACCTAATCAGCAAACGAGGAATTGAAGCTGATCCATCACGCATACGATCTCTCTTGGCTATGCCTTCACCAAAGACAAAAAAGGATGTTCAGAAACTAGTCGGGAAGATCGCAGCACTTAACTGATTTGTGTCCAAATCAACAGACAGATGCCGACCTCTATTCGATCTACTAAAACAAGGTACTTCGTGGGGAAAATCAAAGAAGGATCCCGAGATCGAGTGGACAGATAAATGCAAATCCTCTTTCCTCGAACTCAAACAATATTTGGGTAAACCACCAGCTATGAGCACACCAGCAGATGGAGAAGAACTAACAGTATACCTAGCCGTCACAGATACTTCTCTAAGCTTCATTCTCCTCCGACTCGATGAAAAAACTGAGAACCTAGTCTATTTTATCAGCAAGACTCTGACCCCCGCTGAAACAAGATACACTAAGATTGATAAGCTTTTTTTTATCTCTCGTCTATACATCGCAGAAATTGAAACAGTATTTCCAAGCCCATGTTGTTCGTGTCTTGACGAACTATCCACTCCGTGAAATCTTATCTAAACGCGAAAAATATCAACGTATTCAGCAATGGTCAGTAACACTTGGAGAACACGACATATATTTTGAGCCACGCCACTCTGGGAAAGGTCAGGCTATAACAGATTTTCTAGCTGACTTTCCAGTAGACGATCCTGATTGGGAAGAAGACGTTGATGATAACAAAAATGAACCACCCACATTACAGTCTGAAGAAAAGTCTGATTGGGTAACAAAGAAAGGTTGGCAAATTTTGACGGACGGCTCCGTCGGACCAGCCAGATCTGGACTGGGGATTGTTCTTATTACTCTTTCCAATTATCGGCTTGAAAAATCCATTCACCTCAATTTTGAAGTAACCAACAATGTAGCAGAATATGAGGTACTAATTCATGGCTTGGACATGGCACTCACACTGGGTGTAGCAGAGCTCTCTGTCTACACCGATTCATTACTGATCGTCAATCATCACGCGAGTATCTATCAAGCCAATGGGAAAATGATTAACTATGCTGCTGCAGTGGTCGAACGAATCAACAAATTTCAGACAATTTTTATGGAACATTTGCCAAGGGGAGAAAATCGACATTCAGATGCACTTGCTTACCTTACTGGGGTCCTTGGATCAGAAGCTCGTTATTTAAAAATCGACGTCATTTTTAACCCCAACATTAATGCCATCATGTCCAATACCATTAATACTGGGGGCAAGGAGAAGATTGAAAATGATTAGAGAAAGCCTTTCATCAGATACATTGGACCTCACAACAAATTTGATGGCCCACTTCCTGAGGATCCTATAGAACGACATAGATTAATTGACAATGCCCGGAGATATATTGTCCGGGACAACCTCCTTTACAAAATATCAGTCACTGGTCCATACCTCCTCTGCTTATCTGAAAAAGAGGCACAGCAATTCTTGGACGATCTACACGAAGGCACATGCGGCTCCCATACCGCAGGAGATCTCTTACAAACAGAGCTTTAACGCAAGGAATGTTCTGGCCTAAGATGAAAGCAGAAGCAATCGAGTACGCTCACAAATGTGATACTTGTCAACGTGACGGTCTGAAGATACGAGCCCCAGCGCTCGAACTACACTCAAGCCAAGTCACCTGGCCGTTCAGACGATGGGCTCTCGGTCTCGCAGGAGAATTTCCTACTGTACCAGGAAAATGAAAGCATTTGTTGGTCGCTACGGAATACTTCACTAAATGGGTAGAGGCAGTCCCATTGTGCCGAACATGAGAAGAAGAAGTCATCATATTCATCTGGGAGCACATTATCATTCGGTTCGGCAGACCACATCTTATCAGAATCGATAATGGACCACAGTTCGTTGGCTCCAAAGTTGTCGCATTCCTCAATGAGCACAATATCATTCATTCCCCATCAAACGCTTACTATCCTCAAGGAAAAGGACAAGCTAAAATTACTAATCGAACGATTGTGGACGGACTCAAGAAGCATTTAGATGACAAAAAGGGGAATTGCGTGAACGATTTACCACACGTACTTTGGGCATATCGAACAACTCCAAGAACGGCAACAAGTTGTACTCCATTCTTACTGGCCTATGGGACGGAAGCCATAATACCCACTCAGTATCATCACCCAATACACGATCACGAGATGACAGATGAAGAAAACAAATTTCAGATCGCATGCAACCTGAATATGATCGAAGAAACACGCGACAGAGCCATTGTCAATCAGGGAAGATATCAACTTGCTTTATCACGATCTTATAACAAACGCGTTCGATATCGAGAATTCAAAGTCAAGGACCTCGTTCTCAGATAAATCCCCCAACATCGCAAAGCACCTAATACAGGAAAGTTAGCAGACAATTGGGAAGGTCCTTCATCATAACTGGCGCGAGCGGTTTGGGGTCTTACGATCTAAGTACACCTGATGGAGTACCTATACCTAATCCATGGAATACCCGCCGACTGAAGCTGTATCGAAATTAAACATGTTGTAACTTCAGATTTTACTCAATAAAGAAAATTTTCATCATCATGTTGCAAATCTATTCAAACATTGTACTTATCTTCATATGGTTCGCTCAAATCGGTCTACCACGGAGAATTACTACAACAATATTCTACTTCATAGCTCTTCAAATATATACGCTCTCTGTGGATCGCTTATTGAGTCAACCAATTCGATCTGGCAGAAACGCAATTCAGCTATGCAATATTCAATACATGTCCCATCACGGTCGCTCAGCTCGACCTATAACCGGATCTAATTCATAGCTCTTCAAATATACACGCTCTCTGAGGATCGCTTATTGAGTCAATCAATTCGATTTGGCAGAGATGCAATTCAGCTATGCTATATTCAATACATGTCCCATCAGGGTCGCTCAGCTCGATCTATAACTGGGATCTACTTCATAACTCTTCAAATATACACGCTCTCCGAGGATCACTTATTGAGTCAATCAATTCGATCTGGCAGAGATGTCATCCAGCTATGCGATATTCAATACATGTCCCATCACGGTCGTTCAGCTCGGCCTATAACTGGGATCTACTTCATAGCTCTTCAAATATACACGCTCTCCAAGGATCGCTTATTGAGTCAATCAATTCGATCTGGCAGAGACGTCATTCAGCTATGCAATATTTAATACATGTCCCCTCACAGTCGCTCAGCTCGACCTATAACTGTAAGTCATATTTCGTAACGTATTCAGTTGTAGCAGCCAAGATCAACTCACGCTCTGCTTGAAATTTCTCTACATCAGCATGCAACTTAGCCATAGCACGCAACGTAACATTTTCCGCAGTCAACAACGTAACTTCATAAAATTTGACTTTCACCTTGTTTAGTTCATCGTCAAGATCTTTACATCGAGCTTTCAGAGATTTTTTCTCCTGCAGCAAGGAGCCTCTATATTGCTTCGTTATCTGCACACTACGCTCCATCTCCATCTTCAGACAGTACAACTTTTTATCGACCTCCCTCGAATAATTGATCTCGGCTTCAGCTGCGTTCATCATCCTCTGTGACTCTTTATACTTCGCATGGAGTTCCTCGAAAACTTTATTACCTTGAATACACTCCTGTACCAAAGCATGTTTGTCCTAGTCAAGATCGGTGATCTGCGAATTATACTTATTGATGGCCTTATTAAGCTCTCAATCTCTCTTCGAACATGCCTCCTCGTGATTTATGGCATGGTCATTTTTTCTCTGACATGAATCTCGAGCCTCACGCAAATCTCAGTTCAGCCTTTTCAGGCGCTCGCGCATATAGCAGATTTCAGAATCTTGCTTCTTTAAGAAATCAGTATTATTTGCTATCATCGACAAATGATACAACAGATTGTTCTTCTGCTTTTAAATTGTACTTAACAAATCCAGTACCTGTCAATTCGCAACCATGGTCTCCAACTTTTTCTTCTTCAGAGATTCTATCCACATTCAATATCTATGCATCCTTACATGACAGCTCTACAGTTACAGCATTTAACCGACTCTGCAGCCCCAACATCTCAGATTTCAACTTTGAATTCAACAAAGTCGTTCTTTCAACCGCCAACGAACATTGCTGCAACTTGGCAGACAATTTTTTATTTGACGCGGATAAGGCAGCCAATTTGTCTTGTTCTTTGCCTTCAACCTAGAAGAGCATAAGACAAGCGACAATACATCTATCAACAGATATTCATTCCTACAAGACATATCATTCTACAACATTTATTACAACATCAAGCTGTGATACACGAATCAACTACATTATGCAAAGTACAATCAAATGCCATAATCTAGTTGGCTTGTGATGGCACCATACTACTACTAGCATCTACTTGCAAAGGTTCATTAAAGATTACGACCTCTTGTGGACGGGTCTTATGCCATGTATGAGGTAGCAGATCTTCTACCCCCTCCCCCTCAGACTCTTCAGCTCGTGGTATTGAAGTTGAAGCTCCCCCACCCTCATTCCCTTTGCAAGCCACATATTTTTCAACCTTATCATTCTCTACTTCCACATCTTTACCACAGCTCGAGATATAACGTCTAAATTCATTTTCTACTCTCTTGAGCTCGCCCTCATAAAACGCGATCACAACGGCCATCTGACGTTCGTGGTCTGTGTCGATAGCATGTTTTCCCCTCTTTGGAGTAATTTTCTAATTCAAGCGTGATTGGGATACTTGCAGACGTTGCTGCGTATCTAGTAAACACGCTTCTAACAATGTCACTCTCTTCTCCGAGCTCTGCAACAACCTAGCACACTCCACCTTTTCCCTCTCTAGACATGCATTATGACCCTTGCACTGCTCCAGTTCGTCACAAGCATGTCTCATATCGATTTCTAATTGTGCGTGGATCTTTCTATCCTCCTTTTTAATGTTAAAGAAAAAGATCCTCATTGCCCTTTGCCCCTACAAAAGTCAAGCTCATCAGGCAATGAACCTACACCACCCCATATGATGGATACTCCAGCCCGATCTGAGCATCTTTGCGCCTCTCTACTATGGTGATTGCGAGCTTCTTACGCTAAGAATTTTACCCGAGCTGGGTCCAGCACTATGCCTCTCTCAGTTAACAGTTCTAAATAGGCCTCCTTCAAACTCTACTCACTATCAACTTTGGCCTCAAAATAAAGCCTCAAAGACAATAATGACCTTTGACTTTCTAACTTATCGCTCTCATCTACAAACCGTTTATCCTTAAGGGATTTTTGGAGTAAAACGAACCTATCGGTCTCTTTTTGCAAAACCTCATCCCTCTCAATTTTTATCTTCCCATATCTACATTGAAGTTCGAATAACTCCTTAAAGGTTTTATCAAAGTACAACTTATGAAGGCGTCTCTCATATTCAAGTTTATTGTGTACCTGTTGAGTACGATTGATAAAATCCCTTGCTCGACTCAAGGCCTTCTCCATCTCGATCACTTTCCCCCTCAAATGAACTACCTCCTACATACAAATCATACATTCACATCAAAACAACATATATCAGCAACAACCACAAAAATTTCAAAGTCTCGTCAAAACAGTTCTACCACCATTACAAAGGACAAAGTTCGACTAAGTCTCAAGAACTATGCTACAACTGCAGAATCAAAATTTAGCTCCAGCTACCTCCTTGGTCGGATCATCAGCCACTGGAGGAGCTGGGGTCTGCTCAGCCACTGAAAAAGCATCATCCCCTGGAAAGGCGATCTCGCCATACTTCCCTGCAAGAGCAAGATCGACATCCTCTCTACTCAAATCCCGGAAGTAGAAGGCTTGAATCAGCCTATTTCGGGAAGCCACCGCAATATCAATAGCCTTCTTCGGCTTACCTTCAACCTCTTGCTTAGTAGCGGCAGCTTCCTTCTCGAACTGCTCCCTCTGCAACACCTTCTTCTTCTCGAACTGCTCCCTCTGCAACACCTTCCTCGCCACGATTCGCAGCAGCTAGCTTCAACTCCGCGGCTGACTTCCAAGCAACAGAAAGCTGCACCACAAATACAACAAAACAGTATTACAAAATAGAATCATTACTAGAAAAGATTTAATCAAATAACACCTTGCATACCTAAGAGATGCTGGATCGAATTTGAGTATCTAGGGTTATGGGATCACGCGTAGCCAAATCCAACGCCTCCTGCTCCACGGCTTCGAGATTGACACCCTTCGAAGAAGCTTGGATATCTTTACCGGATTCTTTTTTCTGCTTCTTCAGAGGAGGAGCTATATTTACATCAGCATCTACCCCCTCAGTTCCCACCTGCGGTATCTGCACAGGAGTTATTTGTTCAGAAGGCGGCACTGCCTTTTTTATTCTTGGTCGCCAAACTAAGGAGCTCGAAGTACCCATAGCACATGCATGAATCTCCATCACATCAGCATAAGCAGAGCCAGAAGCAGCCATAGCTCGTTTTTGATGAGCTAGTTACACTTTTTCAATTACAAAATTAAGCCTCTTCTCTCTGCGAATTCCTAGTTCTCCAAGAACTTTGTTCAATTCGTTTCCTTCCCGACTAACGACGTTGAACAAACACGATGTATCAGCAACAGCTTTTGGATTAGGCTCTGCCAAAACAGCAACAAACTATGTTAGCAGCTCGCAATAAGTTAAAAGACAAACTGCAGGCAGAATGAAGACACTTACTCTCGTTAAAATTCTTATATATCAGCTCGAGCGCGGGTTCCCCAGGCACTTGCATACAATTACCCCTCACCATCACAAGATGGTCGCACCAGGGTCTCCCAGAAGATTCAAAATCAAAGAATTTCAGCCTCGCCGAATCATTAAGCAAATATCCGCTTTTCGATCTTTCACATACTTAAACTTATAATATTTCAAGACATCGTCCGCAACGAACTGTCTTGCTATACCACCATCTATCCACCTCTGGTTAAGGGCTTCGCAGACTTTCATCATCTCAAAGATGTTACCATTTAATTTACAAGGACAACTCTTTAGTGCATTCATTACCCCCTTTTGGAAAAAGGTTAGGTGAATAGTCAACCCATATGCGAACTGGTACAAATAACAAAGGAATCCTTCATCTACGACCTCTGCGCCAGTTCCATTATATTAAGCAATATCTATATCGTCTCCTATACCCATACTTCTCTTCCACCGATCCAGAGAAGGTACCTGATAATGCTTTACATTACCACTCAGTCTCACCAGAGTTTTCAACCACAACCCTGCATTCATCACATAATTCCCCCATTCTCCGTCTAAACTCTTTTTATACTGTAAAAACTTCTTCGCTACGTTTACATTCTCGGAATACTTAAAAAATAGCCCATTTTCATTCCCCGCATGCAATCCCACATCCCTCCCAGAAGAAACAGTCGGATCATTAACAGTTACAGTACCAATTATCACAGAATCATCCATAGTCCTATCAAACGATGATGATTCATCACTACTGGTAGATACAACAAATTTACTACTGGGTTTCAGGTTTTTTGAGCGCATCTACCATACATAAAGGAAAAATCTATTCAGAGTTTTTATTAATCAAACAGACCTCCTCCCTCAGCCGTACTCAACACGTTATTAATCTACCCAAAAAGTTCAAACATCCAACCTACCAGTTTTCCAGGAAACTAATATAGCAGAAGCAGAGTTACTAACCTGTACTAGAAGAGCAACAGTCGTCGACTCCGGTCACCGCTCGCACCTCAGACGACAAAACTTTGTCCTTCTTAGTAAGATCACACAACACTGGAGGACTGCGTTCAAAATTTGAAGATTTTCTCTCTCTAAAAATGCTTCTGCCTCTGTCTGCAACTGATTATGGTTTAAGAGAAGTGGAAATAAAAGCTTTTATATTATCCCTCGGTTTCTGAAACGACGGCTCTTCGGGACACGTATCCGCATCATCTCTCCTAACAGGCATGTCTTTTCGTTTGCCCTCATAATGATTTTTGGTGTAACGTGTTATGTTATCACGTCTGTCTCTCTCCTCTGCCATTATTAAGGACTCACTGTCCAAGAAGATTTATACAGATCTTACATCACGATTACTTACAGCAACAACCTTCTACGACTACACGATCCTGCTACGCTTTTTTATAGCATGGTTCCAGTTCAAAAACCTAAGTACAGCTATTACAGCTGTCACTTACCTCAATTTCGGCTTGACAGAAGCAGAAAATCACCAACAAATCCTGATTCAGTTCTATTTCAGTAAAAAATTATCATAAATACATAAAGCAATGACGAAACGACCTCAACACAAGCAAATCAATTTATTATGATCAATCATCCGACCTTACATACAATGACAGAACGGAAAATTCTCTTCACCACACGGAATGGTTTTAATATCAGCAGCTCTCACATCCTCTTTAGCAAGTTTATCCAGCGCGATTTTCAAAGGGTCCGACCAAGTTCCACTGATGATAACAAGTATTCAAGTTGACAACGGTATGGCTCTAAAGAACTTATGGCACGAAAGCAATTACAACCTCGTTATCTCCGCAGACATAACAACACTATATCTCAACAAGGCCACAAACATATAAGAGTGACCTACACAGTTCGGATATATCAACACTACGATCTACATATTTTCGACCTATATCATCAGTGACTAGTTCGATATTTGTTCAAAGGTATCTTACAACAGTTCTAAAAGAAGCTTCAAGCACTTACAAGATAAGATAATAAAGTTTGAATTTATTATTCAAGAAAAACAAGTTACAAGAACGAACACTTCAACCAGTTCGGAGATAAAGATTACAAGTTCTACAGACAATTTTGTCTTTTACAAAGAATAGCCTACGTTGCAGATGACAGTGCCACACTTGAGAAGAAACAATGGCGGGCCCAGCAGAAAAACTCAAAGCCCAAGGATGGGAATTAGAGTGAAGTAGATGACAAAATTAATCCCACCACTCCTCCATAACCCCCACCTCCGCTGCCAACGAAGGACCTCCTCCACCATTACAATACCCAATCTTTCGCAGAGTATCGACAGTACTTCTCAGAAGACTTCCCCGCCTTCTCGTCTTCCGCAACCACTGCATCTTCTGCAAGCTTCCGCAGACAAGACCGACGATGAGCAGCAAACAAAACCACATAATGGAATCGCCAGTTGATGAAAATCATCATCTGCCTCCTCTACTTCTTCCCACGACATCCCATAGAAAGTTGGAGGAACAGGGATTGGAGTCGGCAGAAAAAGACTTTGGGCGCCAAAATAACGAGTTTACAGACTTGCCATTTTTGTCTGAACTCTAGCTTCATATGCTTGGCGTCGAGTTGTAACCATCACTACCACTCAACCCAACCTGAACGATTGACAACGTTAACCATGGTGAACAGTGATAGAAACTATTCACCATTTTTTTATAATAGCAGCATTTAATGCATTCTACAACTTTCAATAAGGTATTCATCACAAGTGCACGTCTCAAGAAGAATTTTTGGGAGACCCAAAAGTCGAAACTACTATTCTTCCAAGATAAAATGAAAACCATCAATACAACATTCAATTCAGACGACTGGATTTTTCAACCAACACCACTCGCAATACACATTTCTCCTGCTATTGGCTAAGAAGGGACAGTTGTGAGGGCTTATTTCTAATCCCCGTACTGAGTCCGATATTCGAACTCACATAGCTCGAGTAAACATACTGATAGCCAATCAATGACTAAAAGCAAGGAGATCGTAATACAGACTTCCTCATCTACAGCTCGGGGATGACAAAGCATCCAATTACATCGCAGTGCAGAAAATACTCAGATATCTATCAACAATTTGAATACACGCGAACACTATTAGAGATCATATCTTCATCAACAGTTCGGAGATATCAAAGCATCCTGTGACTTCGCGCTACAGAAGATACTCCTCCACTTGTCAACAGGTCGTATGCACACGAGCATCACAAGAGATCGTATCTTCCCAACGGTCTGAAGCCATAGCTAAAGAATGTTAATAGATCTGTTACAGATCATCAATGTAACCAACGGTCATATTATAAGACTTATAAATAATACTAGATAGCTACGAATTATAGAGGTTGATCTGGGAACCTCTAAGAGATCTTTTTTACATTTTTCTCTCTCTCTTTGTAATAGCTAGCAGTCTAAATATACCTCTCTCTCTTTCTAAAATCCTCATGAGAGGTCGTGATTTTTAACCCATTCAAGGGTTTCCCACGCTAAATCTAGTGTTGTTTGTTTCTTGTTCATAACTAAACATACTAGATTTCGAAGGTGTAAAACGTTATCTTCGTGCAATACGAAAATAGGCTATTACAACTACAGATCTACCTTAACTCAGACTTATGTGGGGTTGTAGGAATTAAAGGAACTCACATGGGGAAATGAAGTTGGGATATAACATTGCTCTAGGCAATGACACTAATACACAAGCAGAGTTGCAAGGGTTGCTTCATGGACTACTTCTTAGCAAACAAAATCATTGGTTTCTCTCATTGTTGAATTAGATGTTGAAGCCATCGTTAAATGGTACAACAACAAAACATGCCCTAGAAAATTTGGTGCTATATGGAATCTGGGGCAGGACCTTCATATCAGTATGGGACACATATACAGAGAAGGAAATAGTTCTGCTGATGGCTTTCAAAGTTAGGCAGTACGCAACAAACTCTATTTTTCTTGACAGTTGCTTCTCTCCCAAAAGATATTAGAGTCTACTATTTTATAGAGAAATTAGGGGTGGCAGCAATAAGCATTAATGTATTCTCTTATTTGGCCAGGCACTATGTCCTCTTGTAAATCTTACATTTCATAATTAATAAGCCCCATATTCGCTCCAAAAAAAAAAAAAAAAGTACATCCCCTAAGAAGCTTTGGTTTTACATACTCATGATTAAGATGACTTGATTTTTCAATTGTCTACAATATACCAACAGGAAATAAAGTGCAACAGATAGAATGACCCCTTGAATAAATATCATGAGATCATGCAAAATAATTGTCACAACTATAATGTAAATATCATTAGATTATTGTTTATGTTTTGAATTCCTTACGACATGAACAGAACACAACTACTTATGCAATGAACATTAACTTATAGAAAAGTCAATTACACAAGATATTGAGGATTTATGAAGCATTAGTAATTGCTTATAGGCCTCCATATGCATTGAAATCATCAAACCCACCCAACACTCAGACTCTCACATTCTTCAGAAAATACTTCACGAAAGGCAGATCATGTTGGTAAACATCCCCACGCATCATATGTATTATATCGAAGCCAGGAATCGATAGCTTAACTGCTTTAAGATGTGTTGAAAAACATCCAGGGACCATCTCATCTTCCCAACATTCAGATTTCATTACTTATTTCAGAGTCGAAAGCTTAAATGTTTAAAAAGAGTTGTGGTGACAAAATACTAGATCAAAAATGTAATGCTCGATAACTTACCTTGGGCAGCCCAAGAGATTCTAGATTAGGTGACTTCTTCAGGAAGTCCATCAAATGTTTCATACGTAACAAGCTACACGAATCCATTACCAGATGGGTCATATTATGAAATGTAGGTACCGAAAGACCTGTTAGAGTCGGTGTCTGGATACACAAAATTGAAACGTATCAGTATAGAAGGATCAAATAAACCTTGGACAAATAAGTTCACATACACAATCTACAGTTCAAAGTGTTACTAGTATCAGTATCAAGTATGGGGAAATGAAATAAAGAAACATACCTCCCAGCCCCAGCCAGTAATGTTACAATTTCTTCATTAGAGACCTCTTTAAGAAGCTAATCTTTCCAAGAACAAAATTTATGAGATCTAAAGATTGTAGCAAGATAAGTAAGGTCGATAAATGCAGTTACTAGTGAGCATAGGTTGTAAAAAGAATATGGACATGATCCAAGACACATATAGTTTAAGGATATGAGACTCTCAGCATCTACATTAACATCAGGCAAGATTGTCTATTGAGATCCATAAATATTTCCACTGCGTCGATAATACACAAGTAGCAACTGCCTCTTTAATCGGAAGCAAAGAGATAATGCGATGGAGAACAACATCAGGCAAATTACTAATCCTATCACCACTCCCACCCGACTTCCAAGGTTTCGAAACAAGTACATCCATAATAAATGTTCTGGGGTTTCAATTAAACCTGAACATCGAAACAATTCTCAATTACTGATGATTGCATCCAAATTCCAAATAAACTTTAAAGCCACACTCTATGGTTTTAACAGTTCTATATTATAGTCTTCGAGTTTTCGACAATTAGGGTTATGTTAAAATGGGCTTATAACTTTATATGAAATCAATATTGGAATCTTTTGCAACATCAATTGGGGAAAAAATCACAAAATCAAAGATAAAGAAAGAGAAATTACCAACGATTGAAGCATGAAATCGGAGATATTTGAGCTTGATTTGTCTGAGTGATCTTTACTTCTTGAATTAGGGTTTTTCAATTTGTCCTCTGTTTAATTTTGGTATTTTATCTAAAGTGTAGTTCCAGCACTGGCCCGAATCCGCATCACTCTGCCCCTCTTTTAGAGACCCAGGCCCAAGTTTGAGAAAGAAATAGAGCAAGAGGTGTGCATATCCCTATATGCAGGTGTGCAACTGGTATGGTAAAATACCAAACAACGACGAACATATACAGACGGACATACCGACACCTTTTATTTTTAGCCTTGTTTATCAAATATGGACAATAGAACTGCGCAGTTAGGTGAATTGTCCACCCCAAATCCACCTCCCAGCAGCTAGGTGACCACCCATCAATGGAAACTATACCAATATGAGCTACATTTGATAGACAATAGGATGACGAAAAAATAGCACTTTAAATTTTAGTATTGGCAAATGACTTCATACAAATGAACTTCTTGCTGGCATTCTGTGCAACAAATAACAGAATTGGTTCAAAAATATTACAATCAGTAAATTTTATACGTGTCGTACAAAAAAAAAATCTATCGGAAAATGGGAATAAAGTTACAACGTTAGTTTTGCACATTGGGTACAGACTTACAAAAAAAATTAAGTTCAAAATAATTATCTGGTCAGTAGATACAAAGGATACAAAGATCAACCTTAGACCTAAGCAATTTCAATGTTGAAGCCAATGAGTAACTTCCACCAATCTTAAGACCCTTTTAAGATTAGGGAATTCTGACTTGCAATTAGCATGACATGTTTTCTTGTATGGCTGACTGGGAATTAAATTGCTTACATTCAAAGTTCAAGAACTTTATCAGAAAACGCCTAGAAGTGTAGCGCCGGCAAAAACGAGAAACAACGTCCCACCAATGTAGCCAACCTGTAATAACAACAATTTTACTTAATTTTTTATAATTCAAGTCTTGGCTAGTGAAAAAATTGAACCATATATGTGAGAACACTTTAAACACTTCCAGGGATGTGAATGCAGAAACAACTTGTGTTTTGCAGTCATCTACTGTTTTGCATTCTTAGTTTACTAGCTACATGTCGGTGACACACCCGACAGACCTTTGCCTTTTTACGTCTCTAAATATGTAGAATTTTGCCCATTTCCTTACCAGTTTTTCAGAAATATAGTTGGCAAGAAATGCTCCTCCTATGACTGCAACAGTTGTTGCCAGTAGGTGTCCAGCAATGGCTCCACTAGCCACACCCCATGGGGACTGCAGTGAGAGAAACAACTAATTGGCATTGCAATCATAGATTGTGTAAACCATTATGCAGGAATGAGTTGCACACTGGAGAAGTTTATAAAAGAAAAAAACATTACCTGTGCAGCACCTAGAGCAATAGTCGCAAGCATGGACCGGTCCCCCCATTCCTGGAAGTGTTCAGACAAGTTTGGGTTATAAACTATTTATATAGTATCTCAAACGCTGGCTGTAATTGGAAATGCTACCAATGACAGAATTTGATGGGGAGATGTAGAGTGTAAAGTATAGTCTAGTTTCCCCAGCTTTTGGTATTTACATGTAAAATAGAAAACTAGTAAAGTATCACTACATCCTTGGTACTTTACAACGGAGGTATCTTTTTTTTTCTACAACTACGGTGATCCGAGGTCATGCAAAGTTATCACATGTACATTAATTACACATTAAATAGAAAGTAGGCAGCCATACAGAAAATTATTGTTTGAACACTCTCCTTCAAGTTATCTTAGATGTCAGTCATGACCAACTTCGGAAAAAAAATCCAAATATTTTGTAGGATCCCTTTTCGTAAGAATAACTTATTAACGTTGATTTTAACAAAGGGTATAGTTCTCTGCATGGAAGGATGGTTAACATCAAATGTGGCTTGTGTGGTCAAATTAGCAATGTATTATGAGAATGTTGGTAGCCATCCTTTGAAGGAGGTAGGGAGAGAGGCAGCAACGCCCTAGTCATCAGTGGGCATTGCCCTCCATGGCTCCATCCTCATAGTGTACCATTTCAAATGAAAGTAGGAAACTAATTTAAGGCCGTTCTCAGTTTTCATATCCTAGTCACCAGTGGGCATCGCCCTCCATGGCTCCATCCTCATAGTTTACCATTTCAAATGAAAGTAGGAAACTAATTTAAGGCCGTCCTCAGTTTTCATATGCTCTGAGCACATGAAACTGATAATGCATGTAAATAGGGATAAGAAGTGCTTACAGCAAAGAATACAAGGCTAAAAGACTTCCAGATGATTTCAAGTGGATTTGTGAGCCGCTTTGCCACCTGTAGACATTAACTGTAATGTTGGGGATCATATAAAAAAAGATGGAGAAAAAGGATGTAAGCATACAAATAAATAAATTTACATCCATGCCTAACTCTATCATGTGGACAGTAAAAAGACAGCCCAATAGAGCTTTAGAAATAACTGGCTTTGAAATTTCACCTTTTCATTCACAAGCTCCTCAGCTTCAACAAACTCTCCAAGTTCACTGTTATTTTTACCAGTCTTAGCCACATTTGATGGAAGATCCCATGCTTCTTTTAATGATTTGAGACCAAAGAACATAAGAAGAGTTACTGCCGCATATTCTCCAATGGGTAAAGCTGAAAAAGCATATAATGATCAGTTTCATTTTGAGACTACTAAAATACAGATTAATGCGGGAAAATAAGTCATGTAGATGATCAAAATGAAATAAATGCGAGCTAGTTGAAGATCAAAGCAAAAGTACTTGTCAGAACTCAAATAAAGATAAAATGTTTTAATCATGTCATGAGAAAGATTATAAATATGCTTTAATCGCGGTTATATAGTTTTCTAATATAGCAAGATTTATTAAGGAAAGGTAAAATTAATTCAAAGGACGAAGCGGTGACATAAGAAAGAGCCTATAAAAGAACAGAAAAAACCAAAAACACAACGACAACCATGCTCACTGGAGAATACAAAACTAATGAAACCGAAAGTATTCTTGAGCTGAATTCTCAAACGTCGTGATGAAATCAGGCCCATGCCTACCTATGCATTCCAACGGATATAACTATGGCCACATCCTACAAAAAATGATAGTTTAACATCTCCTAGAGACGTAAAACTATGAACGTCTACTGTACTGCCATCGATAGTTTAACATCGTCCATCATCTCAAGGAGCCAAAGATGGTGTTGTCAGGTGTGTACGCTCTACAGCAATCACCATGACAAATTTCGAGGTTTTGGGCCATTGGTTATGTGATTATGAGGCATAGAAATAACTCTCACTCTGTTATATACACATGAATATCATACTCCTGAACTTACTTGTCTGAAACTGTGCAGGTACTGAATGAAAGATTCGCCCAATTACGACAGAGAGGGCTGTCATAAGTGAAAGAGCAGCCACCGATCCCAGCAGGACCTGCTCATTCAATATATGTGAAGGCAATCAGTCTTAACGTAAATAAGTTTCTTGACCAAACACATATATATAGGAAAAAGCTGCCATTCACTACAGCAATCTTATTAACAAGTCGTGACATAATTTGAAGCTCAAACCTTCAAATTTGCCTCTGATTACAAAAGGACGAATAATAATTACTGGAGTCGTCCGTTCTAACATTGAATCTGTAGGGCTATCCTGGAGAGTAGATTTAGCCCCAAACTACATTACTAACAATATTGTTGTCTAAGAACACCTAAGAAACCCATAAATAAGATGATGGGAACGATACAAAAAATACCTATCATTCTGGAGTCCCAGCTAGTAAAGAAGCCCCTAAAAGAAGCGATCGGAAAATCCAGGACAATCCTAAGATTATAAAATGCCTCTGATATAGATTGTCACATGTTGTACATCAATCTTGGGCACTATGAAAATAATATCGTCTTTCTCAATTCACTCTGCCCCTAAAATAGTATCGTCTTTCTCATTGCAGAGGGATGAACCATGAAATTCCGGCCAACAGAAAAGAGCAAAGAAGAATGAGAGAATACGTGATGAAGAAAGAGGGGAAATGAGGCCTTCTACAGAGCCTTCAGATGCTATGATATCATGTAAAAGATAAAGAATAACATTGGGGACATAGAAATTCGAATTTATTAGGCTGGTCTCCTCCATAGTCCATACCCTGTCCTAATCATAGTCAAGGGAAAGACTTGCCTATTGAACTAGTGCATTAGGTGTGATTCTGCGCTCACAGACAAATAACAATTTGACAAGGGGACAAATGAACTTAGTTTTAAGTAATTCATTGGGAACAAAATAATAACATTGACCAACAATGAAGAGATAAAAGCAACTATGCCTCGAAAAATTAAATATAACGAAAAAAAACTTATAACCTAATAAACCTGGAAAAAGAAATTACTAAACGAAGGGAAAGACTTACCAGTGCTTTTTCATATTGCATAGCCAACAATGCAGCAATAAAAAAAGTCTGTTCAAGGACGCAAATAATTAAAAAAGGTTAGCTGAAACAGCAAGTAATAAAATAGAGAGAAATTAGTACAATTAATGCAGATCCATCCCAACAGTAGTTAGAACTAAGAGCGTCCTTAGTTTGGTCCAAACAGTGAACATTAGATCACGCAATCAAAATAAGAATGGATGAGAAACTGCAAATGTCAAGCCTTTGCCTAGTAACTACACTGGAATAAAAAACTAATATTAAAGTGACCCCATAACCACCAATATATCTTGACATGCCTGTATTGCCCTTTCATAAACAGAAGGCTAAAATATCATCAAATTTAGTTTTTTCATGATACATGAATTGGCGGACAATATTGCTCTTGGGAAACAGTAGTTTTTTTTATATATTCCATTGACATGTTTACATTTTATAAACTTTCAGAGCTGAACTTCAAGGTCTTCAGAGATGTTTTCATGGCGGATTCTACCCTTTCCTAGTTGAAGTTGACTCTATGGTGCTTCTACACTGGTTAAAAAACTTTAGGATGGTTTTGTGATCGATGCAATATGCTTGGACTGATTCTAAGGCTAGGGGCTGCAATGAACATCATCCATGTGCACATTAGAACTAGAGGGTCCATCTCAAAACCAATTGGCTATGAAAGAAGTAGCCCCAGGATCTTATATTTTGAGGTGCAAGGCTCTATGTGTCCGATGTGGGACTATATATCTTAACACGCTCCCTCACGTGTGGGGTAATTTTTAAACTCAACACGTGAACGGATATTTAGGTGACACGGAGTAGCACGTGTGTCATTAGGTTCAACACGCGGATGAAAGGCCCGCTCTGATACCATATTAAAACTCGAGGGTCCATCTCAAAACCAATTAGCTATGAGAGGAGTATCCCAAGGATCTTATATTTTGAGGTGCAACGCTCTATGTATCAGATGTGGGACTATATATCTCAACAGTGCATTCTTATAGGGAAAGCAATTCTCGAGTTGATCTCTTGGCAGTTGCGAACTGGATGTATTTTTTATTCTCTTTTAAAGCTTCCTACTCGTATAAAAGGTAGCTCTTAAGCTAGATAAAATGGGTACTCGTAACGTGAGAGGCTCCATCTAGTCTCTAATAGGTCCTGTCTTATTTTCAGCCTCATGATCTTCTATCTTTAAAATTCCAACTTTATCTAAACAAAACAAAACAAAAAACACTGCAGAAAGCCTTAATGTCAATTTATTTGCATATGCGGTTGTGTTGACTCCTCGATCCACATTTTCATGTTTACTCCCAATCTATCCTTTGTTTGTTTGCTTTTCTTCGGCAAACAGCTGATTTGGAAGGTAAAACATAGGGGCAGTTGACTCCATTTAGCCAAAAAACAAAGTGTCTTCTTTTTCAGATCATATCTGTTAATTTTTCTCTAACCGCTAAATTTCTGCCTCGCCTCTTCTCATAAACAAAACATCACCTTATTCCCCATTATCAATCTAATTAGAGAGAAAAGTTCATCTCTCCTCTACATCTCTCTTTCTTTTCTGCTGATCTCTCATCCTACTATTTACTGCGTATACTATAGGCACAAACATATCATGGATTTATGTTTTCTTCCTTAACAAGCTTGGACTTTGAAGTTGTTTAAGACACAAATTATTTCAGAGGCCAGAAAGAGAATATCTTAATGACTATCTCCCAAGCCCAAGGGGGTGCTCTCTCTTGAAGGAGAAAATGAAAGATAACAACTCATGATATCCACATAATTTGGATCTCATTAATTGCATGAGTCAATCGTTCGTTGAACATTTCTAGTTCTCCAATATCATCAATGACTTAATGAACGAGTGGAATGATATTACATTAAATGATTGGCGAATCAAGAAGATAACAAACATATGCCTTATCTCCAAATTATTTACCTCAAGCAAAGTAAGAAATTCACCAACTTGCTTAACATTGGCCTTCGATGCTCGATTCAGGTTGTGGTAGAGATAAGCAAGCGCAATAACACCCTAAGCATAGTGTTCAATGCAATCAAAATCCCTAAGAAACTCAAGGTATTTTACAGTAGCCATTGTGCCCGATTGGTCGGAGAAAACAGTTATCCCTGCCGATTAAAAGATAAGAGACATGCATAAGAATTATACGATGTATAATAATAAAGAAAAATATTGCATACCTAGCGCGAAGAGAATATAGCTATAACTGATTTCTTCACAAATTTGTCATCGCAATATTTTTTTTCCTTCAAAGTCGTCTTTCCAGCAAACCTCACTTTAAGAAGGTCTGAATTAACAAATGGTAGGTTAAAATTTTTCTCCTCGCCAAATGTAATTTTATTTTTATTTTTTTGCCTCCGCCACGTTACTATATCACAATATATCAATTAAAAAATTCTCACCCATCTCTAGAGTTATGTTTTCAATATATATTTTTTACCGTGTTCCCCGTTATGAGTAAGCTGGTAATCTGCTCGACGTTATCAAGAAAAATGCTCATATGAGTAAATTATAAATGAATCGTCGTCGTCTCCCTTTGTTAATGCTCAATGAAGGTTTGGATAAATGACTTGTTCAGTTTTGCGTAAGAAATCAACCTTATTGACCCAAATCTCGTCTTCTTCAATAAGTCCCCAAACTTCTTAGACTCACCATCGAGGTCCTATTCATGCAACTTTAACCCACAGTGCCTACTGGTGAGTCTAAAAAGTTTAGGGACTTATTGAAGAAAATGGGATTTTGAGCAATAGGGTTGGTCTCTTACACAAAATTGAACAAGTCAATTATCCAAACCTTCAATAAGCATTGGCAAATGAAAACGACAGCATTCCATATGTTATTTGCTGAAATAAGCATTTATCTTGATGATGTCGAGGAGATTACCGGTTTACCCATAACGGGAAAATACGGTAAAAAAAAGATATTGGAAACATAGCTCTAGCGATGGGTGATAATCCTTTAATTGATATATTGGGATATAGTGACGCGGCGGAGGCCAAAAAAGATATAACATTTGGCGGCGATAAAAAGTTTAACCTAACATTTGTTTGCTGGAAAGATGGTGTTGAAATAGAAACAATATTGCAAGGAAAAATTTGTGAATGAATCAGTTAGAGCCTATATTCTATTTGCGCTATGTATGCAATACTTTTCTCTTTTATTTTTATATCGCATAATTCTTATGCATGTCTATTATTTTTTAAACTTGTAATCAGCAGGGACAACTGTTTTCCCCGACAAGTCGGGTACAATGGTTAGTGTAATATACCTTGTATTGCTCATGAATTTTGATCACATTGAACACTATGCTTCGGGTGCTGTTGCACTTGCTTATCTCGACCACAACCTAAATCAAGCATCGAGGCCAATGTTAAGCAAGTTTGTAGATTTCTCACATTTTGCTTGAGGTAAGTAATTTGGAAGATAAGGCATATTTTTGTTATTTTCTCAATTCACCAATGATTCTAAAGTAGCTGAAAACCTCATATTGATTGGTTTGACTGAGACTAAGAAAGGAGCAAATTGAGGTTGTTTCGGCAAATTTGAAGGAGGGGAAAGAGAGGAAAATGAAGGTTAGAGAAATGGCAGAGGTTAGAATGAAGAGATGTGCTTTCTTTTATAAACCAAGCTGGATTAAGCCATGTATATTCCCTTGTCAAGTCAGCTTGATAATCAGCCCTTTAGTGAGGACCAGTACACGCAGTATTTAATATAGGCGAACCAACCCTCACAATCCCTCTTAAATAAATAAAAAAGATATGAAACCACAATTTAGTAATCAAGTTTGATAAATCACCTTGTCTCCAATCTCAGAAACAAATATCAACATGAATGCAGCCGTGAAGCCTGACTTTGCAATGGCAGCTAAGATTGATGAAGGCCCTCCATTGGCAAAAGCAATCAGTGAAAATGCTAAAGCACACACTAGTAGCACAACAGCTATAGACACCAAATATGGAACTTGAGATAGAGGTGCTTCCCTGCGAAATCATGAGATAAGGTTGAGTTTGCATGTGTGAGTAAAGGCATACATGGTTGAGCATTTGATTCGTCTGTAGCTAGTTGGTTTCTACATATGTTAATAGAAGTTTATCAAGGTTTCATATTGATGTTTCTATACTAGTCAATAATTTGATACGTTATTTTTGTAGACAAAGCAATATTTGAAGTCCTAACTGGAAAATGACCTATTACTAGAAGTGATCAATGGTGCTGTTGCTAAATACATATTTTTCAGATTTGATGCCTGACGTCAAAACAAGAAAAAGAATGATGAGGAGGTAAATGAGAAGCAACAGCGATCGGAGGTGAGTCAGTGAATGGCTGACTGGTAATATTTTGGTAAGAGATGCTTGTAGGAGCAGAAAAAATCCTTAAACCTTGGTACCATGTGATCAAATCAAGAGGGATCTGCTCATGGCCAAAAGTCTATTAATAGTATTATATAACAAGGTTATACACACACCATTGGATGTTCATAATTTCAAAGAGATGGATGAGACACATAATAAATAAAATCATTTACAGAGTATAGCCTAGTTAGTTTTGCATTTATAAACAGTCAAGAGAACAAATTTAACGAAACAACAACATTTCAGACTGCAAATAACATAAACTTGAGAGAATTATACTGTCATATTTAAGGGGGGAAACTGACCCTTCTAGCAACAGGTCCACTGCCAACGCAGTGCTCAAATAAGTGGGTTCCATTTGTGCCTCGTATTAATTCGAACTGACTAATTATTATTAAAAAATCAAGATACATAACTTAGGACATTAAGCAAGTCTTTGGGAAGTTACAAAATCAGTACACAAATGTTTTGGATGCAAAATTCAGGTTTTCAGCAATCAGAAAGCAAAGTTAAAATGATAAGTCACGTGGTCGTACTCACGACCACGCATATCATGTTTTGTATGTCGTGTGCGCACCTTCTTATTTAGTTTTTGCTATTTACTTTAATTGCATTGTGATTGGGAGAAGTCTCCTAATTAGAGTCTAGCTAGAGTTTCTATTTGTGTTAGGTCTCTTCACTTAAAAAAGAGAGTCTAAGTTTAGTTTATTTTTAATGTTAGTTTTAGGGAGAGAGGCTTAGCCTTAGGTAGAGAGATCTAGTTTATTTTTAATGTTAGTTTTAGGGAGAGAAAGGCTTAGCCTTAGGTAGAGAGATCTAGTTTATTTTAAGTATTTAAATCAATCAAAGTAGTTTGTCTTTTTGTTAATCGCTTCCGCATTAATAGTTTTCTATCATAAAATTATGCAAATAAGCCGAGTAAGTGTTAATAAGAAATTGATCATATTTCAATATGGTATCTATTTAAACTCACGGTTTAGACGGAGTTTCACCAGGAAGATTTTCAATGAAAACCTCACGCTTGTCATTTTCTTCTCCTTGTTCATATCCCCCAGATCCAATACTGACATTGGATGCTTGAGCACTGATTCTGCCACATGATGAAAAGAACCTCAATGATTCGTTGCATCTCACTGTAAATAAGCTAAGAAAAATATCAGTCATGCATGTTTTTTGTTGCACAACCCACAATTGATAAAAGGTCAAGGGCGAGTAAATAAAATCACGGCTTTCAATGATGTTAACCAAGATGCAGAACTTCCTAGAGACATTCTCCAGTGACTTAACAAGTCATTAATTCTATAAGATTGAAGGAAAAAATAGATAAAAATAAATAAATGCATCAGAGTTCTCTTTTCGCAAAAGTTTTTGATTCCCAAATGTTAATCTGTGGATTATAAAAGGGCAGATCTAGAATTTAGGTCCTCCTGGTTTAAGAAGATTCGTTATATTTGGGTCATCCTTGATATAAACGGTCTTATTTACCATTAGTGCAGAGCGTCTAGAGAATCATTTTAGGAAAAAAAAATTCAAATAGAACAACGGTTTTTTAAGAGTATTTGTATATGCAGATAGGCTAACTTTTATTTTAGGCTTCTCGTGTATTACATTATTGGCAATTCAGCTGGGAGAATTTTTTTTCTTCTAAATAGTATTGTCTTTAATTTTAGCTTTCTTGTGTGTTATTTTGATCATTTGTTTGCCTTACAATACTCAGGTCTTTTGAAGAAGTTAGCAGGGATATTCAGACAAGAGAAACAAAAGGGCCGGCCGAAAAAGGGAGAAGAAACAGAAAAGGACACAGAATCTACCATCTCTCAAAAATACATTCTTTTGAAGAAGTTCGATGTTCTTAATAGTTTTGTCTTTACTTTTTCTTTAGGCTTTCTCATGCATTGGAGAATAAGAGGAAATTCTGATAATTTCTGCTTTTAGCATATGTAACTTCGGTACTATGACCAAGTTTCCTTTTTGCATAGCTGACAATCAATTCAACCTTCTCTCCCACTCTTTTTCTTCCATCTGAATACACTTTCTTATTCACTCCTTTACATCTAATTCCATTCTGATGACAGGTTACTTTAGTTTATGTGTGAATGATGCACATTAACTATCATGACTTTATATGGTATCAAAGTTTAAAACTTAGCTGGTACAAAAACTATGGGATATAGCACACCATTTTTGTTTGCACTTCCCATTTACTTTCACGAGGATTTGTACCCTCACATAAACACGACCTATCTTGTTTAAGTAAAAAAAATTGCATGTTCCCCACCACTGGGTGAGATGATCTCGAATCATACCAAGGATGCCAGGGCATCTAAAACTTCCACAAAATTGAACACAAATAGGAGAGGCATCTTCTTTGGGATCTTATGAAATTCCTACTCCTGCACATGACCCATGGATCCCAGTTGTTTTTATTACTTTACAGGTTTTAGAAAAGACAGAAAACCATCTCGACTTGTAGTCAGGCTTGCAAGTGCATATCTTTGGCTCTACACTGGCTCTGGCTCTCATACTCTACTCTGGCACCTCATACTTGACATATCTTTGAAGGTTTGCAATACTTAAGACTTGCACACCCAGATCTCACGCTTGGCTTGATTATGTATTTCTATTAATGGAAGCTCTACAGGCGAGCACTTTCATATCAACAAATACCATGCATGAAGGACATAATTCACTACGGCTTCTTCATTTCTTCTCGCTAAACTATTTTTCCCATGGACTATGCATATGAAGATTGGGTCATGGAAGTTGCACAATCATTTTCCCTTAACAGTCCTAAACAACAATGTTCATAGAGGTCCCTTACTTAAAGTTACCCTCTACACTATTCTTTCCAAAGTAGAACTAAACAATTTACTTCCAAACTATAAAGATTCAATTTTTTTGAATAACTCCAACAATGAAGTTATTAAAGTATTTTTATTTTTTCCAAACTAGCCTTTCGAATTTTCTAACTGAATTGTCGGGATCATTACCATAGTATTTCTGGCCTTCGACTTTCCCAATCAAACTGACCTCTAGAGCCTTAAAAAAATGCCACTTAACTACTCAACATCCATATATAAAGTCGATACCACTTCGCCTCGACACGAATATTACCCAAACTACTAAAAACCATAATTCCTACTTTCTTGTAGAGTTATAATTGTTAGACCAAGTCATTGAGAAGTCATTCAAGCCTCTAGGTGTTAGACCTTTGATATTATCATTCAAGTCTCTAGGGTTTAGACCTTTGATATTCTCTGACTCCAATTATATTTGCAATAAATATGTAACTGAATAACATGCACCTTTTGATATTCTCTGTAACCTATTTTCAACTATTATAAATTGAACACTCAAAGCACCAATGATGGTGTGAGAGCCATTACCAAATTCTACATGGTATCAGCCTAGATCCTAAACCACCCTTCTCTTCTCAACAAAATGACTGGAACCAACTCTGCCTCGTCATCTACCATCCTCACAAGTTCATCTTCACCCATCTCGACTTTACAAACAACTCATATCCATCACCTTATCTTCGTGTAAGCCATGAATTTTGTAAGCCATGGATGTGTTTAGTCACTTCACCTGGATATTTCCATTAGCAAAAAAATCTGACGCGTTGCCAACTTTTGTTGTCTTCAAAACAAAAATTGAAAACCTTTTAGATCGCAAAATAAAAATAATTAAGTCCGATAATGGAGGAGAATACCGAAAATTCACTTCATATTTGGAGGGACAAGGAGTCTTTCATCGATTTTCATGCCCTCACACCTCTACCCAAAATGGCATTGCAGAAAGACGTCATCGACACATTGTTGAATCCGGTCTATCCATGATAAACCATGCCTCAGTTCCACTCTCACTTTGGGTTGAGGCTTTCAATACAAGTTGTTATCTCATAAATCGACTTCCATCGAAAACTTCGCCAAAATCTCCGCTTGAGCTACTCTTTGACCGTAAACCCGAGTATAAATCCTTACGAGTCTTCGGATGTTTATGCTACCTATATTTACGACCGTACAGTCAACACCAGCTTGCGTCCCGCTCTCTCTCATGTGTTTTTATCGGCTATAGTAATGCCCACAAAGGTTACTTATGTCTTCATCCTCCTACGAATCATCTCTATATCTCACGTCATGTTGTGTTTGAAAAAAACACATTCCCATATTCAAGTGAATACAAAGACTATGATTCTATACCAAACATCAACCCCACTCACAATATTCAAACTCCAATTCCTCTCATTTCATCACATATGAATAATATGCCTTCATCCACAAGAGCACCTTTGCCAAGTCCTGACCCAACTAATATCCCTTCATCACCAACCATCAATTTACCTGTAGAACCTTCGCCGATCTCGACCGCACCTACCATGCCTCCAAAAACCAATGCATCTACCAATACACCTTCACCATCACTACCACCAATTACTAGCCCTAATACAATTTCCCCATCTGATTCCATCACACCTGACCTACCTCGACATGGAATGATAACTCGAGCACGTGATGGCATAACAAAGCCCATAAATAAACTATGCTGACATGTTACTAAAAATCCTTTGCAGGGTCAAGACATCGAAGAACCAACATGTTATTCCAAAGCCGTACTTCATCCTTGTTGGCGCAAAGCAATGGATGACGAACTTAACGCTCTAATCAAAAATGGTACTTGGACGTTGGTTCCCTCTAAACTGAATCTCAATATTGTCGGTTGCAAGTGGGTATTTCGGGTCAAACGCAAGGCTGATGGCTCCCTCGATCGCTATAAGGCACGCCTAGTAGCTAAAGGTTTCCATCAACAAGAAGGGATAGACTACACTGAAACGTTTAGTCCAGTTGTTAAGCCGTGTACAATTCAGTTAGTTTTAACCATCGCGATCAACAATGGGCGGCCTATTCGCAAACTCGATGTACAAAATGCCTTTTTGCATGGTGTGCTTAATGAGGAAGTCTATATGAAACAAACTCCAAGGTATGTTGATTCCCGCTTTCCATCACATGTGTGTCGACTTCACAAATCGTTGTACTGCTTGAAACAAGCCCCAAGAGCATGGTATTCACGTCTCAGTGCTTTTCTCATCAAACTTGGTTTTGCGGGATCCAAAGCTGACACTTCACTCTTCATCAAAACAACTTCAACTTATACAATCTACATTCTAATCTATATAGATGACATCGTTGTTACTGGTTCTAGCACGAAACACAAAAACGAGTTAATCACTCAGTTAAACTCGGCGTTTGCAATTAAAACCTGGGGTCGCTGAATTATTTTTTTAGCATCGAAGTTATTAATCAGCCTCAAGGTTTGTTTTTTTCTCAAAGGAAATATATTATCGATCTCTTAACCCGAACAAAGATGGATGGCGCAAAACCAGTCCATACTCCACTGGATGCTCATACCCAATTATCTCAATTTGGTTCAACAAAGTTTTCGGATCCTACACTCTATCGCAGCGTCGTTGGTGCTCTACAATACTTAACCTTCACTCGTCTCGATATCTCTGTTGCAGTTAACAAAGTCTGCCAATATATGCACGATCTTACAGATGCTCATTAGGTAGTTGTTAAACGTATATTGTGTTACTTGAAGGAAACAATCACTCTTGGATTATATCTCAAACAATCCAATAATTTTCATATAGAAGCGTACTCTGACTCTGACTTGGCTGGTTGCCCGGATACTCGAAGATCCACAAGTGGTTATAGCATTTTTGTTGGAGGAAACTTAATTTCTTGGAGTGCTCGAAAGCAAAAGACAATTTCCAGATCAAGCACCAAAGCCGAGTATAGAGGGCTGGCTACTGCGACCGCTGAAGTAATGTGGATTCAGTCAATCATGAAAGAACTTCGTATTTCCACTTCAACTCCACCTGTACTATGGTGTGACAATTTAGGTGCCACATATCTTACGGCCAATCCAATATTTCATGATCGCACAAAACACATCGAAATCGACTACCATTTTGTGCGGGAACGGGTTGCTCAACGTCAACTACAAGTCCAATTCATTTCCACCAAAGACCAAATTGCGGACATCTTTACGAAGGGACTAAGTACCTCAAGATTTCAGTTCTTAAGGAGCAAGTTAACCATCCAACATCGGACGCTTAACTTGCGGGGAGGTGTTAGACCAAGTCATTGAGAAGTCGAGAAGTCATTCAAGACTCTAGGTGTTAGACCTTTGATGTTCTCATTCAAGTCTCTAAGGGTTGGACCTTTGATATTCTCTGACTCCAATTATATTTGCAATAAATATGTAACTGTATAACATGCACCTTTTGATATTCTCAGTAACCTATATTCAACTATTATAAATTGAACACTCAGCATCAATGATGGTGCGAGAGCCATTACCAAATTCCACAATAATCACTTCAATTCAATAAAATAAAATAAAAATCTCATCCACCCCATTTCAATTCTAGATACAAATAATTATAAAAACCAAATCTTGAAAAGAAAAAAAAAAAACTTACAAGAAGAAGGAGAAGAAGATATTGTTCTTCTTATGGTTCTTGATAATAATAATTTGGTAGAGCAAGAATCCAATAATGGGAGTTTTCCTCTCGAAAGAAAAGCTGATGAATTCACAACTTGACCTCCTCCTCCCATCTACTTTCTCTCTTACAAACAAACCCTAATTTGAAGAAATCAGAGTTAAATGTTTCACTGAGAATTGCTTGAAAGTTTCTCTAAATTATCAAAGAGGAGTGAGTTTGTGGAGTTGCCACGTGGATAAATTGAGATTTTTTGAGATAAAATGAAAATAGTGGTAGTTTGTTCTCCCGCTCGGGTTGTTGATTTAGGAAGGAAAAAAAAACGTGGTATCCACAAGCCCAAGGATTAGGCGTGTAGTACACCAGCTAAGATACGACTTACATTTTCTTCATGGAAACGATTTGGTGCATTAAAAGTATTTGTAAAACCTCGGCTTAGAGGCTATTGGAGTGTCGCCCAACTCAATGGCGGTGATGGTTGTACCAATGATTTAGTTTCACATTGCTTAAGATCGTACCGAGTGTATGGGCTTAGTTAAGATTATATTATCCATCTCGCCTAGGTCTTTTCATTAGAACAAGATCCCACACTGCTAGTGGAAATCAACAGTGGTTAAGTGTTGGATGTATGTAGAGTAGGCCAGTAGGGTAAGTCAAGTCAAAGGGGTCAACTCTTTAAACCGACCTAGTAGATGCAATTTGAGGGTGATCCACAATATTTTGCAACTCCGATAGATGCAACTCTGGGGAAATAAGGTTTATAAGAATTTTAGCAATGGGAGGTAAAGTTCCTTGGAATTAATTGTCATGCTTGAAATTGTTAAGCATTTTTACTATTGTGGATCATCATGGATAAAATAAACCAGTATCAATATGATGACATATTTTGTGCCTTTGGATATCATGAACAAGCTCTTTCCTCATATGTTGCTCAGGTCTAAGTGCAGGGTGACAATCCCTTGCCGACTGTGATATTGCTGTATAAATACAGATAAACACATTTTAAAAACTTTAGGTTGGAAGTCTTCCTCAGTTCGATGATTAAAGAAACCAAACTGTAGTTTCACACCCTAATCAATGTAACATAAAAACATATTACCCTTGCGTTATCTGTCTGGATTATAAATTGCAATATTTATACACCTAAAGGAATCACTCATCAGCCAATTTTTTATCAAAGCCCTTCGTTACCCATACCTCGTGAGTCGAGGATTATTTAGACTGCTCGGATCTCTCCTAGGCTTTAAAATTAAGTCCCAGCCGTTGGATCCTATAACAAATTTTAGAATTGCGTAACGTAGCACTTATAAATTGTCAGATGATCTGCCGAATTAGGCTAAATTTTTAGTCAGACAATATTAGTTTTACACTTTAAAACCAAATCATATGGCAAACTTCGGCCTTTGTTCATCACCGCTCCCTCCCTCCCCCCCCCCCCCCCTCTCTATATCACGATCCCAACCCTAAGTCTGAATCCCTGCTCTCAATCACTCTAATGTCTATTTTCATGATCTTCTCTAATTAGATTTTGCTCCATCACACTTGAAGAAATGTCATCCCGAATCGACGAATCTAACGGGTAAGATTTTAAAGTCCTAGCCAATTTTTATTTTTTATGCCACTATTAGTTGAAGGTCCCTCTCTGAAGTTGTTCCCTTGCTGACCATCCCTCTTAGTTTTTGTGATTATTGTGTTGTTATTACCCTTGATGCATGTTATAATTATGTTGGTAATTGGAAGAATAGTTCTTGCTGTCAATTTCTTATTATTTGTGATAATCAATTAGGTGTTTGGAGGTGAATACTAAAGTGAAGATTCTGGTAATCAAAATCTGCAAAATATGGGTTTCCAATTCGGATCTCACTATCGAGAAGTACCTCTGCATAAGTGATTTGTCTCGGCTGTCTTACATGCTTAATTTTGTTTGTTAGCTAATCAACAAACACTTTAGCGACGAAACATGTTTTTTTTTTCTTACGGTAATTACCAAAATGCATATATTGAAATCCAAGAGAGTTTGAGTCATGTTAAATTTGTTGATGTTTTATTTTCTGTTCGAATAGACTTTCAGTCTGGTCGAACAGAACAAAGTCTGTTCGAACAGAGTTTGGGTCTATTCGAACAGAGCACCCAGAAGGCTATTTCTTCGAATAGAAAATGCTGTTTGTTCAAATAAAATTGGGTCTGTTCGAACAGACATTAGTAAAACATAATTTTGAGATTTTGTTGGAACCTTGAGTTGCCTCGAGATTTGAGCGATTGTAAATAGTTCCCCAACTATATAAGGGGGACTTAGGTTCTTTTAGAATTAACCCTTGGTGAGATTTATTTTAGAGGAAATCCTTGTGAGAACCTCTAATTGCTTTGAGTAATTGTAACCTTAGATCTTGAATAAACTCTCTCTTTCTCTCTCATGTACGGTAGACGTAGGCAATTGCCGAACCACCTTAAACTTGTGTATTGTGTATTTCTTTGATTATTGCTTGTTCATTGCTAACCAAATCGAAGTTGGAGTTTTGGCTTCCGCGGTTGTGACTCAATAATTGGTGTTAGAGCGAAATTGATTCTTTCGTGGTGTACGAATTTGAGGTAACTTAGGGTTTCTCAATTTTAATTTGGTTTGGGATTTGGTTAGTTCATAAAAATTGAGGTAAACATGGGAGACGTAGTTGAATCCAATGGTGATGTTCAACAATGGGAAGATTGAGGTTGAGAAATTCAACGACACAAATAACATCAGCATGTAGCGATGCGAGGTTATTGATGCACTAAGTCAACTAGACTTAGATGAGGTATTGGAGGACAAGCTGGATGAGGTAGAGGAGAGTGTTTGGAAGAAGATAAAAAAGAGGGTTTGTGGTCAAATTCGCTCTTGCCTTGCTCAAGACATTAAATACCTTGTAATGAATAAAACCTCAGTAAATTATTTTTAGAGGATTCTAGAGGAGAAGTATTTGGTGAAGAGCATCCAAAATTGACTTAATTTGAAGATGAAGTTTTATCGCTTCACAATGAGGCAAGGGATTTCTATGTCGGAGCACTTGAATGATTTTACCAAGTTATTAGCCGATTGGCGAATCTAGAGGAAATGGTTGGCGATGAAGACCAAACACTTTTGTTCTTGAACTTGTTTCCCGAAGAGAATGAGCATTTCGTTACGACGATAACGTACATGAAAAGTTCATTGCAATACTCGGATGTGACTATAGGGGTTGTAAACCATGAGTACCGGAGGAAGGAAAAATGTGAGTTCGATGAGTTAATATCTGAGGTATAAATAACTAGAGGGAGGTCTTCAGACCAAAAGAAGTCAAGTGGTAACAACTTTCGATCGAAGTCGAAAGGTTGCGGTGTAAATAACAACAAATTGGGAAATGACTAATGTGTGTTTTGTATGGAAACGGGTCATTGAAAAATTGAATGTCCCGCACTTCTTAAAAAGAAGAAAGGAGAAAATTGGGTTCTTCAATAAATGTTGCTCAAAACACGGAAAATAGAGGTAATGATTCTGATTTGTCTTTGACTATATCATCTAGTGCATGTGTTATTGATTCTAAAGAATAGATTTTGGATTCGGGTTCTACTTATCACATTTGTCCCGAAAGGGGTTATTTTTATAGTTTGAAGAAGCTAAAAAGTGGAGTGGTGTTGATGGGGAACGATGGCCTTTGTCGCATGATAGGAATAGGTACCATTCGTCTAAAGTTGTATAATGGGTTAGCTAAAGAGATTAATGAGGTTTGGTATATTCCAACAATGAGGAAGAACATTATCTCACCGGGTTTACTTGAAACGAAAGGCTACAAGGTTGCGTCTGAGAATAGGGTAAATAGGGTTCTTAAGGGAGCCACGGTTGTATTGAAGGGCCAAAGAAGTAACAACTTATACTATTTGGATGGTACAGTTGTTCTTGGTGAGGTTGTTATCGCGGGAAGGGAAGATACCACTTCTAGAGATACCACTCGGCTATGACACATATGTTAGGTGCATGCTGAGGAAAATTTCTTGAGAGTTTTCGCGAGCTAGGGGCTATTGAAAGGTGCCAAGGTGTGCAAATTGGATTTTTGTGAGCACTGTGCTATGGGTAAGCAGACAAGGGTAAAGTTTGGCACCGCTATCCATAGTACTTATGGAACCCTTGATTGTGTTCACTTTAATGTTTAGGGACCTTCTAGGAATACATCACTAGGGGGGAAATATTACTTTATATCTTTTATATATGACTTTTCTAGCCGTGTATGGGTATATACCATGAGGAGGAAGAATGAAGTTCTAGAAATTTTCATGACGTGGAAGAAGTTGATTGAAACTCAGACTGGCAAAAAGATCAAGGTGCTCCGTTCGGATAATGGTGGGGAGTACACTAGTGATCCATTATTGTAAGTATATCGGGATGAGGGGATAGTTTGACACTTCACGGTTAGAAAAACATCGCAACAAAATAGGGTAGCTGAGCACATGAACCGTACTTTGCTAAAGGAGGTGCGGTGTATGTTGTTCAATTCTGGGTTGGGCAAAACGTTTTGGCTAAGGCTTTGACATATGCATGCTACCTCGTTAATAGGTTACCTTCGGCTGTAATTGAGGGTAAGACACCAATGGAAGCTTGGTCAGGAGAACCTGCTACAGATTATGACACTCTTCATATATTTGGGTGTCCGACATACTATCATATTAAGGATGGTAAGTTAGATCCACGAGCTAGAAAGACCATTTTTTTGGGTAAGAAGAAGGGTGTAAAAGGCTACAAGTTATGGGATACGAGATACCGAAAGATTATTCTGAGCAGATATCACTTTTAATGAGACTTCTATGATGAAGTTACATGTCTTTGAGCACACAGGGAAGATGACCAACGAGGTTTTGCAACGAGTGGAGATTGATGCATCTTCATATTGGCCAGAGAGTTCCGTACAAAAGGGGGTGTCATCTACCGGTGTGACAACCGGTGATGAGCCATTAGTTCATGTTCTAAATGATGAAGACACAGACGATGGTGAAGCATTTAGTAGTATGGATGAGGAGACTCCAGTTGTGGAGTCAATTGCAACTAGTAAACTAAAAAGAAATATCTGGAATGGCTTACAAAAAACATGGTACTTCCAAAGGTGAAGGCCATGGTAGCCTATGCACTACCGATCATTGAAGATGATGTCCCTTCTACGGCTAAACATTTGGAGGAAGCAATGATGGAAGAAATATATTCTCTTCGCAAGAATGAAACTTGGCAACTTTCAAAGTTGCCTAAGGAAAAGTGGGTAATTGGTGGTAAATGGGTCTACAAAAGGAAGCAAGGATCTCAAAATGATGTTTCTCTTTAAAGCAAGTTTGGTGGTAAAATACTTCTCCATTTGTATCCTTTTGGCTTTCATAGTGAATTTGAATTGGAATTACAATATCTTGATGTGAAGACGGCGTTCTTACATGGGAAGTTAAAGGAAGAGATCAATAAGACTAAGCCAAGTGGGTTTACTATTGCTAAAAATGAAGATGCGTATCATTTGATGAATAGATCGTTGTACAGCTTGAAGAGGTCTCCAAGACAACGGTATAAACGGACTCTTGATATGGAGATTTATAGAGATAAAGAGAAGGGAATGGTGCATCTCTTTCCTATAGATTGATTTGGCCCCTCATGGGGATTTTTGTGAACTACGAGCTACTTGATCTACGGTACATAGGCAACCATTAATTTAGTACAGTCAATTTTGGGTTCATTGGGACATTTGGTTCGTTTTTAGTCATTTGGGATGCTTGGTTTGGATTTGGTCCTTTGGGACGCTTGGTTTGGTCGATTTTCTTGGGCCACTTATGTGTTTGGGTCTTTAGGGACATTTGATGGCGGAGAGGGTTTGTTTGAGTTTTTTTGGATGGCGGCTATGTTCAGCCCAGATTTTGGTTCGCTTGGTTGAGGAAATCTTCACCGAGGTGGAGAATTGATGATGCTCTGTTTTCTGTTCGAACAGACTTTGGGTCTATTCGAACAAAGCACCCAAAAGGCCGTTTCTTTGAATAGAAAATGTTGTTTGTTCGAATAAAATTGGGTCTGTTCGAACAAAAAATTTGTCAGTTTGAACAGACATTAGTAAAACTCAATTTTGAGATTTTGTTGGAACCCTTGACTTGCCTCGAGATTTGAGCGATTGTAAATAGTTCCCCAACTATATAAGGGGGACTTAGGTTCTTTTAGAGCTAACCCTTGGTGAGATCAATTTGATAGGAAATCCTTGTGAGAACCTCTAATTGCTTTGAGTGATTGTAACCTTGGATCTTAAATAAACTCTCTCTCTCTCTCTCTCTCTCTCTTGTACGGTGGACGTAGGCAATTGCCGAATCACCTTAAACTTGTGTATTGTATATTTTTTTTTATTGTTGCTTGTTCATTGCTAACCAATTCGAAGTTGGAGCTTCGGCTTTCGTGGTTGCGACTCAACTAAATTATCATTCTGTCAAGAATGAAAAACTTATGAAGTACTACAGAGATGTTGATATGAATGTAACTGTCCAAGTATGTTTTCTTTCTTAAAATGTTTCTTCAACTACATGTAATCAAGTCCTCCCATGTATAGGATGTTTCATCAACTACATGTAATTAGGTTCTACATGTAAAAAGGTGTATTTTTTCAACTACAGACATGGATAATCTGGTCATAATATGGCTTTAGTTTATAAGAGCATCCTAAAGAGCTTAAGTCCTAGTCCTACTTGAGCTAATGGGGTACATTACTTCTCAATCTCTCCATCGCATGTTGAGATATGTTGTAGCTTCTTTTCACCTGTACATGTTGGACTGCATTAGAAGAACCAAAGTCTGATTGAGAAAAAAAAATCATGCACAACAATATAAAATTCTAGGTTTGCTTGACTTCCTATCTTAAATAAGTCTTTAATCTATTCCTCTAGAAGGTACATATAGTACTTAAACATGTGTAATTAAGGGACATTTTGTATGATTTAATATTGTGAAACAGGATTCAATTCTCTTATGTATATAAGGGATTAAGGGAAGTCTATTAATCAACTAATTAACCAATCTAATCTTCTATTATTTTTGCGATCCTAATATATAATCTTTATTTTTTTGTAGGATGTACTTGTTGATCGTAGCCAAGATCATAACGGGGTGATAATTACTGAAGTTCCCGTCATCCTATCTTTCTTGTTGCAGTTGCTAATTCCCATCCCTCAATGAATCTTCAAAAATAGGTACTTCTACTAACGATAATAATAGGTACTTTTTTAGGGTTTGTAATTTAGCGTTATTGATGGTAGTGGTTAGTGTGATTGGGGTTTTGGAATGATTGACTGATTTGTGGTTGTGAATGGGTTTATCAGGGAAGATGAGCGGAGATAAATTTCTGAAGAAAACTTCATTAAGGAGCGATTGCAGAAAGCAACTTTATGATATTGTGAACACTCATAAGTGAATCAGTCTAGCGAACCAAGATGGAAAGGGGAGACCCATTTTTGTCGGTGTAGATTACGTTGAACAGCTCCAGAAGGATTTGCTTAGTTTTTCTCTTCGTTCCATTTTTTAATGTACATTGTTGCGTGGTTAATTTAGCTTACTGAGTCGTTGTTATATGAAAATGTTGTATTAGGAAATCATGACACTGAAGAGGCTTCTTATGGAGAGAAAGTATCCTATTATTCGATGGATTTGTTTTTGGTTATCATATACTATCTTAATTTGGGAAAATGTAGTTGTTTTAATTGGATGGAGGGGTCCATTATACTGAAGACAGTTCAGTTCAGATTCCTGTAACCGATGTCTGACTTCACCTTTCTTATAGAACCCCTTGCCCACCCTGGTTCAAATTCCCGGATCCGCCACTGACTTTACATGCCTAGACCAGGTCAGATTTGAAGTAATTGATGTTTATATTCACTGTGTTGGTTTATGGTGAATTGGTCATGTTGTGTATTAGTGGGGTTTGTAGATTTGATGGAAAGAGTTTGAGATTCTGTTAAAAATTGATATTTTTTAGATAGAGAGACTTTGATCTGTTAGTGCTATGTCGACATTGATGAGAACAATATCTTTGATTGTATTGATAATTGAGGGATTGACTTTGTTCTTACTTTTCACTTCATTGGGTTTGATTTCGCAACCCATTAGTTCAACTATCGTTCAAGGGTATGTCTAAAATACATGTCGTTACTCAATTGTATTGAGATTCTGTTGAGATGGTATTCGGTGGCGATCATAATATTAGTCAAGATCCAAAAATTGATAATCCTTCACCCACTTTATCGTTGGTGATCATAATATTAGTCAAGAGCCATTACAGATTCGATGACTTCTTTAACTAATCCTCTGTAGCTACATGCACTAAGTACTTCTAAGAATACGATCTCATTACGCTTGACATCCATCATCTCTATTTTATAGAACATCTCATAGAATCATATGGATTGCCAGACCAAAAATCATAGAATTCCAATCACCAACATTGCGTCTAACTGAAATGCTTTCAAAAACATTTTTGGCATTCTCAATATGCCCATATTTGGCGTTTCACCATTCTGTCAAATACCCTTTTCGCCAATTCGACTCTCCCAAGCTCCAAATACATCCGAAGTGTTGGAAAATACAAAAGAGCTTTTGGTTTGAATGGTAGAACTAAGTGTTTAGTCCCACATTGGATATGAGGGAAGCTCAACTCTACTATATAAGTAAGTCTAACACTTAACTTGTTGTGATGCGTGTGAGAGTTGGTGGGTCATACGCGCATGTGCGAAATGTGTGACCCATGTGTACAAACTAGTTTGGGTGCATGAGCTACCCATTGGCTTGCTTGACCTAGGAACCTGCTTATTATTATAAGTCTATGATTAGGCCTTGGGGTAGGGATTCCTTGGAACACTTAGTCACTTTTTTGGGTTTGAGGTGTGAGTTGGGTTATCTCCAACAGACGCATATTAAGGTGTGACTCTTGGTGAAGAGGCACTGACTTGAGGTGTGACCCTTAGTGAAGAGTCACCTATGCTCTATATAACCTAACTTCGTTTTCATTTATTATTATCAGTTTTTCAAAGTTTTCTTGAGTCATTTTCAAGAGAGAAAATAGATACAATCAAGGTTCGTTTGGCAAAGAGATAGAAGTGTTTTCTTCTCTCTGCGACTAATCGTTATATCCTGGGAAACAGGGGCCTATATTCCTATAAAGTATTGTAGCAAGGGCGAATCTGTCTTAAGGAGATAATATGTATACACTAGACTTGATCATCTCCTTAAGAGGTGTTATTTGTTCATGCAGACTAGATTGCAATCTTAAGACATACCATTTTTCTGTGTGATCAAAGACTACAATAATAGTGAATCTCGCAGAGAAGGAGGGTAAAAAGATTAACCCACAAGTTCTGAAGGTGAAGCCCAAGAAGTTCAATGACACTGAATTCAAGCGTTAGCAGCAGAAGATGTTATTCTTTCTCACGATTTTGAACTTTGCAAAATTCCTCAAGGAGGAAAAACCAGAGTTAAAAGAGGAAGAAACTGACCCAACAATTGTAGCAGCAATGGAGGCGTGAATTCATTCTGAGTTTCTGTGTCGGAACTATATCCTGAATGGGTTGGAATACACATTGTACAATGTGTATAGTCCAATGGAGTCTTCAAAGGAACTGTGGGAATCCTTAGACCATAAGTATAAGACGAAAGATGCCGGACTGAAAAAATATGTAGTCGGCAGATTCCTAGGTTATAAAATGGTAAATTCCAAGACTGTAATCAGTCAAGTATAGGAACTGCAGATTATCCTACATGATATTCATGTAGAAGGTATAAAGTTAAGTGAATCATTTCAATCTGCTACAATAATTGAGAAATTACATTCATCCTGGAAGGACTTCAAAAGTTATCTAAAGCATAAGAGGAAGGAAATGAAGTTGGAGGAACTGATCGTAAGGCTAAGGATCGAAGAAGATAACAAATCCAGTGATAAGAAGGATGTTGTTCATTCTTACGATGCCAAGGCTAACATGGTTGAGGGAAACCCTAAACCCCATAAGAAAAATAGGAAGAAAGGGAATAATGGGAAGAATTCTTTGTACCCTAAGGGAAAAGACTTTAAGAATTTCACAGGGAGTTGTTATGTTTGTAGAAAACCAGGGCACAAGTCAATGGAATACCTCAAGCATAAAAGTGGATCAGAAAAAGATAAAGGCACTCAAGCAAACATTGCTGAGATGAAGAACCTGTGTACAGTGATCTCTGAAATCAACCTGGCCAGTGATTCCAGAGGATGGTTTGTGGACACAGGGGTCACACGCCATATATGTTATGATAGGAGTTTATTTACTACCTACAATAAGACTGAACATGAAGATAAAGTGCTTATGGAAAACGTTTTGACGTTAAAGGTCAAAAGAAAAGGGAAAGTTGTCCTGAAATTCACATCTGAAAAAAAAGTTGCTTTGAATGAAGTGCTGCATGTGCTTGATATCCGTAAGAACCTTGTTTATAGAGCATAGAGCATTGCTGATCAAGAATGGTTTTAAGTTAGTGTTTGAGTCAAACAGATGTATCATGACTAAGAATGGTGTATTCATAGGAAATGGTTATGAGTGTGATGGACTATTCAAACTAGCAGTCTTATATAAACTCGTTTCAATTATCAATAAGAATAAGAATTCTATTTACTTGCTTGAGTTATTTAATATTTGGCATCAATGATTAGAACATGTAAATTATGGTTCGCTGTGTAAATTAGTCTATTTAGGATTGCTGCCTAAATTCAATCTTGATTACAAAAAAAAATATGAAGTATGTGTTGAAGCAAAATTTGTAAAACAACATTTCTATTCCATTGAACAACGAAAAACTGAACCACTAGATTTGATTCACAGTAACTCTGCGATTTGAAGTTTATTCAAACACGAGGTAGAAAGAAGTACTTGATTACTTTCATAGATGACTCTACAAGATACAGTCATGTGTACTTGCTCAGAAGCAAAGATGAGGCATAGGAAATGTTTGTTATTTTCAAAAATGAGGTTGAGACTCAACTCAATAAAAAGATAAAAGTTCTTAAAACTTATAGGAGTGGGGAATACGACTCAATTCCATTTGGAGAATTTTGTGCTAAGTTTGGTATTATACACCAAACTACTGCACCTTACACTCCTCAACAAAAGGGAGTTGCTGAGAGGAAAAATAGAACGTTAAAAAATATGGTTAATGCTATGCTTATTAGTTCTGGTTGCCGCAAAACTTGTGGGAGGAAGCGTTACTTTCTGCGAATTATATTCTTAATAAGTTACCTCACAAGAAGATTGATAAGACTCTTTATGAACTCTGGAAAGGTAGAAAGCCTTCCTATAAGTTCTTAAAAGTGTGGGGGTGTCTTGCAAAGGTACAAGTACTATTGTCAAAAAGGTCTAAGTTAAGACCTAAAACTATTGACTATATTTTTATTGGCAATGCCAATAACAGTAGTGCATATAGATTTCTCGTATATAATTCTAAAATAAATGATGTGCGTGAGAATACCATCATTGAATCACGAGATGCTATATTTTTTGAAAATGTATTTCCACATAAAAGAGTGATAATGTGAATCTTCTTAAAAGAACAATTGATGTTGCTTCTAGTAGTGATCAGCGTGCCACTCCTACAAGTTCTAATTTTAATATAGAACCAAGATGTGGGAAACGACTTAAAGTTGTTAAGTCTTTTGGCAAAGATTTTATAGCATTCCTGTTAGAAAATGAGCCTCAAACCTTCAATGAAGCCATGGCTACACCTGAAGCTCCTAGTTGGAAAGAGGTTGTGTAGAGTGAGATAGACTCTATAATGTATAACCATACTTGGGAATTGGTAGATCTTGCACCTGGAAACAATCCTATAGGTTCCAAGTGAATTTTCAAACAAAAATTGAGACCTGATGGTTCAATTGAAAAGTACAAAGCCAGACTTGTTGCCAAAGGCTATAGGCAAAAAGAAGGCTTGGACTATTTTGATATATATTGTCCAATGAGAAGAATAACTTCTATTCGTATGTTGTTAGCTATTGTAGCAGTGCATCAGCTTGATACATCAAATGGATGTTAAAACAACATTCTTGAATGGTGAATTAAATGAAGAAATATATATAAACCAACCTGAGGGTTTCTTTGTCTCAAGCCAAGAAAATAAAGTGTACCGGTTGGTTAAATCTCTTTATAGATTGAAGCAGGCACCTTTACAATGGTATAACAAAATTGATGGAGTTATGATGAAGGATGGCTTTAAAATCATTGAATGTGATAGATGTGTCTATATTAAAAGCATTAATGGTAAGCATGTAATTGTGTGTCTTTATGTAAACGATATGCTCATCATGAGGACTAATATTAATGTCATTATGTCAATAAATACAATATTTTCCATGAATTTTGATATGAAGGACTTAGGTGTTGCAAATGTTATTCTTGGCATCAAGATTAACAGAACACCATAGGGACTTGTATTGTCTCAATCACATTATATAAAGAATGTACTTAAGAAGTTTCATAAATTTGACTGCCGTGGTGTTCAGACACCATACGATAATATGCATCATTTGATTAAACACATAGGTGAACCTATTTCTCAAATAGAGTATGCACGCATAATAGGTAGTCTAATATATATTAAGAACTGTACAAGACTAGATATTGCTTATGCAGTTAGCAAGCTAAGTCAATATACTATAAACCCTGGACCAAGCCATTGGGAAGCATTAATTAGAGTTTTACAATATTTAAAGCATACAATCGATTATGGGTTGTACTACACAAGATATCCAGCTGTCATTGAGGTATACAGTGATGCAAACTGGATATCAGATTCTAACGTGTCATACTCCACAAGTGAATATGTGTTTACACTTGTTGGTGGATCTGTTTTATAGAATTCCTCAAAACAAACATGCATAGATCGATCGACTATGGAATCAGTGTTTGTTGCTCTAAATTTAGCTGGAGATGAAGCTGAGTGGCTTTAATAGTTTTTAGAAGATATTCCTATGTGGCCAAAGCCAGTACCTGCCTTATGTATCCTTTGCAATAATCAAGCAGCTATTGCAAGGGCAAAGAATAATGTCTATAACGGTAAGTCACGACATATACGTCGTAGACATAATACTATAAATGTAATAGCCTAATTTCAGGATTCTAACTTAACCTTCACACCAGGTGTGTTTAGAACGTCATGGATAATAAGTAATGAATAACAAAATGATTTAGCATGGAAAGCCTTTGAATAGGTTAAAAAACACAACCTCTCTTGTGGATTTTGAGAAATAGAGATAGATATTATTGAGATTGCTAGATTACTACAATGAGTGTTCTGAGTATTTGAGTATAGAATGTTAGAGCGAGGATTCAACCGTTCTTCATCTCGAATTCTCTAGTCCTAGTTATAGGTCTTATAATATGACCGTTTGGCGACCATAAAGATTCTTAATGACAGACGTTACATAATATATACATTTGATGATCTTTGACCTGATTGTGTAACGGTCTGATCTTGTTATCTTGCAATGGCTTCATTGATAATACTGCATATGTTGATTTGAACTGTTAAGCTATAGGTCAAAAATGATGAATAAAGCTAATAATTACAAAATGTTATTTACCGTGCCACATGTTTGTTTAGGCGGTCAAAAGTTTGTATGGTGGTCAAAGATGAGGCATGAGTCTGAGATGCAGAATAATTCACTACAGCTGCCCCCTCTCAGCCAATAGTACGAGAGACCTTGTGGACGAGTGGTGTTAGATGATAAGCATTATTAAGACTGTAATTAATACCTGAGAATTATTTTCAATGTAATTTCATGAATATCTGTTTGTGGCTTTTAGGTATTTTAGAACCAATGGTTCTAGTCAATTCTGTTGGATGGGGAATCTTCCGGACGTTGGGAATTTGAAGAGTCAACTTTAATGTTGATCATAGTATAAAGAATACTTTGATTGATGTGTTATTAACCAAATCTTCTTCCCTAAACAATTTCTTTTGTATTCTTATTTTTGTACTTGAAATACTTCTGACAGTTGAAGGTATGGTAACTACAAGATAGCAGGCTCGGGAATCCAGGATTCAAAGGAAGATGGAAGAATTGCGTGTCTATTTTGGTCACCAACCTTTGCATCTACCAATGCCAATTCCTGTGTCCCCGACATACTATCATATGTCGTATGAGGAGGTGAGGGATGATTATTACCAAATGGTGCACTTCTATTATCTGCTGACATCGGAGGAGGAGTATCAAAATGGGCTACGGCTGCTGGCGGGGGAGGCTGTTACAATTAAAAATAAGGCGATAGGCGTTCGTCCGACGGAGTCTCGCTGGTACCCTGCTAATGAGTGGGTCTTATCGAAGAAATAAGACCCTTCGTCTATCTCTAGCATGCGGGGTGGAGGTGGCTATGGTAGAAGAGACGGTGGTAGAGGAGGTTTTCTTCCATGAATCATAGATATTGCCCCTAAAGAAGATCCTTCTGCCAATGCCACTAGTCTTCGGTGATTTCCAGCTCTATTATCTCTTGGCCCATTCAATTTTGCTTAGAATGTGGAAGTTGCTTCAATTTTGCATCTTCTTCCTCATTGACTGCTGAGAGGCATTTTGAACTATTTACTTGATGTAATTTGGAAAGTAATCTGTAGAATGTCTGGAATTCTAGTTATCTATAAAGTAATCTGTAAGAAATTTGTCAAACTAATAAAATGTCAATGTTCTGTAATTTTGATGCTGTGTTTTAAACTTTGTAGCTTCTTGTTATGTAAATATGTATGTAGGAGTGTTATTGAACAAATCGAACTATAAGGAGCAATAAATAGTAGTGGAAGTCAAGGTTTAAAAATGTAATAAGTTCGTGTGCTGATAGGAAGTAGATAATTTTTGTAAGATGACTGGGTGGTTGTAATGGTATATGGTTTTCTGCGATCTATCTATTCAAACTTGATGAAAATAAGTTTCGAACTGTGGAAAGAATTGAAATTGGCTTGTAGGTGTTACCTCTAGACTTGCTTGATTTTGTATGTTGCCATCTTCATATCGATGCGTATAAAATTTGAGGAGATATTTTATAACATGGAAAAAATGATCTATCATAATCTTTGGGATTATCTATTGATATTCTTCTGTCCAAAATTTTTTATTATAAAATATATCTTTCAGCGACCTCTGTTGGGTGATATAGATTTTCATAGATCTTTCTGGTGCTTATATAAAGTAGTGATCCTTGGTTGTTAGGTCTTGTATCTTCTGTAGGGATAATTTGTTATGGAGGCAGTATGGTTAACAATGGTGAGGCCACATTCTCAGCGTGTTCGTCATGCAGCAGATGGTAGGTTCCATATCAAGGTTGCTGAACTTCGTGAGTGATATTTTTGTCAACTGCCTTATGATGCTGTGTTACCGGAATGGCCTTTGAATTTAAACGACCTAGAAGATGAATGCAAGCGTGTTGAGCATGATCACTTTTTCTAGTGCGATATATTTCGTAGGTCTCTACTGGATGCCACGGTACGAGAAATGACTATTCAACAGCTCGCATGTGACAAAATTGTTGAAGAGGATGCAAGGGCAGCAAAAGGAAAGATAATTCCATGTGGGGAGGCGAACCATCCTGGCTCCTTTAAATGTAACTATAGAAGTCTGTAAGATCGAACTGTAAAAGTTTGCAATAAATAAGTAATCTATTTGCAGTAATTTGTTTATGTTATCTATTATATGTAGAACAAGGCAAAGTTGATGCGATGATCTGAAATGAATAAGAATAAAATATTCTGGTTTAACTGCTTATGTGGTAGATATTGTGGATGACAGCTGTGTGATTTTAACAACTGTATAGATATCTTTGAATTTTTAATATTAAGCTATTTTAGGAATGTCGTACGATCTTGGTATAGTATAAAAGTAAAGTTATTGGTCGTGTATACTGTTATTGTAAAGAGGGGCAAATTTTTTTAATGACAGACAAAAGGGATAGACGTGATGACAGTAGATGTTATCACAAAAGTCATGATGATATTGTAAGACGAAAAGACGTGCCTGTAGAGACAGTAGGGGAGGAGCCATAGTTTCATAAACTGAGAGAGAGTATAAAAACTCAAATCTCTATCCCTTATAAATTTTCCATAGTTGTTGAGAGAAAAAAAAGTGGTGCATATCCCTGTAGAGAAGAGACGCTTGAGTTCTGAGTTTGATTTGGTGAGGAAAGCTTTGCTAGTTGATCATAGATTGCTAGATAAAAGACGGGAGTGGTCAAGTGCTGCCAAACATTCCGGTAAAGCAGAAGATTACGGTTCTTCAAGTACAGGTTAGTGGTATGTTTGTCTGTTTTGGTTTACGAGTAATCTGTGTATTACATTATATGTTTATCGTTATTGATTAAGTGATACCGTAATAGATAATATAGGGGTTCATGATATTGAGTGATTACTTGTAAAGTTTTGTAATGCATAAGCTTTGAGATATGAACAGTCTGTAGAGAGAGAAAATACCTTTTTGGAGAAGAAGGGGGAAAATTGAAATGATTGTTTATTGTTTTAGAAAATTGGAAATTAAACGTGTTGACTGGGTAGAAACAAGGGTGAGTTTATTTTTTCTGTGTGCAGGGTATATCATAATAATATAATATTTTGTGTATCTGTAGGTCTGGTATGCGTTCAAAATCTATAAATCCCATGAGTAAACTTGTAGTATCATCAAGTTCAGAGGAAACATCATCATCGGGGAGAGAGGACGACTGTAGTATAATAGAGGAGACTATAAATAAAATAGATGTTATTGTAGGTGTAGAGATTGGTAAATCCAGTAGAGTAAAGAAAGTTATAGAAAAAGATGATACAAAAGAGAAAGATAAATTGTTTTACATATATCCTAAGGGAGTAGATGTAGGAAAATAATTTTTGAAATGCAAAAAGAAATTGTAGGGGGAATTGGGACATTATATGATGGACCAAGGTCACTGGTTCAGAGCCTACATCCCAGGAAAAGGGGAGGAGGCAGTATACTATTAGGTTCCTTATTTGGAGAAGTGAAAAAGGGAGAAAGGGATAGGTAAGGATGTGACAATCTTCTATTCTAATGGCCTTGGGCTGGCAAGCCTGAGTGATAAATTTTTATGTTACCTAAATCAGGTCGATTATGGCATTAGGATCCCTCCGACCTTCTTTCAAAAAGGGGTTATGAATGTATTGCAGTACTGCTCTGCTCAACTAAATAGGAATGTGTATGAGATAATGAGGGTATGTGAAGTCTTGAATGAGAAATGGAGGAAGGAAGGGACTGTTAAGCAGTTTGAAGCTGATGATATTTTGAAATTTTAGAAGTGGAAGTATGTCAAAGGTCGAAAAAGTGGTTACCTGTATAGTGACTCGTTTAGGCAAAAAAAAAATTGACTTTGAATCTACAGGTAGACGATGAAATGATCTCCTTGTATGGGTAGGGGGCCACTATATGCAGGTTCCAGATGAACCACGCTTGTCCAGAACCATAAATATTATAATCCGAGTAAGTAACATTTGTTATCTTCGAACACTGATCAGCGTATCTTTAAGCTATTAACCATGATCTTATACTTATTTGCCAGGTCTCAATCCTTCAACGATTCCTAATAATACCAGTCTATTCGATTTCATTGCTCGCGAGCAGGTCGAGCTAAAGTAATTTCTTGGTGAGTTAGGTATTCGAAGGGATAAGATGATAGATTCCATAGTGCCCAAAGTTTAGTGTGCTCAAGAGAATTGGGCCATGGCTGAGAAGAAAGTTGTTTGTCTGTGGAGGATGTCATTAGTCTTCCTCATCCGCCAAAAAATATCAATGTAAAGCGGACAACTTGGAGGTCAAGAAAGATAGCTTCATCCACTATATCTGCTGCTGTGGTGGTCTCAGAGCAAGAGGTTGTAAAAATTGTGGCTGGAGATGTTAAGGTGAGGCATGAAGTGAGTGAAGTTATTCTTTCAGAAACTGAGAAGAGTTTGTTAAAGAGGAAACGAATCGAGAATGAGGGTAGTGCTCGTACTAACGCTCAGGCTACAACCAAGGTGAGAGAGCTGGAGCAAAAATATTGTATGATGGCGTGGACTAATCCTCAACAACTAGTTGGCGCTTTCCAAGAGAAAACTTCTGCGGTATGTTTTAAAATTTCTTGATGTGATGCATTTGGTAATATGATATATGACATTGAACTTGTATTTTGTGTGTTGATAGCTTTCGTTACTGATGTCGGGGGCAACGATATTTATGGAGAAGAGGAACCTGGAGTTTAAAGATCTGAGTCTTAGGCTGGATGCTCAATTAGCTCGGACGGTGAGCTCGAAGCTGAGCTTGAGATAGAGGAAAAGAAGAGGAATGAAGATGCCAAGGTTGTTGTAGAGTGGTATACAATTCAGTCTGAGCATGATGATGTTATGTCACGATCTTGCGAGGCAATACTGGTAGAAAGAAATTATCTTGTCCAGTCTTATTATAGCTTTGGATTGACTGTTGCTGATGTAGAGTTAGGTCGATCTGGCAAATATAATGAGATAGTCTTCCCTTCGGAGGTAGAGGACAAAGTGGTGGCTGATGTTGCTGGTCCAGTCAATATATCTTCTTTACCTACTAAACCAGCTCTGGCCACTGATAAGACTGTAGATCCTCTGTCTGAGGTAAAAATCAGCAAGAATCTTTAATCCCACTGTGGTATTCTGTTGTGTTGCAAACTATATGGTTCGATTGAAAAAGTACTATGTATGGTCGTAAACTATTAAGTTTCATAGACGCTTTTTAGTATGTTTTGTTTGAATGTTTGTATGATGACAAAATATTTGTAATATGTATAGAAGGTAAAGTAGTTGAGAAAAATGATTTCCAACTTGGAGAGACGTTGGGTTGAGTGAGGGACTTGGTGGCTCTAGTGTAACAGGTACTTAATAAAACTGAGTATGAGAGAAGACAGTTTAAGTCTAGCTTGGAGAAAAATTTTAAAGAATTATTTAAACTCCAGTGTAGATATGCTAAGAAAAAAATAGAACGAGATGAGATGTTAAGGAAAGAGGAGGAGAGGGGGGGGGGGGGTGTTAGTTCAAAAACCAAAAGAGGTGATCTGTTTTAACAACCCGAGTGATAATGCTAGGTGTTAAAGTCTGTTGTTAGGTCTGACATTATATTTTAAGGTTGAAGTAGATAGTAGATGGGGCTTAAAAGTGGCTTATGTAGAGATTTTGAAGGAAAGAGGTATAGTACCTGACCCAGCTCGAGTAATGCTTTTAGCGCAAGAAGCACATAATCGTCATAGTGTAGAGGCAAAAAATATTCAACTCGAGCTTTGGTGCCCGTTATATGGGGTGACGTAGAACCTTTTCCTGATGCTTTTGGCTTTATGGAGGATCAAAGATCGATGAGGATTGTATTTTTTAAGATAAGGAAAGAACAAATAGGGATACAACAAAAATTAGAGGCTTAAGTAAAGGAGTTGTAAGATGAAATAACGTAACATATGGAGCAGAAATTGTCGTTGATGACTCAATTGTCAAAAGAAATAGTTATTTGAAAGAAGGCAGAAAGTGACGTGAGGGCGTTAGGTGTACTGCAAAAAGAAAAGTGCAAACGTCTGCACAAGGCACATATGCAGTTGAAGGAGTATTTGTACCCATCCCGAGCAAAAATCGCAGCTCAATCAGATCATGATCGTCATCTAGAAAGTATGATCGAGTTTTATGGAGGAGAGCTTTCGAGGGTGGACAATAAATTTAGGAAGTTTGTGATGGAGTACGGAAAAGACTTTGAAGTAGAGAACGGAAAAGCTAAAAAATTGTGGTTTACCAAGGATGAGGATAAAGTTGTTGAGAAAACAACTCCTCTACCAGAAAAAATTCTGCCAGAAAGGAGGAGGATGAAAGTTGTTGAAGAAACAACGCCTTTACAGGCAAAAATTTGACCAAAGGAGAGGAGAAGAAAAAAAAGTTGTTAAAGAAACAACTCCTCTACCGGCTAAATTTTTACCGGAATAGAGCAATGAAGAGGTCGAAAGTTTGATATGTCGTTTAAGGAAAAATCGACGTTAACAGAAAGTGGTGACTTTTATAACTCCTGTGGATGTACAAGTAGACAGGTCAGGGAGACCAGGAGATATAGGGCAATCTTCTCGTAGTCCGAGGGAAAAGTAGAGTAGTTTAATTTTCATGAACTGATATATGCATTACATTTTATATACTGTGAATAGAATATGTTCTCTTTGATTGGATAGTATTCAAGCATTATATTCTTGAGTAAAAATTGTAAACTGTGATGTTATCAGTTTGGCTAGACGAACTAGTTTAAATATTAACTGTTGTTGCAGGTTGAATTAACAGAGGTTCAAAGCCAGTGTAATGTATTACGTGCTCAAAATGAAAATCTGAGCACGAAACTAGATCTGTGTCAGTCAATACTAAAGAGTGTGACTGAATCGAAAGACGAGATGGATATAAAAATAATAGAAGAGCGACGTATAGTAGTTCGTATGACTGAACAACTGAAAAATAAAGAGGCTGAACTATCCAACGAGTTGAGAAAGATTGAGGGGCTAAAAGAAGATATAAGAAGAATAGATATGGAAGTTCGGGATATGGCAAGACGAGTTAACCAGCCAAGGGCGGTGCCTACTAAAATGATGGATCTGTTGGTGGTGTTGAAAAAAGTGGAAGATAATGTGAAAGAGTTACAATATCAAGTAAACGTACTGGAGGTCCATATAGCTGATATTCATACAGCTGTTAAGGAGGTAAAAGCTCGTGCTCGAAACTATGAGATATTTTGGTCGGTTGTTGATGTGATTATAAAAAAGATGGAAGAAGCCCGTAATAAATAGAACAAAATATAAATGAGGCTTGGAACAAGGTATCTACTCTAGAGCATACCATACAATTGTTTGGGTTAGATATTTTGGAGTACCAATCTGAAAATGTAACGTTGCATGATGCGAATATTAAGTTAGATGCTGACCTTTTGAAGGCAGAAATAAGTCTTGACGAAAGTAAGGTAGATAGTGATAACCGTGAAGCTGAAATGGAGAGGTCAATATCTTTGATTTACCATATGAACGAATTTTTGACAGCGTTGGAGACTCGGAGTGATGCAACGTTGGGTAAAAAATGAGCTATGGAAGAACGTTGCAACAATTTGGATGCTATGCTGAAGGAAGCAAATAAAAAACTTGGTGAATTTTTTCTTCATGATAGAGTAAAGAGTGAGGTAGGTAATGCATATGAGAGAGAGAGAGAGAGAAAGATGACAGTGGTGCTCTCCTTTTTTGTATCTGAGTTTAATAAATTAAAAGTGGAGAGTAAAACTATATATGACTTTTTGGTTTTCAAAAGTGTTCAGTGCGGGATGCGGTTGATACGATCAGATTACTTAGATCGCATGGTGGCAAGGATTGGTGCTCTTAAAAAGAGGATGATTAGGGAAGAAAAGCAGATTGACATCGGGAGGATGCCAAAGTTTATGGGTACGCGTCTGTATCGGCATAGGGTGAGTTCGAGGGGTGATGATGTGATCGATAGTTCGAGCGATAGTGATTGATTGATGTGGATGATTGTAAGACTATAATAGATATAAAACTTTTTAAAATGTAGCGTTAGTAATATGTATATATGTGTACTGACCTTTGTATGAACCAACTGTGTCTCTGTGGTCTGGTTGGCGTTAGTCATATAATAGGAGGTTGGTTTGGCTGAAGCAATAAACACTGCAAATAATGGATCGAACTGTATTAAAACAATAAGCGATCTAAACTGTAAAATAGAAGATTATATTTATTTGAAGCAACAAATGATCTGTAATGTAATAGAATGCGGTGCATCCACCGGCTATGTAATATATATATCGAAGTATATTAGAAAAGCACTGAGATGTTTAGATATATTAAATAAGTACAGTAAACAATAGTAGATTGCACTTTAAGGTAGGTCGATCAAATATAAGTATTTCATTGATGTAAGACCGACGTACCAGATGATAGATTAAATACTGTATGTAATAGATTGTACTCTGATGTAGGACGATCAAACATAAGTATTTTATTTATATAAGACCAACGTACAAGTTGATAGATTGAGTACTATTTGAGATAGATTGTACTCTGATGTAGGATGATCAAACATAAGTATTTTAATGATGTAAGACTGACGTACAAGATGATAAATTAAGTACTGTATGTAATAGATTGTACTCTGATGTAGGATGATCAAACATAAGTATTTCATTGATGTAAGACCGACGTACAAGATGATAGATTGGGTACTGTATATAATAGATTGTATTATGATGTAGAACGATCAAACATAAGTATTTCATTGATGTAAGACCGATGTACAAGATGGTATATAAAAAATAGAAGAGTACACTGTAATAGAATATCATATGCGGTATAACTTCAATCTCCGTGTGTTCCAAGTAATAGGTACTCGATCTCTGTGCTCGGTGGCGAGGTTGTAAGAACCAAGTCTACTTTTCTAATGACGATAAAAGGTCCTTCCTAATTCTCTGCGAGCTTCCCAACATTGAGTTCCTTTTAGTATTTTGGTATCTCTCGTAACACGAGATCTTTAATTTTGAATTCTCTATGACGAACTCGTTTATTATATGATCTTGCCAAAACTTGATGATATCTTCCCAAGTTCATGACTGCTCTGTCTCTTGGCTTTTCAATCCAATTCATGTTATATGCCCACTGGAACTTATTTTCTTCATCGGTCATGGTATGATCTCGCAGTGGGTGATGATATTGAGTAGGGATGATTGCTTCCATACCATATGTTAATAAGAACGGCGTGCAGCCTATCGATATACGAGGTGTTGTGCGATATGCCCATAATACACGTTGTAATTCTTGTATCTAGTTACCCTTCAATTTTGTCAATCATTTCTTGATGCCATCAATTATAGTCCATTGGTAATCTCTGCCTGTCCATTTCCTTGTGGGTAATAAGGATTTGAAGAAAAGTGAATGATGTTATGTTGGTTGAGGAAGTCAGCGATCTTGGATCTAAAAAGCTGAGGTCCATAGTCAATTTTGATGAGGTGAGGGCATCCATAACGTATTATAATAGTTTCTCATATAAACTTGATGACTTCATCTTTACGGGTTTGACACAAAGGGACTGCTTCTACCCATTTGGTGAAGTAGTCCGTGGCTACAAAAAGGTGCTTACGTTTTCCTGGTGTAATTAAGAACTCTCTTACGAGGTCGAGTGCCCATCGCTTAAATGGCCAGACAACTTTGCTTGAATGGAGTTCCAAGTTTAGAGCTTGAATTTGGGGTTCATGTCCCTGGCAGGCATCTCACTTGCTTGCATATTCAATGGCTTGAGCTTTCATCTTAGGCCAAAAGACTTCTTGAGTGAGAGCTTGGTTTACTAAAGATCGTCCTGCTACGTGTGATCCACAAGTACCTTCATGAAGGTCTTGTAGAAATTTCTGATCTTCTTTAGTGGATAAACATCAGAGATATGGTCATGTGACCGATATTTTGAAAATGCAGTTTTCATCAACAACATAACATTTTGCATTGTCTAGTACCCGCCTTCGTTCAGCAGGATCCTTGGGAAGTTCTCCATTAAACTTATTTTTGTGGTCTATGTATGTGAGGAAAGGTTGTCTCCAATCATCCTCGTTCCTTCCACCGGCCCCAGTATTAAGATAATTTGAGCTCATGATGTTAATGTTGGGGTTAGATACCACTTCAATCTTTAAATATCGAACTTCAGCTCCCAGGACTTCAGCCAGATAGGCAAGGCATTCTGAGTGTCTATTTTCTCTATAAGGCAGGTGTTCTAATAGTTGCCTTTTTGAATCTGCTCATTCTGTCGGCTACTGCAACGGCATAGTCGACAATCTTTCTATTTTTTTGATACTTGTCTATATAGTGGTTCACAATTAATAAGGAGTCTGTGTATACGGACAGTTCGGGTACACTGATCTCTAGAGCCATATCAAGTCCATGTATGAGTGCTTCGTACTCGGTCTCATTATTGGTAGCTTAAAAATTGAGTTGTATGGACTTCTCAATTCTATCATAAGGTATGATTAGAGCGATTCTAATGCCTGACCCAGTTGGCCCAGCAGAACTGTCATTAAGAAGGCACCAACCCTTCTTGGATATCCAATCTAATTTTTCTTCGAACTATTTTTCAGTGATGTTCGTATGATCTCTTACCCAGTAGGGGTCATCGACGGGAAAATTTGCTAGAAAATCTGCTACTGCTTGCCCCTATTTAGAATTGCGTGGTTTAAAGTATATATCGTACTCTCTGAGAGTAACCGACCATTGCAGAACTCATCTGGATTTCTCTCATTTGAATAATATCTCTCGTAAAGGGTAATTTGTCATTACTCGAACTGAGTGAGCTTGAAAATACTATTTTAACTTCTTCGATGTATAGACGAGAGCTAGAAGTAGTTTCTCGATCTTTGTGTACCGTGTCTCTGCAGGAGTGAGCATCTTGCTGACAAAGTAGACAAGTTTCTCTAATTTCTCATCAAGTCGAATGAGTACCTAATTTAGGGATTCGTCAGTGAGTGGAAGATAAACTGTGAGTTCTTCTCCTTCTTTAGGTGTACTCATGGCAGGTGGCTTCCCAAGGTAGCATTTTAATTTCTTAAACGCTGCTTCACATTCTGTAGTCTATTCGATATTGGGGTCCTTTTTAGGTTTCTTGTTCTTTGACCCTTCGCGTAGTAGGTCGAATAACCGTCGACAACGATCTGAAGATTTTGAGACAAAACGATTGATATCTACGATCTTTCTCGCTAATTTTTGTACGTCTTTCTCAATTTTTTGAGAAGGCATAGACAACAGTACGTGGATAAGATCTGGATCAGCCTCAATTTCTTGCTTGCTGATTAGATATTCTAAGAATTTTCCTGACTGGGAAGCTCATTGGTATTTGTCAGGGTTTAGTCTAATTTTATAAGACCGAAGAATCTTGAAAGTTGTGTGTAAATCTGTTAGGTGTTTCTCCTTTTTGAGAATTACAAAATATATCGTCAATGTAAACTTCCATCGCTTTTTCAAGGTGATTTTTGAATATTTGTGTCATCAGTCTTTGATAGGTAGCCCCAGCATTCTTAAGACCGAATGGCCTAACTTTGTAACAGTACAATCTGTGTTCTGTGATGAAAGCGGTCTTCTCTTGAACTTCGGGCAATATAGGTATCTGATTGTACCCTGATGCGGCATCCATCATGGACAAGAATTCGTGTCCTACGGTTGAATCGAGCAGATGGTTGATGATAGGAAGTGGAAAACTGTCTTTCGGAGTATGTTTATTAAGATCCATAAAATCCACACATACTCTGATTTTGCCATTTTTCTTTGGTACTACTATGATGTTCAAGATCCAATCTAGGTAATTGGTTTTTTAGATAAAACCAACTTCAATGAGTTTGTCGATCTCTTTGTTGACTTCTTCATGGAGTCTTGGTGCAAGAGTTCTCTATTTTTGGATGACTACCTCACCTATATCTTTCAAACTCAACTTGTGGTACACCAAACTTGGGTCGATGCTTGGCATCTCGTGAAATATCCACGCGAAGGCATCACTGTTGTCTTTAAGAAATTGAATGAGAGCATTACGCTCTGATATGGGCAATAAAGTCCCGATGAAGGTTCCTCGTTTGTCTCCACTAATCTTGATGTACTCTGTAGGTTCCGTGTATGGCAGTTCGTGTTCTAGAAAGTTTTCTGTAACGTTCCCTGTGGTTTTTTGTAATTTCTATGAAAGTTGTAGTATAGATGGTTATGTCACCGTGGTAACAAAATTTTTACAAGCTCAAGCAAGCTTCTGACTACCTTTGATTTCATAAACCTTTCCATTACACTCAAAGCGGAATGCCAAATGGTAGGTTGATGGGATAGCTCGCATATTGTGCAGCCAATAACGTCCCATAATGCCTAAATAACGCATTTGTACATTGATAGCATAGAATACTACGTTAACGGTTACGGGTCTGGCAGTGATAGGAAGTATGATCTTTCCTACTCGTTCTTCTATAGACCTATTGAATCCACTGATGTCAACATCACTAGGCTAAACTTTATCAGCCAACCCCATTTGATCGATTGTGCTTTGAAAGAGTAGTTCGATACTGCTGCCGGTATCCACCATCATGGTGTGCAGTACAACATTCCTCATTTTCAACCTGATCACGAGCGCATCATTATGAGAAATGTTGATATGGCATACATCGTAGTCGTCGAAAGAGATTTCAGTGCGGTGTACACTGAATACAGGGAGTAAATGGGCTTTTTTGTCGACCATGGATAAGTCGTGGCATTGTCCGAGGCGTCGTCTTTTCTCTCTGAACGACCTGTTGATGGTTTGATTTTTGATGAAATGGCTGAGAGAGATGTGATATAAATGTTTCTTTTGGACTGCTTCTTCTATCTGTACGATTTCAGTATGAAGTCTGTAACTCCCGTTTTTATAGCTTTTAACATTTACGATGTACTTGTGCGTCCATCCGCGAAAATATACTTCAAGAATTATTGTAGAGCGAAGCACCATTTTGTGTCATGATGCTGAACTTTATGGTGTATGTAGTATGGTTTGGTTTCAATGGGTTGGAGATATTGGGCATTGCGAAAAAAATTATCCTTTTGTAGTATGGGATATATACTGGCTATTGTGACATTCATCTTTGGAAGACAGGGCTTAGGCATATTGTTCCCCTTTCGAGGTCGATCATTGTTAGACTTGGTACATTTTCTGTCTCCTCCATTGTTAGCACTACCATTTTTTCAGATACCATTTTTTCGGGATCAATATATCCATTGACCATTTCGAACATGTCCTCCAAGGTCATTGGTTTATTAAGGATTAGATACTCCTTTGCTCTTCCATCAACGAGCAAGGCGTTCATAAACGCAGAAATGGTAATCTTATGGTCGAGTCGGTCCACCTTTCTGGCCAACTCTAAGAATTTCTTTGTAAATGTATCGAGCTTTTCTCCTGAACTTTGCTTAGGCTGAATAAAAAATAAAGATTTTCTTCCTTATCTTTGTTGTGCGAATAGTTCTTGACAAAAAACTCTTGTAACTATTTAAAAGTCGTAATGGATCCTTCTGGAAGTGAATGAAACCATCGCAAGGGCTCGCCTAGTAAACTGGTAGGGAAGAGTCGGCATAAAATGTGGTTGGATGTCGAATGCAAACCTAAAGCGTCCTGGAACTCTTGCACGTGTTCCACGGGACTAGTTCCCTTGGATTTGCAGATTTTTAGAGTGTTAAAACCAGTGGGGACTTTGCCATCCAAGAGCTCCTGAGTAATTAGGTTTTTCTATAATTTGTTATAAATTTCCTTAGCGATCTGAGCCTGAGCTTCGAACAATTCTTTGATCTGCTTTTTAACATGTTCCTGAGTCACATACTGTCGAGCTGTAATGGTTGGGTGTGTGACGCGTCCTTATCGAGGATTGTAGTCGCCACTCTCTTCACTTAAACGATCTTTCACTGGAATCTAAACTCTTCGAGGTAGATTATCTATTTGTCTTGATCCTGCGAGGGCGTCATCAACTTCTGGTGGTTATTTTGTACTTGGATAGGCTCGACCTCTTGTTGTAGATGGTTAGATCAAAGTTCACCTCCCAAGTTGTTGGCCGGAGGTCCTAGTCTGTCATGAACAGAAATTCGCAGCCTTCTGGTTGTTTTCCTTTGTTCTTTAGGGTGGCGATCTGTTGACCCTACAGAACCTTTAACGCATCTTTTATACTTGTAGTTGTTGTTCCAGAACGGCGCACCTTTTTGTTTCAGAGTTTAAATTGGCCTGTAACTCTGCTAGTACAATATTTTCCTCTGCTGGAGTAGTTGGCGTACTCTGACCTGGAAGTATCATTTTGAAAAAAAGACAATCAGTGGGTTTTGAGACGATGGGATTGAGGATTACAATTCCCACAGACGACGCCAAATGTAATAGCCTGATTTTAGGATTCGAACTTGGCCTTTACACCAGATGTGTTTAAAACGCTCGTGGAAAATAAGTAATGACTAACAAGATAATTTAGCATGGAAAACCTTTGAATAAGTTAAAAACCATGATCTCTCTTGAAGATTTTGAGAAAGAGAGAGGGATATTATTGAGATTGCTCGATTATTACAGTGAGTGTTCTGAGTATTTGAGCGTGGAATGTTAGAGCGAGGATTCAACTGTCCTTTATCTCAAATTCTTTGGTCCTATTTATAGATCTTATAATATGACCGTTTGGCGACCATAAAGATTCTTAATGATGGACGTTACAGAATATATACATTTGATGGTCTTTGACTTGATTGTGTAACAGTCTGATCTTGCTGTCATGTAACGGCTTTATTGATGATGTTGCGTCTATTGGTTCGAACTGTTAAGCTATAGGTCGAAAATGGTGAATATAACTAATAACTGCAAAACGTTATTTACTGTGTTACGTGTTTGTTGAGGGGAATGGGCTTAAAGCCTTTAGCTACGAGTTAACCTCAGCGGAAACCTATCCTAGACGATCGGAGATCCCATGTTCTAGGTTCAATAGGACAACTAGTTGTGAGTTACACCACATGAGCACTGAGGAGATCTTAACTTCTGCTCATTCCATGATGTGAGCAGTGCAACCTATAGTAATTTTTAGGGTAAGTTCTCTAAACTTTTAATGATTCTTATGCCTTGTATTTACAAGTGAGGCACGACAGGGTACTCTTAATATGCAATCACCTATGTAAGTGTGAGGTGGGGCCGCTTCCATGAGAATTTTATAGGGCAATTTTTTTTAAGAGCACTCATGAATCTGGGGTTTGTTTAGGGCCGATTTGAACATAACTGTGAGAGCCGATTATGTTTGGAAAAGTACTGTGTGAAGACTATTGTCTTGGTTTACACTAAAGCTAACAGTTCAAGACATATGTTCACTAATCAGAGTAAATCCGATTATTATTCATTAGGGAAGGTTCAAGTCTACAAGACACCTCGCTCGATACAGGACCATTCCCTAATTTTTTCTATTTTTTTTTGAGTTTGTCTGTTACCATTCAAATGTGGGGGATTGTTGGAAAATACAAAAGAGCTTTTGGTTTTCTTTTTGGTTTGAATGGTAGAACTAAGTGTTTAGTCTCACATTGGATATGAGGGAAGCTCAACTCTACTATATAAATAAGTCTAACACTTAACTTATTGTGATGTGTATGAGAGTTGGTGAGTCATACGCGCATGTGCAACATGTGCAACCATGTGTGCAAACTAGCTTGGGTGCATGGGCTACCCATGGGCTTGCCCGACCTAGGAACCCGCTTATTATTATAAGTTTATGATTGGGCCTTGGGGTGGGGATTCCTTCGAACACTTAGTCGCTTTTTTGGGTTTGAGGTGTGAGTAGGGTTGTCTCCAACAGAGGCACCTTACGGTGTGACTCTTGGTGAAGAGGCACTGACTTGAGGTCTGAACATTGGTGAAGAGTCACCTATGCTCTAAATAACTCCACTTCATTTTCATTTATTATTATCAATTTTTTAGAGTTTTCTTGAGTCATTTTTATGAGAGAAAACAGACGCAATCAAGGTTCGTTTGGCAGAGAGATAGAAGTGCTCTCTTCTCTCTGCGACTGATCGTTGTATCCTGGCAGGTTGGGGCCTACATTCCTGCAAAACACTGTGGCAGAGGCAAATCTGTCTTAAGGAGATAGTGTGTATACACTAGACTCGATCATCTCCTTAAGAGGTGTTGTTTGTTCATGCAGACTGGATTACACAAAGAACTACATTACATACAAAAGAGTCATCCTTAAAGTGGTTCTTCAACACTTGTCCATGAACTTGAGCTCCTTCTTTAAACGATAGTGATCTCCTGCAACATTTCAAAACAGATGGGAGAGAAAACTCAACCCCATTGCAGTCATTTAACGTAGAAAGCATTTGGGAGTAGAGCATTTTAACTCGTAATGCATTTTGTGTATCAGATAATGCCCTGATGAGAGCGGAAAATATAAAAGCATTCAGTTCTTGAATTTGATAAAATATTTATAATGCATAGTCCAGGTTTTTGGATGACATCGTGGAAAATGAGCAAAATGCGACAATAAATCTGCTCATAGCAAAGGTATAAGAGACGTAACCAGTTTTCGCAATACAGGTGTGTATTTGACACAGTTCAGATATAGTTTTGCATTGCTCTAACATTGACAGTGTTGGTTTAAAGGAGAGGACAAGTAGAGCTGAAATAACTGTCATCCTAGTTCAGATGATTAAGTGGCTGAGCTGAGCAAGCCTAGACTATGTCACGTTGGCCTATGGAACTCATCGCTGCAGAAATTAATTCTAGTTGTGATTTTTTACGACAAATGAAACACAAACAAAACTAACTTTATTTCCTTCATTTGTTTCCACAGGTTTTTGATTTGCTTAGGAGGTCCTTACTTACCACGATGCCCTTCAGTGATGTATTTCTCCCAGACCAATACATAGGCTTATTGTTGGGAAGTAAAGAACTAACGGAGACTGTGAAGCCAAGAAAAATACGTAAACCACATCCAAGAAACAATATGTGTCTAGTCTTGGACAAGATGACCTTGAAAGTCATGGTGAGCAAATCTCTAAACGAAGTATTGTACGCAGAAGCCGGTGCAGATTTTGTAGACTTCATCTTCAGTATTCTCACACTACCTCTTGGTTCCGTTATCAAGATATTGGGAGGGAATACTAACATGGAGTGCATTGATAACTTTTACAAAAGCACAGGTAATAATTACATCAAATTGGAGAAATGCAGGTCTATGCTTTTAAGTTCAAAAATCCCGCAACATTACAATTGTGACTCTCAACTATTTGACATCAAGGAAGGTATTGAATTACCCAAAGGGTATGAGGTCGTTAATCCAAAGAGCCATCTTTGAAGACTGCAAGTGGGGGAGGATTTGTGAATGACCAAATTATGTACATTGTTACCGATCAGCTTTCAGTAAAGCCGCTCTCACCTATAGATGCTCCTTTTCTTCTTACTGAATTCGATGTGCCCATTGAATATATTGAGGAGTAGGTTGTCCTCTTTGGTGAAGATGAGGTATGCCATTTTGTTTTTATAACCAAATTAAAAGCATTGTCTTGGCACCATTTTTGTTTTAAAGGGCAGGTAATTTTTATTTCAAGCGTTGAGGCTTCTGAAGGCATCTTTGATGAAAAAATCAGCTGCTCTAAGTGACGTATTCTATCCATGCAAAGAACAATGACAAGCATCTGCAGGTTCATCTCAGTCTGATCCATGATTCCATTATTTCCATTGCATGTTACAATTTTATTTCGTGTGTGTGCTTAGTAGTACAATATTATGTTTAATGAAACTCGTTAGGCCAGATTCATCAGGATATCAACCACATAACGTTACGGTTAATAACATTACATGTGTATTTCTATATAAAGGGGTCCCCGGGTGTTATCCCAGTCTTGTACATTCTTTTGAATCTTCTTATCACCTTTCTCCTTATCTTCACTGATCACCAAACTAATAATGCTTGATCCATTATGTTTAAGTGTTTTACTTTTGGGGGAGGAGTGGCATCATAGTACACAATGTAACTATAGATCTTTATGTGATCAATGCAGCAATCAAATAAAAGCGAATCATGTTTAAGCCAAAATTTTGTTATCTGCTAGTGTTCGGTACGACTATGAAAGTAAGAACATATAAAGGTCGTATACTTACGCATTTGGCAACAAGAAAACAATATGTATTTATACAGGGTATTAAAAACACCATTCTTGTTAATGCCATGGGACGATCGACTAGTATTGGATAAGGATATTGTACTTTGCAGTTTCAGAACAATGTTATTTTTTTCGGGGATTGTAAAACAATAGATCCTTACTAATCATTCATTGCTTAAAGTTTGCATTAGACCAATAGAAGATGCCACACTTATTACTAGTCCTTCATGTATATATTACACTATAGGTTCAAATTTACCATCGGGCTCGATTCCTCCCATCATTCTTGGTAGAAAACCTAATCGTACTAGCTTGCATTTGCAAAGAATAAACTTTTCTAATTTTATTTGTCATGTCACTGTGCAATTGTCGAATTACCCTTCAGACCTTTCCCATGTGTTTATAGAGCCATATAAACTCCTCTTACCTTCTCCGAATAGCTACAACCTCTGACCTAGTTTTTTCAATCTTTTTGAGGCCAACCACTAAACGGTAGCAAGTATTGTGTAACCAGAAACCTCTGTTTCCTAAGACAAATAAACTCGATAATTACAGTTACCATTTCACTGACCTGAGGATTTCAAGTTTTGATGCTCTCACTTGGACTCTAGATTTTGTTATAGAACTTTCCCTAGTGCCATACTGGTGTGGTGTAAAACACATTTACAATCTTTCCATTTCATACTCTCTTGTCCCACCTTAGGAGTCCTATTTTATATTGAACAAGGTACAGTTCTAATGTGCACGCTAATTTATAGAAGAATATTTATGTATAGATGGTATTAGTTGGTATTCAGCACATTTTCCCTTAATTTTTTGTTTTTGTTTTCTGGACCTTTGGTCAGGCAGAGTTCCTGTAAGATTGTATGTGCATGCGGTATATTGACGAGGCTATAGGCTATCTAACAGATGTACCGCTGATTAATAATTGGGACAAAATCTCCTACATAAACTGACCAGTTGAGATTCTCAGGGAAGATGGTAAGTTTGTGACTACTATGTGATTGGCTGATTGCGTAGAGGAAATAGTCCCGCTGTACCCTTGTTGTGTTTACGTTAAGCTAAGTTGTGAAATATAGCTGATGGTATATTTCTGAAAAGCTTTTTTATCAGTCCTTATGGCCCTGGATAAATTTGCTTATAACCCTGGATAACCTTTTCAAAATTACTAAATCATCCTGAGCAACACAAACCAACTTATTTGCCATAAGCATTTTGCAGTTGCTTTAAGCCCGAGTGGTCAGTTTTTAAGATTTCCGAATTAGTTTTCAAGGCCAAAAGGAAATCTTGAAGTACGACCTTGAAAGAAAGACTGCTATACAAGAAAATGAAGTATAAGCAAAAAACTGTTACCATGTTTGGCGAAGTCGAGAATTGTTGTTCTTGTATTGTTGTCAAACACCAAAACAATCTTGTGGCCCGTACAAGAAAAGCACTTCTAAGCTTTTAAGGCGTTGTTGGTGCCATATCAAGAATTAAACTCGTACTTTCTCCTTGTCATATTTTCAGTGTGTCGATATTGTATCTCTCAGATCAATAGTGTGTATATCATGGCCTAATTACTAAATCATTGTCTAACTTATTATACACACTGTGCTTACAGATAAAATCTTCACCCTACATGATGCGTTGAAAACTTTGCTGCCCAAGTTTTTTGAAGAAATATCGTTAATTGAACATGAAGACGCTTCTAAAACTCCTGATACTGACTCCTGTAATCAGGATTTTGATATTGCAGTCCCTGAGAAGAGGTAAGTATCTAGGGAAATATTCGATAAACCTCATGCAGAAGACTCTAGTCGGCACTCATCTGGAAAGCCTTATATTAATTTTGTCAGTTTACACAAAGAATCAAGCCTAAATTTGACATTTCCTTCAATTGGATGGTAAAAAAATTGATGTACGCAGAGCACTTCATTCATATATGTGTTTACGTTGGAAGTGAAACATCCATATTTGGAGTTTGTTTCATTTCATGTCTAGATTAGGTGTCAGCACTACCTCGTGGTTACTCGTTGTCAGTGATTGCACATGGAGCGACTATAACTGGACTGACATTGAGCAGGTAGATGGGTTTGTACATCTTCGCTCAAAAATATCAAACCCTGAATGTTTTACAAAATTTCAGAAAGGAAGTGATGTCTTTTGGAGATTTTTTTTTATGTTCGAACATGCTTTTGGTCGGTTCGAATAGACTCTGTTCGAACAGATGACTCAGAACTTTGTTTATTTGAATAGAGATTTTGTTTTGTTCTAATAGACTCTGTTCGAACAAACTTTTTTTTCAGTTTGAGCAAGTTACTCAGAATTTTGTTTGTTCGAATATAATCTTGGCTCTATTCTAATAAAAACCATGTCTGTTTGAACAGACTATTTCTTTGTTCGAACAGAGGTCGGGTTTTCAGTTTTCTATAAAAGACTTTCTTTCTTATTTTGACTTTACTTCTTCCAAAACCCAATTTTTTCAGAGCTTGAGTTTTTAGGAGAGGAGAGATTTCAACGAGCGATTCAATGCAAAATAAAACTCAAATTGAATCAATCGGAGAAATTTAAAAACCTAATCATTGATTTTTAAAGCTTGTGAGTTTCAAACTTGGATACTTTGACGAGAGATTGAAGCAAGGCGTTGCGAGAACAAGGAATCAATTGCAAGAAGCTTGATCAGAAGAGAGGCAACAACGGGATATGTTTATCAAGTCTGTAAGTTATTGAACTCTTGCAATTTCATTTCAATAATAAATTCTTTGGCTATCGGGCGATTCGACAGCGACCTGTGGGCTTTTCTCTTGAGAAAGTTTCCCACAAGGTTAAAATTGCTTGTTCTTGTGCTTAATGTGGTTTTGCCTGTTGATACCAGATAATTAAATCAACTTGAATTAGCTTGGGTTAGACCATTAATTCAAGGATTTCAGACCCATTGATTTTGACCTAAATTAATCGAAATCAATTAATGTCAAGTGATTATTTATTTCAGGAAGAACACACGATTGAGTATGTTGCTCTATATATCTTCCATTTTGAGATTCTTCACGATATCTCAATTGTTATATAGTAATGTACAATAAACTCTTGAACTGTCCATTCATGGCATATATCTTCTTATTTAAGTAGAAGACGCTACTTCATTCCTGTCTTGAATTTCATATAAGCAAGAACATTGCCTCTTATTTTCACGATTTAGTGTTTTCATATGTTTTTGTTTGTCCAGATGAGTCAAAACTAAACCCTTTATACCTTTGAATTTATCTAAACTATTTAAACACTAGTATAACCCATGCGGCAAGATTGACAATTGAGAGTTGCACGACTAATGGGTTGCCGTAACTGACTCGTTCTGCAGTGAGAGAGTTTATAGAGAGCGTATGTGCAAATGATCATTAAGAAACATAAATTAAATTTATTTATTTTCTAGACCAAGGTGATCCGAAGTTCATAATTTATCAAAATTTTCCCAACTAATCGCAATGCCACATAAAAGCCCAGCGCCAACCCATATGCTAGGATAAATCCTGACGAGTGACCCTGTTAATGGTGAATCGAACTGAAGAGTCTTTCTTTTTGAGGCTTGAGGTTCTTATCAGCCTTCATCAAAGCCATGTCTTTCAACCGTTCATCGGAGATAGTTGTATACACATCTCTTATCTTGATTATGGGCATTATAGCTGAATAAACAATAGAAATTGTATTTAATCGATATTGCTATATTTACTACCAAACAAATATATTCTAAGAGGAAAATTAATCGGCTGATTACTAGGACTGCTAGGTATATAGAATTGTTGGCTATTATACATAATAAGATTTGATAGCCCCATTTTATCGTACACTATCTTGATCTAAAGTAGAACTAATGCAGAATCATATTTTCCACAACAATTAGTTTATTAAAAAAGCGTAGAAATATTAAGATCGGGCGGACTTAATATTTTTATGCTTGTTATTGCAAATATGATGGGGCGGACTTAATATTGTTGTAACATTCAAGGACATCCCCAAATAGTTTATCTTAGGATGACTAAGTTGATGACAAACAATCCCCTGTTCTAGGCTTGGCTACTTTGCCAAGTATTCCACATCTAAATTATTAGACTCTAAAGATTGTAAAAGTGGAAGGTTTAAATTCATATGTTTGTCCCGGCGTTTACGCCGTCAATTACATTTATAAATATATTTTTCGTAGCAATCTGGATCATCGCGATAAAATTTCTGTTAGTATCGAGGAAGATGATGATAAACAATTCACTGTTCTAGACTTGACTATTTCACAAGTTACTATGATTGCTTTCCAACTAAATGGTGGTGACAGAGAAGCTGATGACAAACATACCACTGCTCAAGGAGATAGAGGAAGATGTTCATGGTAAATAGAACTATTGATGCATACCTTCCCCAGATAATTGCCTATTAATAAATGGTAGTTATGAAGAAGTTAAGTTTAGTAGTAGGTTTATGTTAATAAACCATTTTTTCCTCTAAAATAACAATTTTCAGGCCCAACTCAAATTAAACTCTAAATAGGCTTCCAGTACCATATACCTTTGAATGCCAATGGACCAAAATTAGAGTGGGTTGTGAAATCTTGGGCTTGTACGTATTTGGGAAGGTTTGTCCAAGGAATTTCTGAAACATGGGGGTTCTAAAACTATCTTAAGCCCCACATTAGTAGTATCAGCCTATGATGCATGAGCTAGCCCTAAAATAAGTGAAGTTTGAACTATGGTGCTAGAAAACTACCCCAAAACGCGGGAGTACTGAAAACTATCTTAACTTCTACATTAGTAATATCAGCCTAAGATGCATGAGCTGGCCATGAAATAAATAAGCTTTGAAATATGGTTCTAGTGGATTGTACTTGGCATCTTAGACATGCAAAGACTAGTTGTATACTTGTATCTGAATTTTAATTCTATCTCACTATTCTAATAATGCTTAGTAATTTTTTCTTTCAGCTATACTTTATTTAAGATGCTTGACGATTTCATACTTCTAGCCAAAGGTGGTCTTTCTGTGTACCATGGTTCAGTAAAGAAAATTGAAGAATACTTTGCAGGCATTGAGATAAACGTACTTGAACGTGTTAATCCTCCCGACTACTTCATTGACATTCTGGAAGGTATTGTGAAACCAATCCCAGGCTCAAGTATGAGTTATGAAGACCTTCTCATCAGATGGATGTTTCACAACACTTGCCCAATACCCGAAGATTTGTAACAGAGAGCTACAGGGATTACTTAATCTTTAAAGGCTGAATATCCACCTAGTGGTTTGGATATCAAAAATATATAACCAATATTATACAATCCTTTATATTTTGTTTAGATAAAAAATTAAAAACCAACCAATTCAAATATACCTTCAATATTTAATGCCATTCTCTAATAAATACAGATACTATATACAATTAAAGCCTAAATATTTTCTGAGCATAACGGTCTAGCATGCGCGTTAGTGCGTGCCTAAGTGCTCGTATAATATGGCTAAAATTTACACTTTTGTTAGAAAAATTATTGTATAGAGGTCGACGTGATGTGTTTAGACACTAATTATTATTTTAATTAAATCTCACCTCATGGAACTCGTGTTTTAATCAATGCATTCGATTTAAGGGTTTCCGTTAAAGCCCTCTCTCATTATCATTATTTCTCTAGATCTCTTATGGCACTGTCCCATTTTCCTTTCTTGCTCAAGTTTTTTCTTGTAATCTCAAACATAGTTTTAGTCTTTGATGTAAACTGATTACGCATAGGCCAATAATCAATAAAAACACCAATTTTAACAAAAGGAATTAGGGTCGTGGGGAGCCCTAATTTTATTAATTAGAACCTTGTCATGAACAAGACTACTTTAACTGAATTAACTGTATTAACTAAGAAATTAATAACCTAGACCACCCCTTTTATAGATCACAAGGAGGGTTAGAATTATGAACCCTAATTCTAATTGAAAATAAATTCTACTTAAATTGGAAAGTTGTTAATAACCCCGGTTGGACCTCTCCAACAGAGCTTAAGCTAAAGACTTAAAATACAAAGCATTAGAAACATTAAATAAACATAGATGGCATGGTGGGTAAGCGATCCTATGGGGGATGCGCCACATCAGTCTTGGGTTGTTACACGTCGATCATCATCTTTGGAGACTCTCTTGCTGACACTGGAAATATATTCCACGATGAAGCCAATCTGTTTCAAGTCATCCAAGATATGCCCTATGGACAAACATATTTTTGACATGCCAATAGCGTGCATCAGATGGTCGTTTTGTTATCGACTTCATTGGTATACATTTTAACATAATTTTACATGTTGAAATAAAGTTCTTTAATTATTTTTGGGATATATGGACTATATGGTACGTATATAACATCTGAGTATCTTACATCTCAATCACTCGGAATTCCATTGGTGTTACCCTATTTGGGAAATGAAGGTGTTGATCTTAGGGAGGGTATAAACTTTACTGTAATCGGTGGCACAACACTTGGCACTGCATTCTTTGTTGAGAGGGAACTTACTTATGCAGCAGATTACTCTTTAGGAGTTCAAGTTGAATTGCTCAAATAACTCCAGCCTTTACTATGCAATTCTTCTTCTAGTAAACACCATCTCTTGTTAATATTTTACATATATTTTCATTTACAGCTTTAACCACGCTTAATTATTTGCAGGCTATCATGATTTCTTTAAAATATCATTGTTTCTTGTGGGAGAGGTTGAAGAAAATGATTATTGTAAGGGCTTATTTCTAATCCTCGTACTGAGTTTGATATTCGAACTCACATAGCTTGAGTAAACATACTGATAACCAATCAAGGACTAAAAGTAAGGAGATCGTAATACAGACTTCCTCATCAATAGTTCGGAGATATCAAAGCATCCTACAACTTCGCGCTAGAGAAGATACTCCTCCACTTATCAGCAGGTCGTATATACACGAGCATCACAAGAGATCGTATCTTCCCAACGGTCTGAAGCTACAACTAAAGAATGTTAATGGATCCATTACATATCAATAAGTATCAAGACGTTACAAAAGACCACTATGAAGACTCATCAAAACCCGATATTGTAACGTTCCTTATCAATGTTAACCAACGGTCATATTATAAGACCTATAAATAAGACTAGATAGCTACAAATTAGAGAGGCTACTCTGAGAACCTCTAAGAGATCTTTTTTACATCTCTCTCTCTCTCTCTTCTCTTTAATAGCTAGTAGTCTAAATATACCTTTCTCTCTTTCTAAAATCCTCAAGAGAGGTCGTGGTTTTTAACCCATTCAAGGGTTTTTGACGCTAAATCTAGCGTTGTTTGTTTCCCGTTCATAATGAAACATATTAGATTTTGAAGGTGTAAAGCGCTATCTCCGTGCAATACGAAAATAGGTTATTACAATTATAACTATCCATTTTTCAAAAGAAGAAGTTTAGAAGAGGTTATGACCTACGTGCTTAAAGTCATAAATCGCATATCTTTGGAAATTAAGGTTAGAACGTATGATGGGATCTTAGATATATAAATGAGTGCAAAACAGTTGTTTGAACTTTATTGTCGATCATAGTTTTTGCACATTGATGGTATTTGTGTGTATGTACAGGTGTTAGCTGAGCATGGGGCTATGACCATGATGGTGTTTGGACTACTGCCATTATGGTTCTTTATAACTTCTTTTTTTTACAAAATGTTTATTATATATATCCAAGAAAATGGAGTACACGAGGAGGGAAAGCCAACCATGCCATACCCTGGTACATGTCACTAGTGCATATGCATTGGGGTTCTCTGCGAAATTAAAAAAATAAAGAATAGAAACTAGTCTAATACATGCGAAGTATTAAAAAAAGCCATTGTTGAAAGCAGCGTGTAAGTTATTCGAACGGCTTCCAAGTTTGTTCGAACGATTTGTTGAACAAACCTTTAGATTTGTCATCTGAGTTGACATGTTGAAAGAATCGCCAGTTTGTTCGAACGACCTCTAATGTCGTTCAAACGATATGTTGAAAAAGCCTTTGATTTTTGAAATAAAAAATGCCAGTTTGTTCGAATGACCTCCAATGTTGTTCGACGGACATGTTGAAAATCCTTCGATTTGTTGTCTGAGTCGACATGTAGAAAAAAATGCCTGTTAGTTCGAATGACCTCCAATGACGTTTGAATGATTTTATGGTATTGTGCCTCAGTGTGGCTGTTGAACTCTATAGTATTCAGTGTTCTGATCTTCGACTTGCTGCAGAAAATTTGGTTTTCCTTCAGTCCATTGCTCCAAGGGTTGGTCCAGGTCGGAGCCATTCTTTGCGAGTTGGTCTGAAGAAAAATTACATTCCCTTAACACATGACTGAATCTGATATGCTGAATTTTTTGGACAACAAGGTTCAAAGTTATTTTTGAGTGACCAGGGGATTTTATAAGTAATGAAAGCTTTAAGGCAGCAACTGAGTCTGAGGCCACCCAAACCTTTCTCCAACCTTTATCCACAGCTTTTTGTGCTCTTGAGATGATTGCCTTGATATCTGCTATGTAGTTGTAGAGTGCTCAATGGCCTTGCTGAATGTTACCATAACTGCACCTGAGCTGTTTCAGTAAATAATTCCAATGCCTGCAAGTCCTGGATTGCCTAAAGCAGAACCATCACAACAAATTTTGATCTCATTTTCTAACGGAAGAATCCATTTACAGTACTTTGTGTCTACTCCTTTTTGTTGTCTGCAATGAACATTAAGAGCTTTAATGATTTTGAGGTCATGAACTGTATTGTCCATTATGTGTTTTGATAAGTGGGTTGCGTCTACAATGTCAGTTAGAATGCCTTTAGTAATTGTCTTGATAATTAGCTTTAAGCCGTCAAACCTCCAATTGTTTCTTGCTCTCCAGATATTGCTGCAAATGGAGAACACCATGGCCACCCAGTGATCATTAATGTATGTACTAGAGTATTTTCCTCTTTCCAAAATGGTTATGCAGTTATCTACATGTATTATAGGAGCAAAAGAGAAACTATTAGTAGCCCTTTGCTAAATAAAGGCAGTAGAGGGGCAATGCAATAGAGTGTGTTGCTCGGTTTTTGTATCATTGTGGCACTGGTGACATATAAAAATGATCGAAATTCCTTTTTTCATTATGTTATCATCCATAGGAAGGATATGATTCATCAATCTCCATGCAAAGCCTCTAATTCTAGGGTAAATGCTATTACTCCTAACAGATCTCCACCACCATGCAGTTTCTTATCTTCGTCTCAGAGCATTACTCTTGGCTATGAAATTACCTTGTAAATCGGGTTTCCAGATTATAGTGTCCTGAGTATTTGGGTTGCATTGGATTTGTTGTAAATTAATCCCTAATATAAGAAGGAGAAGCATGATATCACTTGAGAAGTTCCAGCCTTGTGTGTTGATAAAGTTACTAAGCCGTGCTTTGCAATTTTTCCACATATGTCTAGGTAGATTAATATATTCCATGAGTGGAATGTCTGTAGCCCAGGTGCCCCTCCAAAAATCAATGTTTGTCCCATTTCCAATGAGCCATCCAATGTAAGTTTTGGAGAGGGTAGCTAAAGCTTTAATACCAGTCCATAGAGTAAAGATCTTATGATATATAATCGGATCTCCACTATTGGTGCTTAATTTTGATATGGGATATTTTGCCCATTCTTTTGTTCCTTGTTTAAAAGCGCAATGTAGTTTGCACAATATTGCATTATTCACTTCCCCCAGACTTCTAACACCCAGTCAACCCTCCTTGATAGGTTTGCAGGCCTTTTCCCACTTCAAGGTTACTCCTTTTCTTTTTATCGGGTCTCCAGTCCAAATGTAGTTTTTGAGGATATTATCTTCCCTTTTGATAAGTGACCTAGGCCACTAGTAGACTGCCATATTATGTATGGGCATACTATTAAGAACGTACTTTGTTAGAGTAACCTTTCCCTGAAATGAAATCATGCTCCCAGTCCAGTTGTTTGCCCTTTTTTTGATTTTTTCAATAAGCGGTTTAAGAGCTTGTTTTATAATTCTTCCTTGAATTAGGGGAATTCCCAAATATGTTAGTTGAAATTTGCCTTCTTTGAATCCAAATATCTCGGAGACAACACTTCTTCTTGTTATAGGAATACTGCTTATAAAAATCTTGCTTTTGTCTACACTAATCTCTTGCCCATACAACTTCTGATAGTCTGTAAGAATGCCCTTAAGCTTCTTCAGACACCTGGTCCTCCTATTCACAAAGACAAAGATATCATCTGAAAATAATAAGTGAGTGGGTCCATGTGTAAGCTTTGTTGAATCTATGGCTTGTATTCTTCCTTGTTCTCTGCCTTTTTGGAGGTTAATACTAAGTATGTCTTCCACTATTACAAGCAGGATTTGGGATAGAGGATCTCCCTGCTTGGGCCCCCTAAATATTTGGAAAAAACCTGATGGGCTGCCATTAATGGAGATAGACACCATACTGTTGCTGATAATAGTTTGTATCAAAGACTAGAATTTCCGATTAAATCCAAAAGCGTACAAGGTTGTGATGAGATACTCCCAGCTAAGAGTATCATAGGCTTGACTGATATCAATCATGAGTGCCACATTGCCACCTTTTCTCTTGATCTTCATTTCATTCACCATTTCCGAGGCCATACAAATGTTGTTACCTATGCTTCTATTCTTAATAAAGGAACTTTGGTCTCTAGAAACAACCTTGTCAGCGATAGGGGAAAGTCTAGTAACGAGAATCTTTGTTATAACTTTAAAGATAAAGTTACTAAGACATATAGGCATGTAGTGTTAAACTGTTGAGGGGTTTTTGATTTTAGGGATTAAGACAATGATGTTGGAGTTAAAAGTCAAAGGGAGCATACCATCTAGAAAGAAAGATGATATCCCAAAGTATATATCAGCACATAAAATCTCCTAGAATTTTTGATAAAAGGCTCCAGAGAATCTATCAGGTCTAGGGGCGCTGTTGAAATCCATAGAAAAATTGTTTCTAAAATCTCCTCGTTGGTTGGGCAAGAAGTAAGAATCATATTTTGTTCTCCTTGGACTCGGTTTGGAAGCTGTTCAAAGAATGTTGAGTAGTGTTGAGTGCCTTTAGCAGAAAATTTGGAGGTGTAGTAATTGATTATATGTTCCTGTATGAGGGTCGGACTAGTAATGACTCTTCCTGTGCTGTCTTTGATTTTAGTGATCAGAGATCTTACATTTCTAGCATTTGTGGTTGAGTGGAAGAAGCTGGTAGTTCTGTCTCCTACAAGTAACCATTTGATCCTCGACCTTTGCCTCCAATCCATCTCCTCAATTTCCTCCCACCTGTTAAGGAGTTTTGTTTGAGCTAGGTATCTCTTTTTGATAAGATCATTTGTAACATCTTCTTCTAATTGGAGTTGTAGACTCATAACCTCACTTTCCAGTGCTGTTTCGTTTTTCTTATGGTCATTTGAGGTTTTTCTCCATATCTTTATATCGGCCTTAAGTCTTTTCAGTTTCAGCATAATGGTATAAAGTGGAGCAGCAAACATTGGTTTGCCCCAGCTTTTTGCTGCCATGTCATTGAATCCAGTTTCCTCTCCCCAAGATTGAATGTACCTAAAAAGGATGTTGGAAGGCTTCGATACTTAGCTGTATTTACCCATAATAAGTGAGTGATTTGATTGTGTTCGAGGCAGTACTTGCATTTTCCATCCCCTGAAAGTATTCTGCCATTGTAAGTTTTGAAAGTATCTATCTAGGACCACCAGTATTCTGTTATTCCCACTTTTAACATTACATCAGGTAAAAGTAAGCCCTGAGGAGGGGCTCTCAGTCAATTTAGCTATGTCTAGAAAGTTCGTAAAGTCCATTACGGTATTTAAGAGGGCTAGTCATCTTCCCCTTTTCTCAGATATCTTAAGAACCCCATTAAAATCTCCGATGCATATCCAGGGCTTATCATTTGTGACAAAATAATTGGTGTGGCTAGACCAAAACTCTAATCTGTTAATTTTGTTGCAATCGGCATGGCCAAACGAGAATCAGCTCTCTATGTATTGTACCGTAATATATTGTCTAGAGGAAGAGAGTATCGCAGGCTCAGGAGTACCTTCCATCCATATAATCCATAAGTTATCTTTTTTTACATTTTGTTCATTAGTTAGGACGTTTTTGACATACCATAGGAGAATAAAGTCTTTGCAAAAAATCTTGGGCTCTGCTATGCCCAAAATATTTGGTTTTATTCGTGTAATTGTTTTCCTGAGATATCTAACCGTTTTTTTATTCCCCATCCCACGTGCATTCTAAAAGATAATCTTTATTGATTTTGAGATCTTGTCACTCTAGGGTCTAGGGTGTACACCTTACCCCCTTGAATCACTTGATTATGTCCTAGCAACACTTGTTCTTCTTGTTCAATTTCATCAGCCCAGCTGGAGGGGTTGAGATATTATCGGACTTCTTGTACTACTTTTGAGTATGCATCTTCCTCTAGGATCTCTTCAACATTTATTGACGTTGGTGTTGGTTCTGTGCCTACTACCTTGCTTTCCCCTTGTTGACTAAAGTTGCTATGATCCCCATCCTTCTCCTCATGAGATACTGAATCTTCGTATTCTATATATTCTTCTACATTTTTGAGGGCTGTAATCTGGTTTACTCTGCTAGTAGTACTATTCCTTTGAGGTGAGGTATGTTTTGTGTTACTTTCCTTTGGTGTTGCCCACCCTGAGTTGTCTCCCACTTTTTCATGTTGCTGAATATGATTTGAGGGCCTTGGCATACCTAGGGGTTAGATATGTGATGATGTTGTACTGCTTACTTCTAGTGGCTCCTAGAAATATATATGTTTACTTGTTGGTGCAGGATTTTTCTATCTCATATCCGTGATCTGATTTTGCTTCTTCAGAATTATTATAGTGTGGTTGCCCCGTATGCCTTTCGCCAGTTCTTTCCTTGTTTTCTTATTTACCTTGTTGTGCTCCATCTCATTAACTTGAAAGGCTTTCTACACAATCTTGCATTCAACAATAGTGTGCCCTACATTTTTGCAGTGGTTGCAATATTTAGGCACTTTATGAAGCAGTACCTCTTGGTTAATGATGTTTCCTTCAATCTCAAGTAGAATGTGGTCTGGAATAGGCTGAAAGAGATTGATATCTATAAGCACATTAGCATGATATCCATAGTCTTGATTACTTGTGGAGTGGTCCATCTAGATAGGAGTTCCAAGGGTATTTCCTAGTGACATAATAATCTTCTTGCTCCACATTTCTAGAGGCAGTCCCAGGAATTTACACCATATCAATGCGTTAAAGTTGCTATGTTTCTCAACAGAGAAAAGTGGGTTCTATGGAATGAGTCTCATAGGCATTATTTCAACCATCCTAGGCCCCCTGCTCCATATAAAGATCTTGCCCTCTTTTGACTCGAGTTTGATGATAAAGAAACCCTTTTCAATAGGAATCAGTTTGCATGTTCCCTTAGTTTTCCAGTGTGTTTTTGCATACTCTTGTACAGTATCACAATGCCTAAAATGGCTTAATGAGTTCTCTCAGTATCACAACAAACATCTTCAACAAGAATTAGTTCATGTGTGAAAGCCTTATCCTCATGCAAACATTACCTACGTTGATTATTACAATATTGCAATGCTGATTTACCGTTTTCCATCTCAACTAGGTAAGTCTTAACTCAGATTATATGATCAAATTCGCTTTAAAGGATAATAACATCAAGTAAGGCTAATATTTTGGAACCAAAGAAAATTTCAAATCTCTAGTTTGAGAACTCTCACTAATTTACGAAAAAACTACAAACCTAAATTCAAAAATGAGAGGTGGGCAATATCAGTACAAGTCTATAAAATTTTTAAATGTGTAGATGACATCTCTCAAAGTCACATAATCAAGAAACACAAGATAGTGATTCACGATATAGTTATTTTTTTTTTTTTTTTAGTTTTTTTTTTTCTGTCCATGTATTATTTTTGTTACGAAATTAAAGTAGTATTTACTAAATACATTTGCCTAAAAAAAATCAAGTAGATTTTTTGGTGTTGTTTTTAAATAGTCTAGGTAATCACAGTATAGTTATAATCAGAAATGTAATAATTGCAGAAAATTATTGGTAGAGATGAAGAGATTTTTAAATGCTTCTCATGGGACGGAGGAATTAGCAAGAAACTAAGGTTAGTTTTGGATTAAAAATTAACTTGGAGATTTTAGAGGGATTATGACCTTGATGGGTTGCCATTTGCCAAGTGACATCATTTGAGAAGGGTCTTATGTTGAGAAAGGTGTATACGTCCTCGCGCAAGCCGGGTTTAATATTTTGTGTGTGTATATGTGTGTGCAATTATAGGATTTGATAAGGGAGCGCTTATAGTATGTTGTGGAGGAGGCGGTATGTATAATTTCAACTCAACAACTCTAGGTGGACAGTCAGACTCTGGTGTCTATGAAGACTCGTCGTTGTACGTTAGTTGGGATGGTATTCACTTGACTGAAGCAGCGTATGGATTCATAGCGAATGGTTTATTGAGTGGACAATTCCTTATTCCAGACACCAGTACGCCGTGTACGTGAAAGTCTTGACTCCCCATTTTTACAGTGAAGCGTATATATATTATTTACTCTTGTACATGGGCCGAGACATTGTAATATAATCGCACATCTGCTTTCTAGGCAAGAGAATGTGAACATATCACACCAAAACATATTCAAAACATTTAACTTGGAGATATCCTAGGCGAAGTGTCAATATGCTAAGCTTTACTAACAAATAATGACGTAAACTATCCCACTTGGAGATATCTAAGGCGAGTGCCTCACCAAAGTGTAATAGGGGTCACTAGCCTAGGCCATGGACCTTCTTCATCTAAACTTCTTCAACAAGAATTGAATCTTGTACAAAACTACAATTCAAATTTACCGTTCTCCGTCACAATTAGGATTGATTAATATTCTCGACTCAAATTGTACAATCAAGCCTAAAAGTTATATGGAGATCCGTATAATTCTCAATGAGTCTATAAGTCTATAACTAAGGTTTGTCTCACACTAGGTTATGAGCCCATGCTACACACGGATGCGTTAGTTTATAGTGATTGATAAATTCATAATTTTTGTAGTATTTGGCTAATACATTTTAGTTTTGCCTATAATCTCCATCATTGTAATTCGCATTCTCCAATATGTTTAAACTAATTTTAAACGCAATTAAAAGATGCAATATGTCATTGGTCCTTTAACGATTTATTTTGTTGGGAAAATCATTAGCAAAAGGTGCAAGATATACATTAATAAGATTTCAGCAAACCATAATTTGTAGTATTTACTTATAATCTTTTGATTGTACATGTACGTAGGAGCACGCTCCTGCTAACCACGAGGCTCCCAGGTCGTTGAACGACCTCCCTATTGATAGAGGAGCACATCGTGGGAGGCTATCTTAAGGATCTTTGAGCCACAACGAAAGCAACCGATACTGATGTATACTTTATATCAGGCCCATGTGCAAAGATAAAACCTAGGACTGCGGAGGGGTATCCTAGGAATTTTACACGTTATGTGAGCGTCAACATTTTAGGCCAGAGACTCCCCCTATAAATAGGGAGAGAATGTGACCTAAGAAATGACTTTTTTTCAGATCCTCCTCCATCTACAAAAACCCTAGCAGCTCTAGAGGAAGAGGGAGAAAAGACCCAAAGAGAGTCGAGTGGTGCCCTCCTCTGGTGAGATGTGTCAAGTCCAAAGCAACTAATCACTTATTATCGTCCCTGAGAAGACTCTTGAGACCACAATTGGCGTTATCTTCGTTCAGGCAACTAAACCTTCATACAACCGTGTAAAGATGGCAGTTTCCACGGGAAACTAGACCCAGAAGCAAACGATGGCAGGGATGCGAGCTACGCTCCTGGAACTACAAGAATAAATGCTGATAAAAAAGACCAGATACGACAGCTCCAGGTGGCTAAAAGCGAGATGAGAGAAAATCTCGTTACCGAACATCAACAGCCAGTCGCCACCGTCTGAAACCGCTGGAGATTCTACACCGCTCGAGGGGGCGTTCAACGACCTAAACATGGAAACTTATTCCCGTTTGCCACCATTATACGGACCTGTCTACGAGCCACATTACACAGTCGTTTATAACCCGTTTCTGTTACCTAGGGGGACAATCCTACAACCAGGGATCCAACAACCTCTACCACCGAGGCAGTCTATACAATGACCTCCACTGCCACGATCAACACACCAACTTAGCCACACGTGCCCACCACTACCGGGCTGATATGCTCCACAGTACCAGGGTATGCGTCCCCTCGCACCCACAATGTACCCAGGAGCCTCATATAATCATGGTCATGAGCACCTTCCACAATGGCATCAATAATACAACATTGATAACCCATTATACCCACCTGTGTACGGATATAAGCAGTATCAAGAAAGAAATCCCACCTATAATGATTGATTTAACGAACAATACCAAGGAATGCCCCAGTTTGGATAACCATATGGGGGCATCTACTAAGATGAGTTGTCCATCCGGGGAGGACGAGGCCCATGAAAGGACAAAGGTAAAAGTGATCACCCACCCCTAATGGCCGCCTCTGTTGATGCGTTGATCAGAAACATGCAAAATAACGATCCGGCCAAGTGGTTAACCAAGGAGACTCTATGCAGGATACATAATACCCCGTTCATGGAGACTATCAGGAATTATGTACTGGGACAGAGCCATTCTTGACCCAACATAAAGGCCTTCACTGGGAGCCAAGACCTTGGCCAACACATCTCAAAATTTTAGTATAGTATTGACCTGCAATACTAGACAGACGACTACATGTATTACCTATTCTCCTCAACCTTGTCAGATAAGGCCCTCACCTGGTTTCAAAGCCTTAAACCCAACTCGATATCTACCTTCGAGCATATCTCTCTGGCGTTTGTGGAAAAATAATCAAAGAAGCAACTAGCAGAACTGTTTTATCTAAAATAGCTGGTCCGATAAGCCATCGATTCCTTCTTGAAGAGGTTCAAAAATGAGCTCATACTCATTAAAAGAGTGGATGCCTAGATAGTATGCTTAGCATTCATGGGTGCATGCTTACCCGGTTCAAAGTTACGCGAAGATTTACATATGAAACTACTTAAGATACTAGAAAATTTATACGAAAAGGTATAAAAGTACCAGTACGTGGAAGCGGACAACCGCGCACCAACCTCTCAGACAACCGCTCTTCTCAGTATCGTCTCTGCCCCGTTATTAGTCATGTGTCTAGAGATTCCCAAATATCAGAGAAATATGCCTGATAGGCAGCGCAAATACGACGAGGGGAGGAACAAAATGAGAGTCAACAAAGATCCTCAGAGTAAAGTTGAAACCTCCCGCTAAGCAGGTAAGCCAAAGGTCAAGCGTTGGGAATGACGCTCACTATTACATAGGCAAACCTTCTTGTTATCGCTAAGATAGATATGGACTACAGTAAGCCACACCCAATGGTTGACTGTCTCAGATGAACATATTGCGCTCATCACGATGTCTATGACCATGAAACTGACAAGTGCTATGACCTGATCAGCATGACTGAGACATGGTTCAAAAAATGGTGCTACACTCAATACTTAAAAATGACCTATCCTAGCAGAAGACATGCTCTCTTACAAGGCGCTCGCAGAACCAGTAGCAACCATACAAGTACAGGGGCACGTGGAAGTCTATGAGATAATATTGGGAGATATCAACAGGATGCAATCCCACAATGCCATCTCCATCTCCACTAGGCCATCTTACTGACTCAACAATAATTAACGAACAACTCACGAGATTACGACAGTTCCCGAAAGGTACCACGGGCAAGCCATCTACTTTACAGATAATGGCATGGGGTCGGTATCCTATTCTCATGATGATGCCATCCTCATGATGATGCCTTAACCATTTGGATCATGATCAGGGGAGTCTTGGACAAGCTCATGCTAGTCGATTTGGGAAACAGAGCAAACATCCTCTTTCACAATACTTTAAAAAATATGAACATGCAAGACTGCATGACAGTCTCCAAGATTGAGATATCGGGCTTCAACGGGTTTATCGAGCGAGCCATCGGGGAACTCGTTACTCAGGTACAAGCTGAACTTATCGTGATGTCCACCACCTTCGTTTTCGTAAGCAGTCCTCTGCTCTACTATAACGGCATCCTCGGATGGAAGTGGATCCATGCAATAAAGGCAATACCCTCTTTCTACCACCAGGTAATGCATTTCTTAATAAAGTTTAGAACATACCGCATATGAGGCTGCCAAGTCGCCGCTCGTATTTGTTGCGCCAACTCTTTAAAAAACTTGGCTGCCTTTAAGAATTCAAGAAAGAAAGGCAAAGGTTTAAAACTTAGGGAATAACAGCGAACAGGGAACGAGTCCATGGCGGTGAACTTATCCCTTGTTTTTGCCCACCCAAGTAATATGAAAATCGAAGCAAAACTTACCTCTGACCAAAATGATGTAATTATAAATACGTTTAGCATAGAGTGGACACTACCATTAACTTTTATCTTTAAGTAAACAAGCAGCGTTAGAGATGTTGCTTATTTACCCCAGACATTTCTGAGTACATAAAGGATAAATTCTCCATCAAATCCTTTATTATCGCAACTTTGGAGATCGTATATAAAATTTGAGATGATAGCGCCAACCGAATGGTTCCTGGGGCCCTGTGATCCAATCGTACCCACTTTGTTGCATTATGATCTGCCGACTACATCTCAATCCCACCTAGTGGTAAGTTAAAATCCTTCTGATAGAGATAATCTTCTATATCTATCTTCACACTTCGAAATATAACCCATTAAACTTTGTGATATTCAATTTCTCTTTGTCGGCCATCTCTCTTTACTATACAAGCCCTAAAATAAGTACTATAATACCAGCTATTGAGAATTGAGGTAGTTAGTCCCTCTTCTACGACAAGAATGAATTGCAAAAATTGCCAAACAAGTAATAAACAAAATGAAGAACAAAATAAGGCCAAATTTACCTAGAGGAGGAAAGTGGAAAACCCTTACGGATAAAAAACTATTCCCCGTGAATAATCTGCTATAATCAAATAGGTTACAAGTAATCTCTCCAAGCTTCATCGAAGCTTTAATGAAGTCTCTCAAACCCTAGTTTTCTCTAAAATTATACTCACATAAGATAACCTAAGAAACATACTAAGTATCCCTTATATAGTTAGGGGGTTATTACATCAATTAGGACTCAAAGTATAGATCGCGAGGCAAGCCAACGTCTTCACTCCAACCTTCTAAAGCTGAGTTTACAAAGTCTATTCGAACATAGATCAAAGTCTATTCGAACAAACCAAGTTCTGAGACTTCTATTCGAATATACTTTATGTCTATTCGAACAAACTCAAAAGTCTATTCGAATAAAGTAGGTTCTGCCTCTTCTGCCTGAACAGACCAAAGTTTATTTGAGCAAAACGCTAAAAATCTATATTTTTCTTACATCTTCAATCCTCGCCCGTCCCATGAACTCCTGTGAACATCCACGAACATAATTTGTGTTCATTCCTCAACAAATATAATATGACCAATATTCTTCATAATTCCTTTCCGCCGACTGATATATTCATAGAGCATAATAATCAATCCTCCCAGCTAAGTTTCCAGTATACCCTTTTGATCTTCAATATCAAAAAAGTACTATCAACTCTGCCTTATAGCTATTTCTCTTGAGGTATGAAAGCATAGTTCCCCCCCCTAAGAGATGCAATATGAGTGAGTCTCGAACACGAACTTAAAACAAAGTAAAGATTTGAAAGTATCAGAATAATACTAGAAAATATTGGAACCATTGATAACTACATATATTTTAACCATTGATATAGTTACAATCCTAAAATAGAGGATGGGGGTACCTTCAAAAGAGTTGTTGAATAGAACTGGGTGTTCAAATTGAGTATTACTTCAACCCCTAAAACCCATTGCCGATGACGGTCGACATTCAATTTCTAACGTACCTCGGGTATCGAGATTTTCCCTTTCTGTCTTTGATCATGCACACTTATATCGCTTGAAAGGTTGAAATAAACATATTTGCCTTATCGAATCCACTTTGATGTCGCTGAAAATTTAGAATTTGAATTCCCCAGTTGTTAAAGAGAAAACTATACATTTAAGATAGTTGAGGAAAATAATTCAATAAATGAACAGTTATGGCTAGAGCAGTTATTGGTTTAGTGGAATGAGTAAACCGTAGATTCAATCTCGAGAGGAACATGAACTAAGTACCGAAAAATGTACTACCAAAAGTAATAGGAACCAATAATAGTATTTTTGCTATGTACTTGCACAAATTATTATGTACCTCGATCATGGATATTCCTTCATTAGGTTGATGGTACGGCCTGGCTCAGTGAAGGATGGAGTTAGTTGCCTATCTCCTGGAGGTGTTGTTTCATGCGAAGTAAGATGAGGTGATTGTTGACTATTTTGATGTATTAACCTCTGTTGCATTATTCTCTTTTTATTTTCCTAGTCTACATCTATGATAGTAGATTCCTTACCCATAGTTTGATGGCGAATAAACTTCTTGTAGTTGATCTTTAAACAGCTTTCAAAAAACCAATGATTGCGAGTCGGCTTCATAGCCATAACAATAAAACCCCCAAGTAATTCAAGCTAAATTAAATTAACCCATAACAACAGGCTTCATTACAAACTATGTAGTTTAGGCCGCATGAATTTACCTAATTTCATTATTGTTAGATAAAATAAATTAAATCATAACAATAGGCTTCATTGCCAACTATGTACTTTAGGCCGTATGAATTACCCCAATTCCATTATTGTTAGCTAAAAGAAAGAAAAAAACTATCTTCCTATATGACACAATGGGGGAAACATGCGGAAATAAAAACCTTAAGTTCTCATACTATCATATGCGCAACTGGTATCTAAAGTCTAATAGTTGGTTAATAGATTTCTTAAAATCTATTTTCACAAGCAGAAGATAACTTACATGGTAAAAAAATATGATCAGTTAATAGGGATTTTAGTTTTACTGTCATGGATCACTAATCATTTTATTTTATTTTTCCACGAAGTTAGTCTTTCCATTTGATGTTATAATAGGACCAATTTAATTGTAAGGATTGAAATACTATGAAGTCAAAATCAGTGGATAAGGGATTATGGATTGATTCAAAAGCTATCGTTCATGACTTAGCGATACGAAGTAAAATTCCATGAAGTCAAAAGTGGTAGATAAGGGATTATGGGTCGAATCTGATTCACAATCTCTCATTAATGGTATAGGCACTGTCTTGTTGTATAAAAGCTAATTAAAATAGTATTTTTTATAAAGTTTGCATCAGGTATTCGTACTAGGAGTAGGGGAAATTTTTCTTATTTCACTTCTTTAAGACTTTGAAGTCATCTTCATAACTTAAGACTCTAGATCAAGTGAGAGAGCTAGAGTTAGACCAAGGCATCAAATGGGGTGCTCTAAAATCTCTCTTTACTAAAAAGAGGTGTTCTCAAATCTATTATTCAAGAAAGGGGTGTTCCAAAATCTCACTATACAAAGGGGCGAAATGCTTTCTTGATTTGAAACAAAAGTGTGATTTAAAAACTCTCCCAAAAGAGGAGGGGGTGGGTGGGTATTTACTTGAACTGAGATCAAGGCGAGATGAAGTAATGTAGAAAACTTGGTAGAAAAAATCTAATTATAATAATATACATATGAAGTAAGGACGAAAATGATGAGTTTATACCTGAAATGCAAAATGCAGAGTGAGATAATAAGAAGTCCTAGCCTATATTGCAATAACCTTGACAAACATCAAGTTATTGTAACTATACTAATTATAAGTAAAATAAATGAAACAAAACAGTAAGAAAACATAAATTATGGGTGTTGTGGTATAGCATACCGCTGACGATTTCTAAGGACCGTAGACCCAAAATTTTAGTAGGATGCACAAAACCTGGATATTCAAGAATGAAGTTGATATCATGGATCAAAATTAGATTGGGGAAACTGTAAATGAAAGATAGAGGGAGCAAAATCAAAGAAGACATCTTACGATGAGAACTAATTTCATATACCTTGAATGAGAGGTCATGTACAATAGAGACGTGTTTATAGATTTATAAAGCGTAAGGGTGTTCCCTAAATGTAAAGTGCAAAAATAATTTAAAAAAAAGCTAACCCGTCATGGGATATATTTACCTATTACGTCAACCATTTTGCAACAAATATATAGGAGTTGCTTTTTTAGATTCGCCACTAAGTGAATAATGTATTAATTCTGTGAAGCTTTGATCATACTCAAACTTAACTAATATTGAATGCATGAGACTAATAATCGAGCAAGTTATTTATCATAAGCACTACTAATCCAAAGTAAGGTACTTAATTATAAGAACATAAAATAACTAAGATCATAAGCACAAATAATAAAAAATGACCGTTCTATTTGGAAGAATAATTATAGAAAACATTACCTCAAAGTTTAATAGAGAATAAAAATCCTACAATTGATTTGCGGAGAATTCTTGCAGTTGGTTGAAGGAAATTAAGACATATTCAGAGTCCTAAAGTTGGGGATTAAATCAATCATGTTAGTAAACCAAACTTTTTACAAAATTGCTTACTATTCCTACTTCATAGAGTACTATACCTACTGAGTGATTCAATGTTGATTTCTACAATCAAAATCCAATTACCTATTTTGGCATACACAAACAAACAAATTGTATTTGAGACTGCACTACCAGTTGTGTTTGAGATGAAAATGAAGGGTCGGGTGAAACTTCAATGTTAGAGAGGACTTTAACGCTAATGTATAAATAAATTCTAACTTACCTGTAATCCTTCACAGCTCTACCAAGACGGAACCGATTCGCAGAAGTATCAAGAAGATGAAGGGCCTATAAAATTTAAGAATCAATTATTCTTTATATCAAATAATTACTGAAATAAAATCAGCTGATTACATATCAATTACATCATAATCGCATAATAGAAACATGATGTCTATATAATGGAAATAATTAAGTCTAAATTGATATTACCTTTCTGATATTGCATAAAGATATGAACATCCGACAATCGAAAAAATTGAGGAAGATCATCAGTCTCTTAAATCAAGAGATGAAAGCAATCAACTTTATGAGAATATGCAAAAGACAACTATATTAGTTTACTTAGCAGAAAAATAGTAAGCAGAAGGGAGAGAGATAGAGAGAGAGAGAGTGAGAGAGAGAGAGATCAGTGGTAAACATGTTTATAAGGATCGAAGAATCAAGGCAAGGGATCAGAATGAGAGAGAGCACCTTACATAAAAGTCTACAAATTTTTTTTGACACTAACCATGCCTTAACCCAACACATCAGTGTCAAATATAACTCCAATAGCACTTCTAAATTATCAAACTGAAACGGAAACTTAGGCTACTAATTTTTATACATCAATTTCATATGCCTCAATTGTGTGTGTGTGAGAGAGAGAGAGAGAGAGTGTGTGTGTGTGTGTGTGTATGTGTGTGTGTACCCTATGTAGAAGGATCTGGAGTAGTTTTTTACATAAAATCAGGTGGTGAGGTGGTTGAAAACATATGCATCATAAGAAATCAAGATGCAATGGAATCAAAATACAACTAAGCTTAAACTATATCTACAATCGTAAGATAAGAATGATGCAACCGTCAGTACATACCGAGAAAGGCAAAAGATACTGAGATAAACTTGGTTATGCAGACCTAAAAGAGAAAAGATAGAGAGAATTCAATTTCACCTTGAATTGAGTGAAACGGCTCAAAGAACTGATTTGATGGATCTAGTGTTAAATATCCCAATTAGAATGACATATGGGAATAAATTATGGGATATTTGTGGAGAATGGTTCAATGGTTATGGGAGGAAAGAGAGAGATACGGAAGAGAAAGCGCCATTATATATAATAAATGAAATAACGTTTCCTTTATTTGACAAAATTACCCTATAATTAATTGCAGGAAAAATCTTAATTCCCCTTCCACCGCCATATCGGACAATCGATGCCACATAAGACAAACGAAGCCATGCGGGACAAACACCACCACGTACGAAAAAATTGAGATTTATAATATATACTAGGTTATGAGTCCGTGTTACGCATGAATGTTCAAGCTCATTGTAAATGAAATGCATAAATGAGGAACACTTTTAGTTATGTGCATTAGATTTTAAACTATTCTAGGCTTCGCGTGCATGTAAACATCATTGTAAAGCCCTTGAAATGCAAAATTATATTGTAGGTGAGGTGAATGTCGAGGTTTGGGGCTCTTATGTAATGAAAGATTCGGTTTTGAGGTTTTTTATGGTAACACACTAATATATAGATATAGATTGCTATTTTTAGATATTTAAATATTTTTATCAACTTTTAGTATTACAGGATCCTGGTGGGTTTGAACCTCCATCTATTGATATAAATACTTATATTCTCAAGCGCTATGCTATTTGAGCTAAATATCCGTATGCTTTTAACCTCATAATCATAATTAATCATATTTGAATGTCCTCGTAAATAAGGTAAAACATTTAAGTGTTATACATCTATTGAGTATGAAAATAATAGCCACAATCTAATAATTTAGTTAACACATTGCTATCTACATGAAGGCAATGTCTATTGTGGAATCAAACAGAAGCAACTCTTCTTCAGGCAAAAAATATAAAGAAATGAATTAATCCATTCCCAACCCTTATTTCAAGCTAAGTCCTTGTGAAATGAAAAAACTATAAAATGTTAAATAAAATAATTGTCTCAGTATACGTTTCCCATGTTTAGGCAATGAAAGGTAGTACACCCGTTTTTTCCATAACAATAGCAGTATATCTATTAGTATGTTGGTTAAAGTCTTACCTTTTGGTATTATTGACGACCCTACTTCCCGGATCCCATATGGCGATTTAACGACATTAGAGGTTTCGCTTCATCTAATGTAACCGTGATGACTGGAATCTTCTTTTCCTTAACTAACTTGAATACCCTAATGATATGATTGGGTCTCACCTGCACATAAAAATTTAAGAACCAAGCATCAAGGGAATACTGAAATAAGTAGTAACAAATAAAACTAAGCGTTCTTTCATCGCAACTACCTAAACTCAGAGATAATATCTTCATATTTCCCTTTAACTCGATAACATCCTAACAACTAACCTACCCGTTATTTCTTCTATCTCTTAACTCCTTTAATATGATTATCAATCAACTCAGACCTAAGAAACCAAGGATCAATTGACATTAGGTTGCTGGCACTAATTCATAACCCCTTACAATAAGTTATAACCTGGACTACTAACCCCTTACAATAAGTTATAACCTGGACTACTATCAAAGGTTACATCAATACTGATGATAGACTTGGTTAAAGGCACCTTCGCAACTACTCAAAATATTTTTTTTATAAGCAATATAATGATAATGTGATTTCCTATTTGTAGATTGCTTATGGAAAAATCTCTTTGGACTATTACTCGTAACAAATATAGACTTGTAGGCCCTTATATGAACTATTGGGGTATTCGAATGGACAAACCTGAATGATGTTGCTTCAACTCAAGTTGATATTGTTGCCTTTCATGCTCTAGTACATCATGCTTGGAGGGAGAATTACAATGCCTATTTAGGGATGATCTTAGGCCTATTGCATTCATACTCCACCAAATTGAGATAAAGATAAAGATAAAGATAGAAATAGAGATAGAGAGAGACTTGTGAAAATAGGTTCACAACATGTCCAAGATCATTTGTAATCAGTGTATCAAATACACTCGTAAGAACTAGAATTTCCCATATTTAAGCCTTGCCTAGGATGATTTGATGCAGTCGCTCTCCCCCTATAGTTGAGAGCTAGAAACTGTTTCCACTGAGAATAAAGGGGCTATAGTGAGCTGTTAAGAAACTCTAAAGGTGATTATATTTCAAGGTATCCAGGTTGCTCATCTTCTAAGACTAGCCTTCCATGAATTGTCTACTATCCACAGTATTCCCAAGCTAGCCATGAGCATGATACTAAGACACATTGAGATTCTCGAGAGCAATGGTCGCTTACATCCTGCACATTATTAAATATATTCAAATTAATATAAGATGCACCACTAATTTTCTCATTAAGTATAAGTAAATCCTAAAAAACTTACATTAAGGAAGAAGCTTTCGCAGCTTTACTACATATGTACACATCATTTCTCATCATTAGGATTTATAGGGGATCGATTCTCCCTCAAATAAAAGAATCATATTAGTTTTCCTTTAATCAAGATTACATACATATATGGGTAGTAAAATTATAGCTTTAAAGATCTTTTTTGCCCACACATCCCAAGCTCAAAGAGCCCTAAACCATATTTGCAATACGTCAGAGCAACACTTATATCATCAAATTAACCTTTTTGACCCATAATGATACATTCTACTAAGTTTGGGCATTACCTTCAGAGAAAACATTTACAACAATAAGCTAGATAGACACATAGGTTACCATCTTTATTCCTAACAGTATGACAATAAATTAATTTGATAGGTAAAATTTATCTGGTAGGAAATCTACGCCCATTTCTATTATCACATCACATAACTTCAGAATTTTCACCATTATATTTTTTTATAAAGTGAACTTGGATTTGCATTCCCAAAGTTAAGTTATAAAAGAAATGAAAAAAAAAGCTTAACCTTGGGTATGAATCAAATAATAAATTTGGACATATGTGGAAGCACAGTAAAGCTGGGCTAAGCAACTTTATTAACCTACAAGGCTGGAAATTCCCTAATAATTTTTGGCTCCTTCTTCTGGTACTTGGAATAAATATTCAGCAAATCCAGTGTAACTCCAATAACCAGGACACTATGATCAGGAAACCAGACCTACGAGGGGCATTCTCAACCAAGAGTGCATTTGAAACTCTGTGTAAACGAGAAGATACGACATGGTGGTGGAAATACATTTGGAATAACGTAATTCACCCAAGATTATGAGGCTTTGCATGACGTCTGCTGAACTATCTCCTTCCAATGGACGACACCATTATGAAGAAAGGTATCTCTCTAGTCTCGGTTTGCAACCAATGCAACAACTCTGCGGAAATAGAAAAAATACTCTTCTGCAATGCCCATTTGCGGTATCTCTCTAGCATAGAGCTACTACTTGTTTCTCTTATGATCCCATTATACGGACCGAAACCTGGAGAACTATCTTGGAAAGAGGACAAGGGTCTGGTACCTACATAAAAGATCTCTGGGTGGCAATGGTATTTTCCATTTGCAGTAACATCTGGAGAGCAAGGAACAATTGGAAATACGATGGATTCAAGCTTCCTCTTCGTACAATTACACTGCACATCCATACAGACATTGCAGACATGACTCACCTCTCTAAAAACACTATGAACAATATTATACAGGACCTCAAGATCATAAAGGTGTTACATGTTCAGTGTAGACCACGACAGGGCAAAAATATAGAGAGCTGTCGATGGGAACTTCCAACACCAAATAAAGCAAAGATATGTTATGATAGCTCGGCATTAGGTAACCCAGGAAATGTAGGCATTGGGATTATCTTCAAAGACAGTAACTGTGAAGTCGTGGGTACATATAATATAGCCATTAGACACGCATTGAATTATATAGCTGAGATCACGACAATCATATCAAGAGTTCAGAGAGCTGTTACAAAAGGGTGGCGCCACTTGTGGGTGGCATCCGATTCAGCTACAGCCATTAAAGCCTTCACCAACAAAAAAATTCCTTGGGTACTCAAGATTGCTTGGGACCTCATCACTCCCCATATTCTGTATATTCGGTTCAGCCATGTATGGAGGGAATGTAATTTCTCGGCAGACCATCTTGCAAGAAGAGGCTCATACCTCAACTATCTTATGGAAGAATGGAATGACGGCAAACCAGAATACTTACAAAAATTGAAGATCAGAGTACTTAGAATTATCGAATCAGGAGATAAGACCTTGACGCTTCAGTAAAGTCATTCGAACGACATTGACGATCGTTCGAACGAATTGTATCACATTGTCGATTCTTACGACAACTTGAAGGAAATTTTCTTGAGGTTATTCGAACGGACTTGGAAGTCGTTCAAACAGAGTGTACATTAATCTCAAAGCAAGCTTTTGAGAACTTGTCGAACTGGATGACAAGTTGTAAAATTTTCCTTGTTCGTTCGAACGATTTTGGAGGTCGTTGGAATGAGTTTGGCTTTAGTCGTTCGAACATTCTATCCTCATTTAAACAAACAACTTGCTTTAATTATTCTACATTTTTTATTTATTTTGTCAAAGAGGCCACCTGCTTGCGCCCTAGTGGAATGTACTAGTATGTGTTATGTTCGGCTCTCCCTCATCTTGTACATTAATGTTTGGATGTATTATACTAATTTTTTGCAAAAATAATAATAATAATAAATTTGTTACCACTATTCCTTTGAAAAAAATAGTTTTCATATCTAACCATTAGTTTCATACTGAGGTTTAGAACTAAAGATTTACTTTATTCCAATGGTCGCTGACTAATCCGAGGATAGAAGTTTTCTACCTTTCAATGTCCAACAACATTCTTAGGGTAGATCACAAACAATACTATTATAACATAAATAATAACATGTTAAAACTATACGAACTGAGAAAGTGAATTACCTTACAGAGGGGGGCGATACAGAAATTTAACAAAATTATTTCAGTTGATCAGCAAGTCATTTTCTCTCTAAATTTTTAGAATAGTTTGAAAGTCAGACATTTCCATCATCTTCAACTTTAAATATGAAATCTGTGGGAAAAAATCTTTATATAAAAATCTACGTAAGAAGTTAATGATGATATGGAGTTTATACCTGAAATGCAAAGTGAGATGATTAAGAGGTCCCGATCTCTATTGTAACAACTATGACAAACATCAAGTTACTGAAATTATACTCATTATAAGTAGAGCAAACAAAACAAAACAGTCAGAAAACTTAAATTCTGGATATTGAGGTATGGCATACCTTTGCGAATTTCCAAAGAGCTTAGATTTAATATTTCAGCAAGATGCACAAAACCTGGATTCAATAATGGAAATGATACCATGGATCGAAATTAGTAGGGAAAAAAAGATGTAGTTTGAAGATAAAGAGAGAAAAATTAAAGAAAATACTTGTTAGAATAAGAACTAATCTTGTATACCTGGAATGAGAGCTTAGGTGCAATAGAGATGCTTTTCTAGATTAATAAAGCTTAAGGATACATCGTAAATGGGAAGTACTACCGATTATGGTGCATATAATGGGATATCCAACTGTCAGTACTCAGGAGGGTCACATAGAGAATGTTGTAAATATTACATAGGATATTATCAACTGTCTCAACAAAGAAAAAAACAAAATAATAGGGCGAACGAACTGAAATTACAATAGCAGATAAAACCCAATATACTAGGCAAATATTGGATATAATCATCATTGGCAAAGACTAAATTTAGACTAAATTGTAGGATTTTATCCTCATGTCCGGCACCATATTTGGTTTGACCGATTTCACAATGTATATGGTATATATCATTAGTGATAGGTTGGGTGTATGCCCAAGTGTTGCACGGAGTATTGCATCCCTTAAAAAATATTTGCAAGTACCAAATAAAATCAAATCAATAACAGAACAAAACTAAGAATGAGAGGTTAGCAAAAATCTAAACAAAAACAAACTAAATTTAAGTTTCAAAGTACTCCTTTAGAATGATTAAGGATATAGGATAAACTAACAATCATAGGTTTTTAGTTTTTCATCAAAAAACATAGGTTTTTATTGATATTCTTTAGGGTAAACTATAATTTACCTCTTTCAATAACTTTTATGGCATATTCTATCGTGTTGTATGTTGCAGGTAAATGATGTGGAGCCGCTCCTCATAAGACTGGAGCGCTTTGCTAATAAAATTGTTTGTTACTATGAATATAGTGTAAGAGGACCCTCCCAAAATCATAGGCCATATACATTAGGAAGCATAAGATATGTGTACTTCCCTAGCTTCAATCATAGCTATAATACTCACTCAGATATGTGTACTTCCCCAGCTTTCCCATACTATGGTTGGACATATTGGAGGCCTCTTAAACTTTGCGATGAGACAAAGGGTCTTGAAGATTCAAAGCTAGGATGTTTTGCCCAAGGCGCTTTATCTCTTTCCTGACAAAATAAGTACACACCTATGGATATGTTCTTTTTGGATGGAGTTCTTTCATTAATATCTTCTTTAATTCCCTTTTAAATATAAGTTTCCAATGTTTGATCTTGCATTACTCAGGAACTTTTCATCTAGATGACGTGGTGATGGTGGTGACTGGTACGAAAACACTACTTTTTCTTAGTTAGAAAGGTACTTTAATTCCTAAAGCAACTTAACAACAATCAAGATTAGTGTTTGGAGCTTAGATGTGAACTGAAACAATCGAGTGGTTCCCCATATACAACTCTTAATCTCAGACTAAGACAATAACAACTTAACAACTTAACAACTTAACAACTTAACAACTTAACAACAAAAAGTCACAAATTAGGCTCTACAATTTTTTCAATGTACTTCGATGTCATCTTAAAACTGTTTAACTAAAACAATAAAACAAATCATAATTTGGATTTGCTAATCCTTTCTAGGTGAAAGAAGTACAGTTTTATAAGCTTTATTTCAAGAGCTTTTTGATACTTTACTTTTAGAAGGACAAAAGGAAAATGGTACTACAAGAAACCCCTAAGATATTATACTATATAGGAGATGCGAATAAGCATGAACTTACATAAACAACCTTCCATTTACAAACTAAAAGTATGAAGAATAAAATATTTGATACTAAGGGGCGCACCTTTAGATATTTTGGCTTTGTCAAGTCTGTTACTCACTTGGCATTGGTTAATATGTTGCTTCATTGTCTTTGGAATTGTTAAGCATTTAATGTGGCCGCGTAAAAGCTTTGATGCGGGTACACAATCCAACCCAAAATAAAAACAAAAATCATTTAGTTATTAGAGTTTCAATTAACTGAGGAATAATAACATAGTATAGTTCCAATAGTAATAAAAAGCTTATCGCGACCAAATAAGCTCTGTTGAATCCAAATCTCAAAAATTTCATGATCTTAGCCGTACAGCATAAAAATATAAAATTATATAAAACATGGAACGATAGTGCCCTATAACATGGTCATTGTTTTCAATGTACCTCATCCTACCAATTATTTTAAAACCCTACCAAAGATGAACACTGTCGGACCTTAGATTAGCTTTAATATTTAGTTTATGTACCTATGGTACATACACCAATCACTGCTAATTTGAAACAAAGATGAACTTGACCTCTTTGGCGACGACTGAAGATATGGGTTATGGTATACAAAACATGAAAAAACTAAAAAGTGATTAATATCATAAATCATAATTTATCAAAAATATGTTTACCCCATTCAGGCTACTCTAAAAGAAAAAATAAATGAGAGGTCTGATAAGCATAATATGCCTCCGATATGAACTTGACACATTGGAAAGAGAAAAGGTAGATATCATAAAAAATATACGTAAACGCATATCTTGATTCAGATGAAAGGAATTTGGGAGAAGATGAGAGGATGACTATTATACCTGTGAATACAACATAAACTCCAATTCAACATTCTTCACTCCAAAAGAAGAATGACCATATCTTCACAAAGCATAATAATCAATCCTCCCATCTAATTTCCATCATCCTTTCCAATCATTACTAAAGGCAATGCTTCTAAGGTAAATTTCTTTGCTATTTATTTCTCAATCTGTTATCGTTGTTCTTATTTGATCTAAATAGAATGTATCATTTTGAGTAATGGTACTTCTAGATAGAATGGATCATGTTCTAGATAAAATGGATCATGTTAAGTAATTAGCTTCATCACGATAAAAAAAACAAAAGTTACAAAACATTACATGCAGTAGAGATATTACAGTGTAGAAGACTAGCTAAATCCATCCTTTGGGAGAATAGATAGTCAAAAGAATGAGGTTATACTAGACTAAGCTAAATCTTGAGCGCCTTGTAAAAATGCATTGAAAGCTTGGAACTTTGTAAAATGCAGTGAAATTTCATCATGCTAAATAGATTGCTTCTTTAAGGGCATTTCAGTGGTACTTGATAAGCTAAATCAAAGAATGAGTTAAAAAGGTAACCTCTTAAATAGACTTTAAGCCAATAGCATAAGCACCAGAAAATGGCTCAAGAACAGATAAAGCATGATTGAACTCTATATCGTGATAAATGACATTTTATTCGAATCTATGTAATACTTGTTGTTGATGTTGGTTCAAGTATGAATGTTGTATATTGCTCACATCTTTTTGCTATTGTTGTTCGTATAATAGATGCAAGACCAACTAAAATAAAATACCCTATTATATTTGAAAACCCAGTCGATAACGTTGCCCATGCAAGCTCTAAAATCCCTAATCTCCCTAGAAACACTACGGATACCATCCCCTACGCAGTTCATCGCAGATATCAGTAATGCCATCCCCCATAACTCCTTGAGCTCTTCCACAATCTGCAAGTTATAACTCTAACAGAGAAGAAAGCCAAAAAAGAAAACAAACATTATCTCATACTTGAGTTGTAGAAGGTGTGATGGCCAAATTCTGTAAGCTCGAAATGGCTTGGAATTTTCTATCATACCAATGATCCTGTAAAGATATTCTAATGGAGAATAAGGAATAAAACATGTGATTTTAGCGTGGAAAACTTTTGAATAGGTAAAAAAACCATGACCTCGTATGGAGGATTTTTGTGAAAGAATATTTATTGCTTGAGGCGGACATCTTTATTAAAGTGATCTCTAAAATATGGAAATACTTTTAATCTTGTAACTAAGAAGTTGTGTAATTTTTCTGGTCCCTGTCTCTTTTGTAACTTCTCCTTTATATAGGCTTTTTCCGTAGCTCTTTATCGTGCTGGAGCATGTTTTCGAATAATGCGGTTGATGCGGTTAACTGAATAACTGACAAGTTTGGGGAAGACAGGTGTTTTTGACTAGATAAGGTTTTTTGGTTTAAGTTTGGCCCACGTTCTTGACCAGCTCGTGGGGTAGGTTGGAATGTTTACTGGGGAAATGTGTTAGAAATGCGTAAGTCTGAGATGGAGGTAATTTGGACTAGGTGAGCTCAATTTTGGGTAAGATCGAGGGATAGGCCCCTACAATTGCCCCCTCACAACCAAAGTCACGGGTAGCTTTGGTTGAGAAATGACTAGCTTGTAATGTGGTTTAATTTTTTTGAAAAGTGGGCAAGAATAATGACGGTTTTGGAAATGACGTGTATTTAATGAGAATGTTGATGCTGATGTATGTGACGGTTATGATATAAAAAGTACATCCGTAATGAATGATGACTCTTGGTAAAATGTACCAGCACATTAAATATAGGGTTATTTAAATGATACCTGTATCGGTTAAAAAATAGAATACGCTTACTGTTGTGTGAAATTCCTTAAAAAACTTTGTCAATGGTAAAAACTCGTAGCATGGTCCTTAAAGAGTGGATTACATCCGAAATGCAGAGGTTGAAGCTGAAATATTTTGGTGACCAATCCTTGGAGATGTCCATACCCGCTCCTGTTCTTCAGACGTATCAAGGTTTGTCGAAAGATGAAGCGATTGAAGCTGAGGAAGAATTTTACAGCAAGTGGAGGTTTTATGTTATCGTCTTGACAGGCGAGGACCGATGGGTCTGTCTCTGTACTCTTGTGGAAAATAGGGTTAGAGCTTCATATGCAAGGATAGGCATAACTGCGGGGCAGTTATGTTGATTTCTTGTATCATCATGGATTCTAAGGTCAGGCCCTCTTCATCTTTACCAACTCTTCCGAGGAGGCGGTTACAGAGGAGGGGGTGATGGTAGTGGAGAAAGGAGATAACCAGTGGGAGCCTGTTTATGCATTTCCATCACATTTTGACGCTTAGAAGACCTTTAGTTTGAGAATTTGATTATAGCACTGAGTATACTGCTTGCATAGTTTCCATTTGAAGTTCGATTAGACTTCAACCAAACTCATGCAAGGGAAGCTCTTTGTTGGTTCCAATTTCCACTTTGTATCAGGGTGAAAGATCACTGAAGCAAGAAGAACTGGAGAAGTTGATTCGTCGGCGCGCCTGAATGACCTGTGACTTTTAGAAATAGTGAAAAACTTGTTATCTGTAAAGTACCAAAAGTTTGGTGCTGGACGGATAATGTTTTTGTTGTATACCTGAGATTAATGTACTAATAAACTAGTTATCTGTAAAATCGCATGTAATGTTTTTGACATGGATAAAAAGTTGTCATCCAATTACTTGTGTCATGTAGGTAGAAAATATATCTTAGAATCAAACTGAATTGTGTAGGATGTATGAAATGAATAGGAGTTTATAAGTATTGAAAACACTATTATTGTGATGTTCGAACTGAGATAAATACGTGTGGAAATTGACGTTGTGATGTACGTATGACATTGATGTATGTTTAAAGATATGGGGGAGAAAAATTGTAGGAAACATGTAATCGCAGAAATTCGGGCTGCTACAGGTCGATATAATTATAGCTCTTGGAAATAAAAGCTCGTTCTGATAAATAATGTAATATAGGACTAGAGTGAAGGGATAAGCTAAATGATCTATTTATGGATTCTGGGATTTTTTGTTACGTGATTCAAGGTGAAATTGCATTTTAAGGGGAAAGTGTATGAAAAATGTATAAATAAAGGCAGGATGATCTATGATAAAAATTAAGAAGAGACCAGGATGGTACAGACTCAATCTCAGAGGATTTGTCATGCCACAGAAGGACGATTGGCTATAAAGACTGCTGAAGTACAGGAGAAGATTTTTGGTATATTTGGTTATGATGCTGAGCTTTCAGTGAGGGAGTGTCAGCTCAAAGGATTAGATGTAAGGAGCAGGGAACTTGAGTATGCTCGCTATTTCTATGAGGTACGCTTTCGGGAACTGGTAAGGGATCCGGTAGATCGAGAAGTGATGGTTGGATTAATTGCTGAGGTTGAGATTAAATTTGAAGATCTAAGAGTTGATGACAAAAGTGATTGAATGATGTCTCCAGTCATTAAGGTTTTTCTTGATGTTTGTATAAAGTATTTATCATAAATAAATATAAGTTTGTTGAATGTAACAGAAAAGATGTAAGTCAATCGGATCCTCTATAGTTGCAAATGCCATTTTAAGACTTTTTTTGGCAAATAATTTTGAATAATTTTGAAAATTTGCTCAGCTTTGAAAATGACATCAATCACTATAAGTGATAAACAAGGACAGAGACACAAAAATGAAGAAATGCAAAACCTTCTAGTTTTGTTTTGTAAGTAAAGTTGCAAAATTTTGATATCGTAATGAGTGAGTCATCATGAGTATAGGAAGGTCGGAAAAGATATGAAAATAAGAGAAAAATATGTTAAAAATGATGGGAGGTACAATGTTGGAAAGTCAGTTTTGTTAAAAAGGTACAAGACGTCTGACATGGATAGTGGGGTCGTATCCCAATAACTGCTGATCGATTATAAACCGACGTCTTAAAAGATCCGCAAGCGTACGGTGTACCGTTGAGTACAAAGAAAAGTGGGGTCATATCCCTAAAGACTTGTGGTGCGAATTATACTTCGAGCTACTAGTTTTATCCAATAACAACGAGTTTGTGTAGGTTTTAAAATAAAAAGAAGAACGAAACAAATTATAGATAAATTAGAATGGAAACCAAGACATCGATTCCACTCCACCCATTATAACCGTTAGATACCACAAATAATTAAAGTAAATTACGAGTTCCTGTATCGCATATCCTTGGTCGGGCATATGCAATACATCAAAAGATACAAGAGATTTAGTAATTGGGAGCTACCCATAAATAAACTTATTCAACCATGGTCTGGTTGATAAGCATGGATTATGTTCTCTTCTCTATGTTCTTAACCTATCTTGTTATGGTCAAACAAGATGGTTACTTATATTCCTTATTCCTCCTAATCCTAGCTATGATCAAGCCTAGGATGAAGGAATACAAATATGCAATATTCCGGGATAAAAAGAAAGTAATTACTCTAACTAAGCTACACAATCTACACTAAGGCTACATTGGGTGGAGCTTCCTCTAGCCTTGGCTAAGAAGATTAGCTACTCATCCCTTTGATCATTGCCATACTACTATTACTACAAAAAAAGTAAAAGACAAGAAAAAGAGAAAGAATAAGCTTTATTGCTATGAACTTTGATTTACACACTCCAAGATGATCTCTCATAGGTAGGATTCCCCTCCTATTTATAGAGTATAGAAAGGTTACTAAAAATCACCGTTAATATAAAATCCCCTAAATAATGCCTAAAATCATGCATTACAACTCATGAGAATAATATATATATATATATCTAATTCTCTTCAATGGGCTTCTATGCATGGGCATTTGGTTGACTACTTCAAATTAGAATCATTTTTAGAGTATATCACCCTTGTTCTTTTTAAACACTGGAAAATTGTACGATTTGTTTATCATGTGACCGATTTCTATAAATACAAATAAAAATACTATTAGTGTCACATTTATTTAATAAATGACTAGATAGATATAAATTTAGGAGTTGTTCACGTAAATATTACGTGTCTATCAAATACCCCCAAACTTATATTTTCCTAGTCCTCGAGCAAAAGTAAACAAAAACCATTTTTGCCTGTCACGCGGTTGTATTTTGCGTATGCAACAAGCCGTTAAGCCCCTAGGTTTAGCCTGGTGGACGAGTGTTGTTTCGTGAGGGTTTGCAGTGACTATACCCACAAAAGTTAATAATGACATTTTAAACAATTCTAGAATGCACATGACTCATTTCCTGTGAACTTAACCTTACTTAGTTGTGACAAAAATATACCAATGAAAAAATTCTTAAACTTGTTATTCTCCCAAGTATATCAAAAAATATTTTAAGTTTATCCGAAACTAGAGGTACTACCTCAAAATTAGAAAGTGATTCAAGTATTTTGCTTTAACTATAATTGAGTGTACAATGAAAATAGTTTTATCGCCTAATACGTTGTCTAGAATAATTTACTCAGTTTATGGTAGTCTAGTTCTTACTGGAATAAATTCAACGGTCAGTTCGACAAGTGCCTTAGTCAATTCGTCTTCCTAGAATTTTACTTTATTTTTTCTTTTCTTTTGTAAGCCTTTTCTTTTGAGTACTTTGTTTCTTAGTGATGTCTCCGTAACAAGGAGTTTTTGGTCGACAATCCCCGCCAGTTGGCTAAGGTTGCCAGTGGGTATGGTGCCCCATCATGACCTAGACTCAGGATTCTCACAAGTAACATTTTCTTGAGCTCCTTTCACATAGTTTATGGTCAAACTCAAGATCGGTGATAATTTTTCCTCTTTCAGTTCTTAATCATGCGAGTAGTCTTGCAGCGTGAAAGTTTTTTGAGCATATTTGGCTTATTTATTATTTTTTCTTAGGAATAAACTTATTCTTAGGCAGTTGTCTCCCTTGTAGCAAACTATTCTTAACATAAATGCTAAATTTCCCTTATACTGAGCAAAAATCTATTGAAGGTATTAATTCTAAAACTACAATAAAGTGCACGTTTTCAAAATATGACAAGTTTAACTTGAATTAGTCGCTAATAAAAAGATAGTACATCAAGCTTAATATATTCCATAATATTTTATTGTATACTTGGTGCAATTTCAAAAATTTAGGTTTTTCCATAATATTTATGTCAAGGTAAAATCATTTTAAGTGTTTGGAAATTCGTCAAAAATATATCATGCATTGCCAAAGTGCCATTATTTCACTTTTCTTCAAAAAACATTTAAAGAAATAGTTTCCTACCCCCAAACTTAAATGAAACATTGCCCTCAATGTTTGAGAGCATAAAAAAAATGGAGGAATAAAAACTAGAATTTCTTACCTGAATGTGTCATGGGTTGCCCCCCATGAAGCGTTAAGTTTACTATCTTCAGGCAGACGAATGTACCCCCAAACTTAAAATTTTGAATATGACTGGAAGGGTACGAAGTTGAAAAGGTGATGTATTATCTTGGTTACAAATTCTCTTTCGAAAACCAGATAACACATGAATGGTGATCCTTTATATTATCCCTTAATTGGGCAGATATATTATGTAAAAACGAGATAGAGTTTAAAGCTTATTCTCTATGAAAAAGATTTTTTCTAACAACTTTGCCTATTATTTGATGATTCCAAGTTGAAAATTTTAGACAAATCAAGAAAAACCATTTTCTCCAAGATAAAGCAAATACATACCCAAGGAACATGTTTTCCTTTAGAATTTTCCATACAATCATATGATTACTACATGTTGTAGTAAATAAGATGATTGGCATACAAGTATTCATCCCCGAAAATGTACTAGGTTCAAAACTCAATTTTCCTGGAAAGATATGTTCTTTGAAAATTTTCAAAACCCCCATGTTATCGTTGATATTCCAAAAAATGGATAGGTGTTCTGACAAAGCAAGTCCGGTGAGGCATCCCCAAATTATAATTTTCAAAAGATGTTTTCTTTTAGTTGAAGAAAAACTATATAACTATTTTGGTGACGTGGGATCGGGGAACAATTAACTCTAATAAACATTTAAAATTTATATGCCTAAAATCATAACTTATCTCAAGGGACTCATCCTGACCATTGACGTGGATATTCATTGGCTGAGGGACATAGCTAAGTTGAAACATATTTTTAGATGCTAATGATTGTACCATTTCACGAATCTCAGGATCATTCGAGTCCTCAAAATAATTTAAACATTCATTAATATAAATACAACAAGAATTATCTCCGTACAAGTCCTCAAAATCTTTTATGGTCATGGTACCCCCATTAGGTCCGTGAAATGGAGATCTAGGCATATGTATAGGTGCGGTTGGTGATTGAGTAACCAAAACAAAATCAGCCCCTAATAATAGTGGTATATCTTGTAAAGAAGGGTCGTCCACCTACTGGTTTCCAACATTGAAATTTGTGTCAGGTGGACGCGGCTCAAGGTAAGGCTGAGGTGACTCATAAGGAGACTGAGAAGGAAATGACAAGTTGATAACATCTGAACAGGTTCAAATTCTAATTTCTTGACTTTGGTGCAAATATCATCATCCTTACAAATTCCTAGCAAATTATCGTATAATGAGATGGTGATTTCCATATATTTATATTTTATCTCGTCATCATCATCGTCAGAAAATCATTAGGGAGAGGGAAAAATATTCAGTCTCGGTCATAGTTTCCTCGAAACAATTTATTGGTTAACAAAATGAAATGATGGATGGTGACATCGATGGTTAAATTTAGAGGGATTCTTCAAGTCATTTTTGTGACATAGGATCGTCGACCTTAAATATTCATCTTCTAAATCTGTCTCACAATAGGGTATCCATTCACCCCCGGAGAAAACATTCCTTGATTACGCTTGAATTCATCCATTTCTAAATCACAAGGGGATTTAACTTCGGATTGTTCTTCTTCATTGCTTAGAAGTTTTTCATGCTCTATTTCACTCCACATAGTTGACAACTGAGTTATCTGTGTCTCTAATCAAGAAATCGACTGGGTCGTAGAAGTTTAATTCACCAATGTCTGTTGTTGGAATTTCAACATTTGTTGCTGAAATTATAATACTTGTTTTTGACTTTCCATTATTGTTGCATAAAGAGAGCAAGGGTATCTTCAAAAGATGGTTTGGGTGGAGCGGGTGGGAACTGATTAAATGACTGAACGGACTGATGGGCCTGCATATATGAATGAGATTGGAAATGTTCCATGTATTGAGATTTTTGGTGATCCCATGATTGAAAATGATTATGAGGTTGTTGCGGGATGTCGAATTGTGAGCTGTATGGATTCTAATATTCTTGCATGTATGACATTTTGAAATAAAAGCAACACCCAATGTAATAAATAACCAATCAAGCCTAAACTCTAGCACATCACATTTTTTAGAAGTAATAATTAGGTCTCCCCTATATTCTTCTATGTTCAAAATGGGTAGGATGGCAAAAGGCTTTGGTTCCTATACTCCCCCGCGTCACTATACTATACCAGCTTAAAGTAGATGTTCAATCCTCAACGCCCGAGCGAGTCGTCTTATCGTACGTCAACTCTCAGAACGTGACGCGCAAACCTACAACCAGTATTTCGCGGTGCTAGGCTGGGCCGTATCCTATAAACCCGTGTTTGTACCCCGGTCGGTACTCCTATCCGTTGGGTGATGAAATCCCGCGGGAATCTTGCTACTCTTTTTTATTAACAGTTTATTTTGAGGTCCGGGACGTTCAATTTTTCGTGTGATACAAATTTCTTCTATCCTTAATGGTGGTCCCACTTGTTGGAGAGCTTTTTGGTGATGAAATCCCGCAAGTCTCTAACATTTTTTACCTTTACTAATGTTGGAATAAAAGGAATATTAAACACAGCAATAGGTCAATCCAACCACATCACAATAATTTTTTTATTATAGTAGCGTCTATTTGCACAGTCCACACTATCTTTATGATCCGAGTATGGTGTGGAACGATATGAACCCCTTCTAGTGCAATTTTTGGAATTACACCTACGGGTTAGTGTTCTCCCTTGGTGTAGCTGTGGCGCCCGTCGTCAACTTAGGGGGCAAAGAATGAATGTGCCCCTTCACTTGGGGCACGAAGGCTGTATGTTGATGATGCTTTTAGCTTTACCCGTATTTTCATATTTTCGTTTTTTCCCAACTTTGTGACATCTGCAAACAAGAGAAAAAAGATTATAATTTGCGACACAATATTAATTCAGTTCCAAGTTTAGTGCAGTCCTATGATGTCCTTATTTTCGACACTCGGTTGAAGGACATAATTCAATAATATTAATTTTGGAAAGATATTCAGAAGGAAAATATTCAGTAAGAAGTTTTCTATACTTTAGCTTTCGGCTACTGCTCAACAACAGATTATTTGACTTGTACAGCTGTTGTCCGTTAAGGATACTATTTTTGTACTGATTTTTTGAAAACGTTGTACCTTGCAAAAACGACAAGAGACCAGTGATAATAATATTATTCTATAGCATTTCATGAACATGGTTTTGCGACTTTTATCTATACAAATCATTTTCGCGGTAACGATTCCCTAACTATCTATTATAGAAAATTAAAAACGGTGCCATTATTCAAGGTACAGACGGCAATCGCTACTAGTGTATTGGCGCAAAAACTCCGATATTTTTTTTTCTTTTCAAAAGCTAACTAGATAAACGATGATAATCATAAATACTATATCTAGTAACGGGTCACTCTAATACAGCTTACTATATAAAAAATAGCAGAAAAAAAATGTCTTAAAATAGCACTCAATAAACGCACTTTATCCCCGGCAACGGTGCAAAAACTTGATCTTTATAAACTGACGCTTAAAAGGCCCACAAGTTTCTGCACGGTGGATAGCCGTTGAGTACGAAAAGAAAGCGGGGTCGTATCCCAAGAGACTTGGTGCGAATTATACTTTGACTACTAGTTTCATCTCAGAACAACGAATTTTGTGTAGGTTTTGAAATAAAAAGAAGAACGAAACAAATTACAATATAATGGGGAGTGGAAACCAAGCATTCGCTTCCCTCTGCCCTTATAACCGTTAGATCAATAAATAATTAAGTAAATTACATTCCCGTATCTCATATCCGTGTCGTTGCATATCAATACATCAAAAGATGGCAAAGAGATTGTTCAGTATTGGTAGTACCCGTACCCAACCTTTATGTGTAACCATGGTTCTGGTTGATAACCAGGGGGACATTATGTTCTCTTCTCCATGTTCTTTCACCCTCTCTTGTATGGTCACAGATGATCCCCACTCTTAATATTCCTTATTCCTCCTCATCCGTAGCTCTGGTCAATCCTAGGATAAGGAATACAATATGGCAATTATTCCGGTGCATAACGAGAAAGTAATTTGCTCCTACCTAACTTATACATATCTACACTAAGCTACATTGGTTGCTTAAGCTTTTCCTCTAGCCTTGGCTATCAAGAAATTTGCTGCTCCAGTTCTCTTGATCATTGCCATTCTCTACATTACAGGAAAAAAGTAAAAATAAGTACAAGAGAAAGAAGGCTTCAGTACTAGAACTTTGATTTATACTCTCCAGATGATCGCTCATGGGTAGATTCCCCTCCTATTTATAATGTTATGACAGGTATTACGAAAAATCCCTTAATATAACAGTCTACTAAACAATGCCTAAAATCCTGCATTACACCCATGGGAATAATATATTTTATCTAATTCTCCTCAAATGGGATTCATGCATAGGCGTTGGTTAACAACATCAAATGAGAATCATTGTTGGAGTGTAACCCCCCTTGTTCTTCTTTAAAAATTGGAAAATGTACGACTTGTTTATCAGTGACCGATTTCTGTAAAGTACAAAACAAAAACACTATTAGTATCACGATTTATTCTCATTAAATGACTAAGGAGATATAAATTTGGAGTTGTTCACCACTAAATATTACGTGGTCTAATCAAACTGCCCAAGCTCCTAGAAGAAAGAAAGGATAAATACTGCCATCTTCGTCTACCAATCACAGCCATTTTCAACTCTAAAATTTTTGAGAGTACACAAGATAAGAGGCAGAAAATCTACAGGGCGATTGACAAAGAGTATCTGAATGTGATCACGTTTGAAGGAAAAGGATATGGATCCTTCAGGTGGGATCCCATACACAGGCGTCGGAATGGAAGTATTTGGCTCACCCCTAGATTCTCTTCGGACACTGAAGTTATTAAGACGTATACAGTATGTATGTTTGTGGCAAATGTAATCATATTGTTGAACAATCTTAAAAAGAAATATCTACATGCGCTATGTAATTTTGACATATTCACATGAATTACTAAGGTATATATTGTGCTTAAATGGCTATTTATGCGAAAAAATTATTATTATCCTAACCGTATGTAGGTCTATCCGGCGCTTGAGAGGCTTGTGTAGTCTGGGATTGAAATTCTGAACCTGTTTGTTGATCTCTTGTTGAGTATGTGTGTAGTCGTCTTTGTTTTTTTTTGTCTGTTTTAACTGAAGGTTCCGACTGCTCGTCGGTGCTACGACATAGTCTGATACTGAGGTAGAAGTAGGAATAGACCACTTTTTTTTGTTTTGCGCTGCCCGATGATATCCTATCCTCTCAGTTACTGTGCCTGTCACGAATTTGGATTAAGGTCTCTAAAGCCACCACCTCAAGAGGGAAAATGTGCGTGGGAACTGGTCACAATCTTCGGGTAGGCATATTTGGCGTTGTGCAGCGTTACTGGTGTGTGGTTGAAGTAGTCTTTTTCTTTTGTGTTAACGTTTGACATTTTGAAGATGTGAAAAATTGCATAGGGCTATACGATGACTCGTCAGTTGTCGTTATAATACTTACATGGGTACTGTTCCAAGTTGACTTCCCCGAGGGTTTTTTGGTTTACCTGTGGTCGCAAGTTAGAGTAATTTCTTGGGAGGTCTTCTCCCCCTTCCCAATTTTGGTGAAGGGAAATCTAACCATAGCAATAGGGCATTTCGGATCAATTGATACGGGAAGTATGTGGAGGTTAAACCATGTGCATCATCTTTACCAAAAGTCGAAAAGGTGGGAAATTTGTGGAGATACCCTTGAGGCTTTGCAGTTTATGGGGGAAATATTATAAGGCTAACGGTGGCCCATATTCTGTGCGCACTCAACTTCGTTCTCGTCGCTTCTTTAATCTGAATTCAGCAGGGCACACCTAAATTGCTAATTCATATGGGTGGCAGGTGTAGTGCCTTTAGAAGATGACGAAGGAACCTTTTGAACCTGTCGGTTTTAGAACTGGAAAATTATTGCTATATTTGAACTGATACCTTTATTGATAAGAAATGTTGTGCCCTAGGCAGGTGTATAAAGTCCCCAGTAGGAGAGTAACAAGGTCATTGTTGGACGAAGTTAGCGGGAGGAGTAGGCTGAGCTCGAATTTGTGCTGGAAGGGACTCGGCCTCATAGTCAGAAAGATAGGTGATAGTAGTCGAAAGCAGGTCAAAAAACTCATCGATCAGTCGATGTAATTTGCTAACTTGATGGACGATCCAACAATTTGTGTGCAGGTCAAATAAATTTGTGCCAAAACCTCCTGGAATAGACATTCTTTTGTGCCCCAGCCTTGAAACCCCTTAAGTCCGAGCACCAATGGCTTAAACTAATCTGAAAAAATGGCTGGTTAAATGGCGTGGTCCGGCCCGTTCTGGAGCATCTCGGAAGTGGTGATGTCGCAAAGAAAAAAGGAGAAGGATGTTTAGCCATTGGTCGTTCGAGCATAGGTCTAGTGAAAGGCAGGTTGCTGATTTGGGGCGACCTCGTACGGTTGACGATCGCAAGAGCGGAGAATGGCCGATGTTGGAGGCTCTTTTCATGAGAGGAAACATGAGCAAATTTAAGCTTTATTATGCTAAAGATTATCTAATGCCGTTCAACTAATCGCTGAAATTGATTTATTTATGCTTTGCAGGGGTTACTCGTGAGTTACGGGGAGTTTTGGCTCGTTTGAGGAGGAAGCTCCGAGCTCCAGAGAAGGGGAAGATTGACGGTGAAAAAAAAGCTCGAGCCAGGACTGATGCTATTAGGAAGCAAAACAGCTATAGCTCTGAAGGCTTCCCATACCGTCCCCTTGGTCATTCTGAAGGTGCAGCACTAGGCCACCTAACTGAATAATGTGTTTGGAGAAGCCGTGTGACAGCTGGGCGCCACTTGCTGCTGAAGTGCTTTTCAGAGGAGAGTTTGGGCTCTGTTTGCCCGATCTATAAGGTAGACATCCTACGTCGGTTTGAGCGGTAGGGTGAGTATGGAAGAAGTGGAAGTATTAGACTGTTGTGTCTTGATGTCCTGGACATTGTCTCGCCACAACGGCGCTCTTGACGACTCAAGGGCTGGATCCCTGCACTTTTTCCAGAGGTGGTTGAATTGATATGTATGGTACGGAGCTGGGCTCTTGTAGGAATGTTTGTAAAACTGTTGAACTTGTGTGTAGATCACGTACTGGGTTTGTAGTACTTAGTCAGGAAATAAGCTTTATGTCGTCAACATAAAGTATTCTAGAGACTGTGTCTTGTCGTCTTCGGCTTCGCCAGGTGAAGAAAAACTCTTTACAGCCTCGCTGTCTGCGGTCAAGCGGAGTTACATGGTCTAGATCATCATAGGTCTTTTAAACGTGTTGTTCTATCAAATTAAGGCTACCCAATAAATCAGATTAAGCGGGATAGTAGATCGAAAATTTTTGCTATCATTTATCGGAAAATACACTAATATAGTACATGGAAATAAATCCAACGCTCTTTATACACAGTACATACGAAAGTAATGTACCGTTAAGAGATACTCATATACCGTCATGAGCGTTTATCTGCATAGTGCCCCCGATGAAATAGGAGTCTAAAGGTGTTTTACACACACCCGATGTTATAAATTATAATATAGAATCTCTTCTCAATGCATTATAATGTACCGATCGAACTGTATAAAATAATTGTATATTACCCAGGTTGAATTGGATTCAGCCACTCGCATGTGAGGACGTCTACTCTAATGAATCGGGAATTTGCAGATGAATTAAATAGGATGATGAGCGAATGAGAATATAGAGGCTCAGACCACTTAAAGGTGCATTACTTGTGGAGGACCCAGGTGTTTCTTAGCCTAATCATAAGGTCGAAGAGAAGATGTCAATAGGTAAGTGCTAAAAGATCTAGCTGAGATGACAAGCATCCGCGCCTTCAAAGTCCGGGTTGACGCTTGATGGTTAAGCTTTAAGCCGATGAAATGATCAATAGCTTAATTTCCAGCTTAGAAAGACCGAAGGAACAATTTCGATCTGATCTTTCATGAATTATAAATGACACATCACTGAAATAAAAGCTCTTTGAAAAGATAACAGCGGAGAGGTAGTTCGGGAAATCTATTCAGCTTTCGAAGCCGAGCTAACAACGTATGCTTATCGCTATACCCTGCCAAGGACTATGGAGTCTGGGAAATGTAACGCAGGGTAGCAATTTAACTGCGAGGTTTAGACACTCCGTGAATACCGAACTGGTCCAAAAGGCCGAGGCGTATGAGCGTTCACGGTAAAGAGCAAAATAGTTGAATGCTCCCTTAGTCGAGGATGGAGTAGTTAGTCTCTCAGGGTATGACTTATTAGTAGCTAGCGATTTGATGTTTCTCGTACTCAGCTGCAGGTTCTAAGAGAAAATTCAAATTAGGGAAATGTAAGCAAAGCAAGTATACGCACTTTTATCATAGAAATTCGAAAGGATAAATCAAGCAATGGCACTTTATAAGAGTAAAAAAGGAAATTTTTTAAAGTGAAATTCGGCTAGGGAAGAGTTGAGCTTCTGAAATCGAGAGACTTATGCCCTAGGGGTATTGGGCCTCAGGGACCTGAACCGTGCAGATGCCCTACAAATAGTATTAAAAAATTGTCACGAGAACATCAGTTCAATGTTGCGTCTGCGTTTGATCGGAAACTTCTCATCAGAATTATATGTTTCTAGAATTGAGTCAACGGTCTCCGGGAAGTGTGAGGTGCGAAATTTGCAATATGGTAATACCTGAGGCTGTCACGCGTTAACATGTTAAAATCGATTGTTCCTTATTTGGTAATGGGAATTAAAAAGACTTGAGTTGATGAATCCTTCTTCAAAATCTGTCAGATAAAGTATGGCATGCGATGTTAACGTAGATTCACGGAAACATTTGTGCCCATGGAACCAATTTAGGTCCCTTACGACCTCCTGATTCTATTGCGAGGGGCAAGAATTGCTGTAAATTCTTTAATTTGGATGTTCGAAGCCTCTTGAGTTAAGGGGAAGCATGGCTGCACTCCATCAACAAAAAAAAAAAATCCTTTTACTGTGATGTCGACTTAAAAATAAATAGTATATACGCAGACACATTGACAGATGAAAGCTGGTATGACTATTGCCTGATCTTTTTGTCTGTAACGGTCTGATATAAACAAGTTTTTACATTTGTTTCAATCGCAGAAATGGGTTGATTACACCAAGTTCAACATGATTGAACATAGAAAGGTTGCAAGACGACTTGAATAGAGATGAAAGCTATGTATGTACCTTTGCCTTATCTTATGCTTGAGAGAGCCGTTGATCGTAAACAAGGTCTGCTACTTGCATTACCAATCGCCGCTAGACCCTTTTATTAGTAAGCGTGTCCTTCTTCCAAATCAGTGATATCCTTGATCCAGCCTTCTAAAAATTGATCCCAAACCATAATTTCCTTAATGGCTAGTATTATCTATGCGGTCCTATATATGTTTAATAGAGTCATTGATATGAAACCAGTGGTATCTGACATACTGGCTACAGGATCCTGCAATATATGTTCCATTTGTGTCAACGTGCTATTATACAGCAATAATCTACTAGTAAACCACGTGAGAGTACCCTATTCTGATGCCAATATGGATATAAATGATACTGTAAGCAACGTATGAATCTATCTTTAGACTCTGTTACGAGCATGTGTTGCGTTTTTGAATTTAACTCCTGTAATTAGGACAAATGGTCATTAGTAAACACTCTGGAAGTTGCCACATGATAAGATTTCAGAATCTATACATGGGATCCTTCATGATGTTGACTAAGCTCGAGGCTGTATTTGGACATTGATAAAACCCACAAATTAACCAAAGTGAGTAAAGAAATGGCGGTAGTATCCTTGTGATTAATTAACAAACCCTGGCCCAGAATTGTGTGTTGTCGCTTAATTTTTACTAGCTCGTGAGGTTCGTTCGGTCAATGATGGAGGTAATGCAGTTTGTTTTGGATCTCTGACCACTCCTGAGGACGAGGATATTTTACCCTGACGGTACAATTTTGCCTAAACTTCACGCTAGTCTGTGTTACCAGTTTTATGTTGAAGGCATATGATTGAGAGTGTTTAGATACCTGTGATTAGCGATGTTGTGCATTCCCTGGTGTCCCGTTTCGAATTTGCCACTAGTATTGTGACGCGTTGCTGAGCCAACTCGAACTCCATTAGGTGCCTCGTCAGTTAGCCATGATCAGGAACCGGGGAGGAAGGATTTTCAAAAAAAATGGCGGCCTCAGTATAGCGTCAGCAAGGAGGAATAAGGTCCTCGGTTTGGAAGTATCGGGAGGTGGTACGATATGCCCATAGGACAGGAGGTTCGCCGCACACACCATCCTTTTTTTTCCTGTAAATTGAAGCCATTATTTGGAGATCCATCTCATTAATTTGTTGTAGTAAGTTTTGGCTTGCCATTCCTTGATGATAGTAAGGATTTATGGTTGATTGAGATATTGTGGGGGTTTAAGAAGGTGCACACTTTGCGTCTGGTCCCAGCAAATTGGTAGCCCGTTAGCGAGACGATTAGGGTTGAAGACACCGAAACTGAGTGATTCGTGGTTCTAGATAAAAGAGAATTACCTCTTCTTCTCCCTGGTCCCTTCACTTAGAGTTCTGCCCATCGCTGGCTGACCGCGCGGGTATCGAGCGTTTCTTCTTCAGTGTGCTTGTGCACCATTCTTCCCGGCAGTCAGTCAACCATGATATTTTCCTACTGCCGCCTTGCGGGGAATGGCTGCCCGCATCCCTAACTCTCGGTCTACGATGCACGCCTGCTCCGTGGGTCGCCTCGTGCGGCGCGATCGTTGAGTCACTCTTGAGGCAGCGCGTGTGCGCGCCGCTTTTATTCTTTGTTCCGTGCTGTCACAGGTCGCTCCAGTTGCCAAACGACATCGACCGCGAGCTTTCAGAAGCAGCTGGAAGCAGAGCGTATTTGGCTACTGGATGCGCTACCTTGGCGGCATTGGTGAGGCTCTGCTTCTACAAGGGTTCCCGGGCCCCCTGGAGATATGTGGCGGCCTCCACGTGTTCTTACGCGGCGTATTGGCTGAGCGGATAGAGAACTGAGGGGGAAGGCCCCGCGGACGCAGCATAGAACTCGCAGCTGGCCTAGCCCGCTCCAGGGGGACTGTGATGTGGATTCCGGTCGTGCGAGCGGTTCCATGCTGCCCGTGGTGCATGGAGGCACAGCCGGTCGGTAGGTGCCGCCTAGCTGGGGGGCTCGTACTGCGTTCGACATGCCAGCAACTTGGAAAGGGCCCTTGTGGCTGTCGGCTGGGCGGCAGCTGTTGTGTCAGCATTGTGCGGGGCGGCCCCCGAGCTGCGAGTCCGGGAACGGTCAAGTTTTCTAGCTGCTGGGCCACAATGCAGGGCCTCTGTGGTGCAGGGCCCACAGCGACGCCTTGCGCGGGGCCGCCTCCCGACGGCCAAGAGGTTAACGTGGCAGACAGAAATACGATTAATGTTGGGTTGCAATGATTTCGCGAGCTAGGAGAAGGACGAGCTGTGGTACCCAAGACCCCGGCTATATAGGTCAAGAATCGGCGGGGTCTATTTCCACCTTGAGGAAGACTAATCGAGAGTTTTGCTTTTCGCGAACTAGTTCTCATCCAATCGGCAACGATGGCTGCGTATGGGTGATTATATGTGATACAATACCAAGAAGAAAAGCGGGTCAATAGTGTTATGACTAGCGGGTACATGGGCAGGAGGAGGGGCTATTTTTCGGGTGTCCGACAGAGACTTACCTAGCAATGCAGGTGTCAGCTGGTCTGGTCGGTTCAGAGTGTGGGGAATTACACAGATCCATTGCCCACGGTCCGCCTAGGAGCAAGGGTCCTTCGAGCTGAGAGGTTACCGGGTCAACAGTGTAGAGGCAGTGCTGCCCGCCCACAACACAGCAGAAAAAATCGAGGTCGATTCATGAAACTGGGGTGGTATGGCGTTACAGTGACACCACAGGGGGAACAGTGACTAGGGATGTATAACAGAAGTGGACAGACAGTTGGCGGAACGCAGGGAAAAGGGCAATAGGACCAGAGAATAGGGCGGGTGGACGGACAGACAGGACAAGAGGGTGGAGGTGTAACGTGGGGTGGACTGGCACAAAAGCAGGGTAGGCAACGCGTGACCACACACGAACACGGGGTAAGGGGAAACAAGGGCGTACCTCCTTAGCTCTCTCTACTTTGTTCGCTAACCTATTCCCTTTCCAGAAGACCGCGCGCCACTCGCCGGCCCCGCTTTCGCCTGTGAGAGCGCTCTGCGGCGCGGCTGTGACAGGAGGAACACCGACCCACAGCGGCGCGGTGGAGCAACCGCGCGCCAGGCAGCAGCTGTGTGCACCGTCACAACGCGAAGGCGGCGGTGGAGGTCGTGTCGAAGAACACGCGCTGCCGCAGTGAGTAAATCTCGCAAGCAAAGGCACACCGCTAAGGAAGGGGAACACGACACACTAAACACGGCGGAGTGTCTGGAGTCAAGCGAACAGTGGAACTGAAGAACCAAACTATGCTTACACAGAATCAAACCGTCACAACAACACCTGCGTCGTGCGTCAACACACCGTCGCACACAAGTGGGTGCCTGGGGATCCCAAAAAACGCAACGGGCCGTACCGGTTGGAGAAGAAAGCACAGGGATTGACACACATGAACATCACATTTCTACCCAAACGAGACAAAATAACGCAGCAGAACAGTGGAACTCATGAAGCGGCCTTTGCTTGGCTAAA